>OZ010792.1:51059320-51535320 GCA_963932465.1 Maratus speciosus
TTTTTTGGCGAATTAAAATTTCGCCTAATAGACATAATATTAAAGTAAAAATAATTTGTGAGTAATTAATCGATTTTCACAATTTTTTTTCGATTCCTTAGCTTTATAGTGTAAACGAACTTCGCACGAAATTTGAAGTTTTGAGGTGCCGTATATACACTGTTGTCCAAAATTAAGGACGGATCACAAAATGCTAATTTTCAAGTACGCGAATACTCAAAAGGAAATAAATATAATTCGAATAATTAATATCTCTACAGCACAGCTGGTCCATATAACATCTCATTCGTGCCACACATGGTCATAAGTGTCACAGTCACTACGGTGAAGCAAAAAAATTGGAAATTCCATACATCTCATTATGAGTCTCAAATGGTCCTTATATGTGACTCTACTGAGACGTCACTGTGACTGCTGCTTTGTGACGAGTCACCATGTGACTTACAATGTAGTTACGTAGTGACTCTCATGTGACTGTCACCTGCAGACTCAATTTCAAAGTTATCGTGAACGCTGCATTGTGATAAGTTACCAAATAATGTCACATTAAAGTCACATGATGACTTTCGGCTGGCAGGGAGACTACTGTGAAGTCACCTTTAAGCTCTTTTCTAAAAAGTTACCATGTTACTATAATGTGATATTATTTGGTGACTTATCATAATGCAACTTTCATGATGACTTTGAAATTGAGTCTAAAAATGACAGTCACAAGTGAGTCACAGTGTAAATACATTGTAAAGTTACCTGGTGATACGTCACAAAGCTGCAGTTGCATTGACGTCTCGGTGGAGTCACATATAGTGATTATTTGAGACTCATAATGAGACGGATGGAATTTCCAATTTTTTTGCTTCATCGTAATGACTGTGACACTTGTGACCATGTGCGACACGAATAAGATGCTATACGGACTAACTGTGCTGTAGGGATACTAATTATTTGAATTATATAATTTCCTTTTGAGTGTTCGCTTACTTAAAAATTAGCATTTTGTGACTGGTTTTTAATTTTGGACACCAGTGTATATATATATATATATATATATATATATATATATATATATATATATATATATATATATATATATATATATATATATATACGATGTTTTTGATGAGTGCGTCAGTCAGTGATAAAATTATCGATTTTCAAACATTTTCAAATGTCATTATCTCGGAAACTTATTCTCCTTTATTTATAAAATTTTGGATTATGGGTATTTAGGGGGGGGGGCTTACTACGTACTCCTTATTACAAGTACGTAGGTCAAATAGATTTTCAGTAGTAGAGTGTCGGAATTTTGCGAAAACAGTTCGAACTGGCTCGTGTAATGTAATATACTAGTATGCCAGACGAACTTGGCTGACACTCTGCCGTGTGTCTAGATCCTAAATGTTCTTCCCCTGTGTGCTCACGTACATCTTGCAATAGGATGTGTTGTTTCACCACTGCATAAAAGTAAAAAGTTTTGCTCTGTACATATTACTGGCAGAAGACTGTAAACATATCTCTATTACTGCAATATTTATTGCAGTAATAGTTTGAAACTACGGAGCTGATCAATGTATTTACTCGAAATCATTCAATAAATATCTTTAGGTGCGTAGTTTCAAAATATTCTAAAGCGCATTTTAATTATTACACCATCTCAAAAACCGTAAAATACTATAAATGCATCGTAATTAGGGCAATATAATCTGTCCTTTAAAAGAGTCTTTTCAACTACTTTGATTGGATAGCGTCATAATATATGTTTTCGTCAGCAGTTAATTTAAAATGTCAATTATTGTGGTTAATTTTTTTTTTAAATATGGAACATAAAATGTTGGTCAACAAAAATGTTTCTGGTAACAATATATTAATCAAAATTTATGTAAATGAGGAAAATGTTATATGGTCTAAGAGATGCGCGTCGTTGAAATTTGTATATACTCTCTACCTTAATATTACAGGGAAGAAATGGATGTATTCACTCAGACCAAAAAACACAACAACAAACGTATTTTTGTAAGTTCATTTTTTCACTATATAAAACAGCTAAAAGGGATTTTCTTTTTAGAAATTCACAATTTACTATATTTTTATATTGTAAACGATGTAAATATTAATTTCAAGCATCAGACATGCAGTTAAAAATTATCTCATAAAAATACACATACCTCATCAAATATTCAACATATTCATGTGTTAATTGCAGTATACTGTTGCTACTATTCTTTGGCAAGTTTTCGGAAAGTTGTGTTAAATTTGGTTGAAAACTTTGTATGCTATAAATAAAAAACTTTTAAAATTTTCACAAAAACGTTAACATCTTCACGAATGAGTGCTATGCTTACACAAATGCATACAAACGTTGAACAGGACCCAAATAGTCGTTTACCACAGTGACAAAGCATTTCCAGCCTTTTCTGTTACATAGGTGATCGCAAATATTATTTTATTATTAAATTTATTATTAGCCCCTAATTGTACCCACCGAAAAATCATCACCGAGAAATATAAAATCAAACATGTTCTTTACATCCTAGAAGTTAAAGAAAAATTCGCAAATAATGTTGGTAGATATTTGACAAAACGTGTGCAATCGAAAGCATCCAGTCCCTGTACCTTAAATTTTGGATGCCAGAGTATTTCATACAATGACATATTCGTTAAAATTCATTAAATTTATTTGGATAGCTACTATTAACATTATTAACGTAAAAGTATTTTCCTTCTCAAAACTGTAAAAATATTGAAACGATCTAAGACGAAAATTCTGAAATTAAAGAATTCAACTATTACTATTAATAACAGTGGTGTTTAAATGTATTTTTTCTTTGAAATATTGTAAAACACAGGCACTAAATTATAGTAAAAAGTAAACCAAACGTACATTTATCATACTATGTAGGGAAATTAACTATTATTTATGTACTGTAAAACCTGATAAGACAGAATCGTAAACAACGGGAAGATATTCGTCTTGGGCAATTTTCGCTCTTAAGAGATAAATTGTACGATAATCATTTCGAAGTGAACATGAAATTTTCTATTTCAGACAGATATTTGTTTACTCAGTTTTTACAGTAAACGAATTTAGTAATTTCTATAAAAATATATTTATTTCTTGTCATATTCACGAATTTATGGTAATACTTATTTACTTATTAAAAGAGTAATTAATACACTGTGATTTTTTACTGATTTTTGAAATGTATAGGAATATATCAACGGAAGTTCAAATGTCGGTGCATTAAAATTCATAAATTCACAAATGATAAAAAATTATAAATATATATGAAGATAACCCTCAGCTTCTAAAATTTTATATTAAATTTTGATTATAAAAAAATGGAGGTTGCACTGTATGCCATTTCTGGTCCTTATGTAGTATAATGTGGACTTTCTATTGCATAATTTGTGCTATCTAACGAGCTCAATGGCATAGTTAGGTAACTCGATCGATCTTATGGAATACCAAGTATGCAAGAGGTAATATCAAAGCGTTATAAGTAAGCGAACAAACTTAATGCTGGAGTCAGGCGTATATTAACACAGTTGCGCCACCTTGTGGACGGGGTGATAATTCACATAAGAGGGCATTTAGTGTGGTGCGTATTTTCTAAATCTTTAGCCACTCATAGAAGTGAATTTTGTTTGCAACATTTATTGCAAAATAATGGCGTAGCGAGAGGGGCATACAGATGCACTTGACAGCACGAAGTTTTCTTCGCCGTATCAAAGGCACTTCAGTTACTAATGAATGAGAAAAAAACTTTACTATTTTAGTGATGTGAGTAAGAAAACAGTTAAGTATCTACTTGTAGTTCACACTCCATCCGCTACGTGGCGCATGACCTTGACTGATGTGACCTCGCTTTTCATCTTGCGGTTATTTCTCCCATTTAAGATTGGACGCTTACTTGTATCGCTTTGGGTAATATTTTTTAATTTTTATATAAATTTGATTCGTATATTTTTTCCGGTATGTTTGTAATTATTAATGAAAAAAATGTTCAGAAGTAGCAAATGCATTTAATTTGTATTCCGACGTTATTTTCTGATATATGTTAATGATGTTTACGGTGGCATGTTTGTTATTGAAAATAAAGTGTGTAAAATTTATAGTTCATTTCGAGGAACGCTGAAAAGAATTGCGTTACATTTATGGCCTAACTGGAAAAATAGTTTGCAATAAATTTACTATTAGAAATACAGTAAAATTTGAGATGCCAAATCCAATTTTGAGGTGCACTAAAACATACTTTCTGTTGAATATGGACTGTATAGCTTATAATATTCATTCACAGGGTCACCGAAAATAATTTGGTTGCATAATGGTCTATGAGGGAAATATGTTTGCAACGTATATTAAATACGTTACGTTAGACTGTTTCAAACATTATGAAATTGATATGCATTACTGGCTTTCACTACTAGATACTTTCTGTAGAATTTCGCATTTATCGTTTATTTACAAGGCTACACTAAATATATAGGATACAGTACCGTTTATTAGTCGCAATTGCTGTAAGTGTGTTATCGGTTATAGCATGCGTTTTTAAGTTGAATAAAAATTTTCAAAATACCTGATGTGTATAAATTTTCTAGATCAAATAAAATTTTAAATAATAGCATTTACAAGTATTATTGCGTATCGGTGTGAATTGCTTAAATGTGGTTTTAATTGAATTAAGCATTTCATGTTGAACTTTATAAAGTATACTAATACAGTGTGCAGCAAAGGTTTAGACAATGGTCTATTATGCTTCTGTACTGCGAAGTATGTAACGAATTGTTCTAACTCAACTGTCACATATTATTGGGGACTTATCCTTTATTTACAAACAATACATTTTAAATTAGACTTTTTACATAATAAATAATGACAAAAAAACACAATTAACATGGTGGCAAAAGTGTAGACAATCTGTCTATTTACAGAAAAATAACCGTAAATTAAAATCGAATTACACCTACATTGTGTGCGATTAGTGCAAATATGTGACTATGAAACTAAACTGTGTGAGGAAACTAAATCCTGCATCACTCGGGAGTCTATTTCGTGCCAAATACGTTCAACAGCAGTTCGACGTTCTTTAAAAGAGGAGTACTGACAAAAAATTGCGTAAACCTTATGAGATATGATGCCATAAACGTTTTCGATTGGGTTCAGATCAGGGCTACACGCGGGCCAGTCGAGAACAGTAATATTTTGAGAGTTAAATCAACTTTTGTCTTGCATGCAACATGAATGAACGCATTATCTTGCACAGATACATACTCTGAAACAGCCAAAAGTTCACCAAATGGCTATAAATTGCTTTCTAATGTATGTATTTAGTCTTACGCTGCATGGCAACCATTGAGGATCTCCGAAGATACTTGAGCATTAAAACAAATTGTGGCCCAAATCATTAAAGAGTCACCTCCTTGTTGATGACGAAAGAAAGCCCAAGGCTGTTTACGCAAGTTATGCCAATAATATTCCACCCTATCTGGGTCATCCAAATTCCGAGGTTTTTTTTTTTTTTGTCACTGAATATCACAATATACAGGTTGGGACCATATGACCTATGCTTGCGAACCCACTACATTCTCGTCAGTTTGTTGTGAGATTGCAAGGCTAGCTGTTTTATCATTTTCATAAAAACTTATTTACATCTTTCTTTTATTCCTCTACGAATCGTATCCTTTGATACAGAAAGCTCTGACTCACTTTTAATGCGACTAGCAATCATCATTTGTCTAGATGACAGTTTATGGGTCCTTCTACCATCTTGTTTTCTGGCCACGCTAGGCCTTCCAGATCTATGTTTTGCTTTGAAAGAGTCATCCTTAGACAGCACTTTATAGACAGATTTCTTTGGACGACTCAAAACAACTGAAATTTCTGCAACAGTCTTCCCTTTCGATTTCAGCTTCCATGCTACAATTACTTCATCTGACTGAAAATTTCTAGCTCGCGGCATCTTCACTAACCAATGCTATTACGAGGTGCACTTAAATACTTCATGCATGTGGCGTCAAAAGTTTGAAATTTGGGTTTTTCTGTGAACAGTTGCCAAAAAATGACGAAGGTGTCAAAACTTTTGCAATAAGCAAATTTCACATTTTTCAGTTGAATAAAATCCGACATTAAAACCTTTATTTCCGTCCTAAAATGTTTAAAATATGTTTAAAAATAAGTACAGCCATTTGTACAGCCCAAGTGTTCGTATGTTTCATTTAAAAGTCAAATATCACCAGTGTCAGCATTGCAATATAAATTTGAAGTCTTTAGTCATTCTGACATATTAATGCAAAATACACAATTTGTAATATACATTTAATAAGAAAGTAAAAAACAGAATTTTTGTTAAATAAAATGATGCTAAATTAACAGCCTCAATTCTTTACAAAATGATACGTATTTTAAAATATTATTAGATTACACTAGCCTGCAAAAGTTGTGATTTTTCATGTTTTTTAAATTTTGATAATTGATTCTTATGTATTCTGTACCGCTGAATTCGAAATTGACCTTCATGTCTAACCATCACATCAAGGTTTTTCGCAAATTGTAAATTTCAAAGTCAAAAAGTTCAAAGTTAAAATTTAATCTCCTCCCCCATCTCCTCGCACCACCCAGCTGTAAGAATCCCAAGGTAAGCAAAAATATCGAATAAATTATTGAATAAAATAAAATAAAATAAAATAAAAAAGTTTTACGTATGTTTTATAGTATAAGATTTTTGCTATATTTTAACTTACACATTTGCAAAAAAAATTCTAACGTGATGGTTAAAAATGAAGGTCATTTTCAGATTCAGAGCTAAAAAGTACATAAAAATCAATTATCTATCAAAAGTTAAAAAACACAACCGTCTGCTCTACTTTATAGTATCAGATTTTTGTTATTCTTTTAATTCGACAATTTATGATTTGCGAATTATCCTGACATGATGGTTAAAAATTAAGGTAATTTTCGGATTCAGTGCTAAAAAAATATATAAAAGTTAAAAAAAACCAACATTCTCAGTTTTGTATTATCTAATCTAAAACTTTTTCTTAAACTTATTGGCGGTAATGTATCCGAAATTTTTTGTGTTAGCCTGTAAAATAAGTGTAATGGTAACCACCGAAAATCATAATAATATTAGATTGTTATCGGATTTGCGCCAGTGTGTAAAATGTATCGCGATCGGATATTTGAAAGTGGGTTAAAGTTCGAGTACAAATTTTCAACTGGAAAAACATACATAAGATCGTTGAAGTAACATAAAAACATATAAAAATAACATAATTTTGTTAAAAGAAATCATAAAAGAAACAGTCTCAAATACTGACAAAATAAAACATATGTTATTTCAGCCAATCTGAAACTTAATAAATGTTAACTTAATCGTAATACCTGTACGATTTTTTTTCAAAGTGCAGATACACATGAAATAAGATCTTCGAATACTTTAAGGACTTAGTATGTGACCCCTCAAAGCCAAGCCGAACTCATTTGTTTTCAGAGCAGAAAAGTGGCATAAGTCATGCATTTTTAAAGTTTCATAACTCGCTCAATTTTAGTGTTATATGAATGGGACTTTTTTTGTCTTACTTGTGAGTGTAATAGAAACATTTTACTAAATATAACTTATAGGACCGGGGGGCCGTATAAAAATTTAAATTTCGTAATTTTTTAAGAAATATTTTTATTGACTCAAATCGCTTTTAAAATGTTTCTTTGCCTGATTTAAAGCATTTTTCTAATTGGAATTATATGTCTAACGGTTTAGGAATTAGCCATTTGACACCGTTGAGACCGGACACCCTGTATATTTCTATTTGTTGAACAAAATAGAACTCAAAATTCTAAAATTTTGAAATGCTACAGTTTTAAAATGGTTAATTTCTCACCAACAATGTTAATTTGTTTCAAATGTTTCATTTGGCGCCAACTTTTATGCTTGACGACAATGGAGTAATATAACGTAAAAGTACCGAACTTTTAGATTGCAACATGCATTTTTCATCTATAGCGTCGACACGGCAATAAAGTTAGTTTAAAACTAGCACTGAGACGGTAAAATACCTTTTATTAAAATAATTTAAAAATTAAAATTTTTAAAATGGCAATTTTGAGGCAATTTCTGTAATCGGAATGCAAAACCTTTAGTTCAGTTAGCGAGATTGCTTTGTACAAAATTAAATACAGTTATTGATCGTAAGTCTGTAATTACGTCGTTTTGACGCAATTACAACACTTATTAAGTAGAGACAATGTGAAATAACATGAATTCATAAAATTTAATGATCAATATCCTTATGATGTTACATTTATATACTACTACTTTATACATAAAATGCAAATGAGTATTTCGTTCCGGCTGTTGATAACCTGAGTTCTGCTGAATGGATTTTGATGTTAATTTGCAGTGTCAGATAATTTTTGAGGGAAGCATTTAGCGTGTTTCATGTCGTTTTATGTTACTTGATTATAGAATTATTGGAGAAGTTCTATAATCAGATCAGTTATGGAATATTATTCATTTTTAAAAGATCTACTAGACGTATTTTAATGAAACTTGCATTATAAGTTAGATAATATTTCAGGAGTGGTTTTAGTATATTGCATATCTTGTGCCTAGCATGCTCAATTATAGAATTTTGGAGTAAATTTCTATAATTAAGTAAATCCGATTATGAAAGATTAGCTTTATAAAAAGTACTAATGGACGGATTTTTATGAGACTTTAGTTTATATATTTTTATATATTTTATATATTACAATTTTTAGGGATAGTTTTTGTATATTGCATATGATTATGTCGTTTTGTATCATATCCTACTTTAAGTAATCAAAGGTGAATTTGGAGTAACTGACCTGCGTAGCGGGCAACGTCTGATAGTTAGTTATATTTTACTTAATTTATCCATTGTTAATAATAATTTTCAATATTCTACAAGAGATAAAAAAAATTATAAGGAAAACGCTAAATGACAGAGTTCTTTTGTATCTATGTTTATGTTTATTAATATATCAGCTATAATTAAGTAGCGTTCTTAGAAGAATTAACACGTGAGTATTGCATAATTACCCAGCAAAGAAAGAAACAGTGGGCCATCAGCTGGAAAAAAGATGGCAGCGAGCAGTGCCACCAGCGGTAAAGTGCTAAGGGTGCCATTACTTAAACCTGTCGAAAAGTGTCCAAGCCGAATGCAGCTCGCACATCAGTGATGGCCAACAGCCGGCCAGCATTGGTATGCCATCACATTACTGCAATCCGGCACTTTTCCTGCACTGCTAGCACCTATCCCACTGCTATTCCTTTGCTGACCAAGCACTTTCCTTACAAAAATTTCTTATAGAATTCTATAAAAAAACAAAGTATTACGGCTCTTTTTTCTATAAGCTAGTTTCACCAAGAGATATAGAAATATCTGTAGAAGTGCCTATAATAGAAGCGTCTATAGAAACTGTACGTGGTCACCCTCCCAAGTACTGACCGCGCTCGATGCTGCTTGGTTTTCATGATTGGACATGAACAAGTACTTTCAGCGTACGCTACGATTGCTCACAGTTTTCAAGCTCTCATTACACTATTTAAAGTTTGTCTCTTTTGTAATTTACGTTCACAATCATTAAACTGACATAGAAATCCTACGTATTTTATACGCTTTTTTTATTATTGATTCGGAACTGTGTAAATTATGAAAACCGCACGCCACCTAGCGTAAGGGTTCCCAGCAATAATACTGCAAATGTTCGTGCATTTACATGTAGTGGTGGGCCAGCGCATGAGATAAAATGGATGCCCACCAGACTTTTATCTGATAATTTCCAACAGCAAAGTTGACTGAAGCTGTCCAGCAGTGGTCATGCAGTCGTAGACCATCAGCCAGCACTACTCCATCATTGCCAGCACCTATCTTGCTGCTTTCCAGCAATTTCCTCTTTTCTGGGTAAGATTAAAAAAAACAACGTTACTTAAAATGTATAGAGATTAAAAAAAAAATAGAAAATTAATTAATTAATGTCAGCAAATAATAAATTAAACATGGAATTGGAAATTTATTGCATGTATGCATGTAATTTCTGTCCATCATATTTTTTAAATAAATTCTATTTCGATAGATTATAAATCTTTTTTCAGAAAATAATTTAAAAAAAAGAATACAAATTTAATTACCTTTTTGCAGAGATGAATAATAAACCAAGATTAAACGAACAGAAGTGATTAAACATGCAGAAATTACGCTTTAGCTATTGAAAAATGATACCTTAATCCGTTATTTTCAGATTTTTTCAGTGACCTTTATCTTTTTCCTAAAACACTAAAATCAACGTTCGTTTTAATTCAACCAAAAAAAAAAAAAAAAAAAAAACCATTTTTTATTCACGAAGATTCCATTTTGCAAAAATGTTTTAAAAAAGTAAATAACGCCAGTCTTTCTTAGAATAAACGATGTGTTTCATTAAACTGACTTTGTGATTCAAGATGCAATAGAGACAAGCATTGTCTCTAGAAATGGTTTTAACATGCCAGAACATCTGTTCGTATTTTTTCCCGCATGGGAAAGATGCGTCTTGTCCTACTAAAAGTTTAATATAAGTTACTTTAAATGAATGAAAGAAAATGAATGAATGGAGAAAATACATGCTACAGCTAACATTGCACTGCAAATAAAGGCGTCTTAAATTAAGATACATATGTGACTGAAAAAGAATTTCAGACACTTAAGTGTCTGAATCTGAAAATTCAGTCACAATAGATGTCTTAATTTAAAACACCTAAGTGTCTTACTATGATCATAGTGTACACGAACTGATAAAAGTGTCTAAAAAATCTGCAAGTGTCTAATTTTAAGACACTTTGTAACTCCGCTCCGCATTCACCAAGGGGCACTCTCAGTTGCGCATGCATCTTCCTTTCGAACTCGATGTTCGTTTGTAATTCAAACTGAATGCTTGTTTTTATGTACGCGTACATTTTAACTAATAATTTATTTTGACTTGATTGTTTTTTGCGGAATGTGAAGTTCCGGGATTTAATTCTATCGACATAGTGGTACTCCGTATTAATATTTATCTATAAAACTAATACAGTGTTCTTCATCTCGTCAAATTTGTAAAGAGAACTGTTGTCTGGCGGGCTATGTTTTCAGGATGGAAATTTTCCATCCTTTTAACATAGCTAGCCGGATGTGCAAGGGGATTTTATTTTTTAAATATCCAAGTCTGCCTAACTAACGGATACTAACGTAGCCTCCAATCCGGACGTCCTCTGGGCGAATGTGCTTTTGGAATAATCAGACCTTTTCCCAGGTAAGTGGGGTCTTAACTATGTATTTAAAACTCTCTGTGATTGATTTCTCTTTAAATGAAGACCTCACACGAGTCTATAGCTTTATTAGTTCCTGAGTTATGCCAAAATATGTTCAAAGCATTTTGCCTATGTTATTGCCATGTTAAAATTTTATTTTGCTAATATTTAAATTTCTACTCTTCAAATCATCTGCAATCATATTTCTGTATTATTTTCTATCCAATGTTATCTTTAAAATAAATTTTGGTGTCTCTGCATGGTGTATATTAGCGGTTACTGAATTTATTAATTTTACACCTTCCTAAGCCTTTTCTTATGTAGCCATTACTTTAAAAATCGCAGTGACATCGCCTGTTGATTGGCTCATACTTCTTAATTACCATCAAGAATACCTTAATAGTATTTTTTGGTGTAATTATTACTCTGAAGTACCCTTTTTAATTATTTATTTACGTATACAATATTTTTATAAGCATTTAATGCGGCAGCATTTGTAATGTTTACGTCGATTTTTACATTTCTGATAGATTTATTATGTGTTATGTACTGGAATTCAAAAGCATTTATAGTAAACATTCCTGTTAATAGCTGCTTTTATTTATTATTTATGCTTTTCTTGTCTAATGAAGTTTTCTTCTGCCTCATAGTGTGTACATCATAAATTTTAAAAAATAATATAGTTCGAACATCCTTCCATTCATTGATTCCCCCATATATTTAATACAGCGAATTACTTGTGTTCATTTATTTATTTTAAAATGTTTTGACTGATAAAACTCATTAAATCCGGTCATTCTAATTAAAAGATTTCCCTTTGCTATAATTTTAGTGTTTCCGAGTATTTTAGAAATATCCCATTTGCCATACTGAAAATAGTCAACATATAATCTTTTTATGATTCAAAAGTCAAAACCACAGCTTCACGATTTCATTGTTTGAACGGAAATTGACGTCACTAATGTAGACGTTGAATCAGAAAAAAATTTGTTGATGTCAACAAAGATTTAGAAAAAGGATCTCGCGTTATCTGTAGTCACTTTGTTAAATTTTAATGATTGTTTTTAGATTCTTAAATTCATGTAATCATGTACCGTTAACGTAATTGTAAGAATGCGGTAAAAATATACAGATATATTTCATTTGAAATAATTATATAATATTGATTTTTTGATTACTTTTAGTTAAAAAGTAATTTGAAATTAAAAATGAATACAAAGTAAAGAGGTAGATTTTTATAAAATATTTATTTGCATATAGCTAGATTTTGCACTTAAAACTGACACGTACATTTATCGAATCATAATACAGGGTTGGACTTTTTCCAGAAGGAGGGCCTGATTAAAGCATGGGCAGACCCTCCCCCCCCCCCCCCCTACGATTTTACGTGCTCCAAATTCGAAATGGATTTTTTTTAAAGCTTATATTTTAAATGTGTTTCAACATTGTATTGATTATAATCAGCATTTTGAACTTTAAAAGTAGAATTAGATTAAAAACTAAATAAAAAATAAATACAGTAAAAACTCTCAATCGCGGCCACCTCGCGAATTGAACGCGTTTTGGAACGTTGAATTTGCCCGCTATTCGACTGTGTTCGCTTTTATGAGGTAAAAAAAATGTATTTATCTTGAAAAAGGTCAGTGTTCGCTGAAGAAAATTGTCCTATGAAAGTTTTGTTGTAAAATCTCCATAACGGACACTCCTACATAGAGGACACAACTATTTAAGAAGTACATTTTTTATTAACAACATGCACATATTTTATATTTTTTACCTCAGAAAAACAGACACTTCCGGTGCCTACTATTGAGAGGTTTTACTGTATTGTGACAAATATTTTAATTTTTAATCTTATTCTACTCTATAAATTCAAAATATTGATTATAATCACTACAAAGTCGAAAAAGATTTCAATTATCAGCTTTATGAAAATTGCATACCATATTTTGGAGCCCCTAAAATTAGGCTGTGTGTGTGTGGGGGGGAGAGTAGGGCAGAATAATGGCCATATACTTTTCCAGGATCAACGTGGTCAAACATGGCACGTATAATGCTTTAAAAAAATGGCTGCGATTCAGACGTTTGAAGTGTCTAAAATTCAGACGCAAAAAGTGTCTGAAAAAATTCAGACATTTTAAAATGTCTGAAAATTGAACACTCCGTTTCAGACACTTAAGTGTCTGAATTTAAGACATTTCGATTTAGAGTGTGTGGAATTAAAGTTTGTAGAATGCGCTATTTCAACTCATATGCTTCTTTTATCCGAATTAAAAATACATTCCACTAAATTTTAATTACACAATATTAGCTCTTGAGTAGTACATATATCTATATAAAGTACATTGCATATTGAATGCTTAATAGGGCATGCCTTTTGTATGCTAAGACATAGGAGTATCTTTTATGGGTATCTGATATGTTAGAATACTTTCTACAGACATATAGTGCTTGTCTGGATTGTATTTTTATTAACTAAAGGCAATTTATTTACAACACCATCTTTACATAAGAAAAGATTGGCGTTTTGTATTCTTTAAAAACTTTTGTGTAATTTGTAAATTGTGTCAATAAAATATTTAATGTTCAACCTTAATAAAAATGGATATGCATTTATGAGGCGCACGAAAACAAGCTTTGCGTGGAATTCGGAGGGCAAAGCATTTATTATTCATTTACAGGTTCACGCACAAGAATTGAGTTACGACGGTATTTCTATTACTCTATGTGATCGATAAATGCTGTAAGTGAGTACTCAGTTTTGGTATACGTTTTTAAGTTTAAATACTTTTGTGCGTATTACGTGGTATATATAAATTCTATAGATTATATACAGCGATACACCGAAAAATTCACAAGCGTTACTCTGCGTGAGCGTGAATTGATTACGTTAAAGGTGATTCTAAATTGAGTTATGCAGTTTCCAGCTGAACTATAAATAATATACTAAGAGAAGTTTGTGGAATCGGATTAAATTTATATACACGGCTACGCAAAGAACTGGATACATTCCTGTCTGTGAAAGGCTATTTATGAAACAACATTTACAATTGTTATGTATTCTCTAAATTGTTTATTTAAGATACCTTCTTTCATAATATTAAACACTGAAATTCCGTTGCTGTATTCTGGAAGCTTTGGAAAGTGTTTCATAATCCAAGCGTGACGCGTGATTTTTCTTTCTTGTTATTTCAGTTGCTTTATTTTCATATCGTAAAGTAATTAATAACAAGCTCTTGAAGTTGTGGTAGTATACATGGATACTTTTTTATAACGATACTTTACTGGACTACTGAATTTTGGTGATTTTTTCTGAGATCGCGTTGTCTCGAATCACTAATATTTCTGTGAGAATAAGACATATGTTCTGCTATTCTAGAAGTTTCACAAATTATGAATTGGTCTGTGGAATTTCTTTTCACTCTAATTTTGCAAGTTATGGTAATTAAGTAACCATGGTTGAATAGGGGCTTATATAGTGAGGGGATTGCAAGAATCTTCGGGTTGCCAGCGGATCTCGCTGCTAAGATACTTAAACTGCAATGAACAACGTGTCCTGTAGAAAACTTTTTCCTGGACAGCTCGTCGCTGAATCATTCTAGGACCATTCCACTATTTGTTTGCAAATGCTGTGTTCGAGTCTTAGAGACTTCATTATACACTCTTTCTGGGGTTTGCCGTCTGTATTCTTCAGTGATATCTGTTTTGTTGTGTCTATATACAGTCCTCATCCCAACGAAGACATCAATGTCAAACAAACAAGTCTCATGTACGTTTTCAAATAAAGAAATAAATAAACATGCCTTCTCTCGACATTGCTGGTTACGTCGAAAGCGGAATCATTATAAGGCTTCAGATTGTGGTAAGAAGTATTCAACTTAAAATAAAAAAAAAATACTTTAGACTCACGAAGTATGTTACAATCAATGGCATTTAATGAGTATTGTGTCTGTTACGGCGTAAATAACCTCAAATTTATTTGTTTATAATTTAACTCTGTTTATCTTTCATGTTGTAAAGCATAATTATAAAAGTGATTTCTTTTGACAGAAAAAATCTAATCTGTTTATCTAAATTGTTTATAATCCTGAATCAATATTTATGAGTAACATTATGATTTCAAGGTCATGTAATATAGATTTATTTACTTTATAATAATTTTGAATTGATGGTGATTTATTAGTTTTATAATTACTTGGATGTCATTTAAATGAATATTATAGCTATTTAGAAGATTTATAACTGCATATTGTAATTTTTATTTTGATGTTTATTTTATATAATATGTATCATTTTTAAAATGGTCAGTCTTGACTCTGTAACCAAGCAGAGAACATGTAACATGTCCTGACTCTGTAATCAGAGATGCCAATTGTTAAATCATGGCTCTGTTTAATACAGAGTGTATAATGGAAGTCCTGGCTCTGCAACCAAGCAGAGAACATTTTTCTTTGTATTGGCTCTGTTAAATACGGAGAATTACTATTATGGAACAATTATTAACTTCTAATGATGAATAGAATTTACATACTATTTCAGTTTTATTTAATAAACTATTTATTCTAATTGCTCTCCCATCTCACTTGGATTTTGAAAATTTATTTGTCAGACGAATTTCGGCGCCAACATTTATTTTTGGTGCCTCGTAACCCGCGAAACATTTTTTTTGAAAGAATAGTGAGCAGTTTGTCAAAGTGATTTGTGATTAACAACTGTGATTTATTTTTCAACATGTGATTAGTGTGTGATTTATCTTTCAACCTGCGATTAGTGTGGAATTATTATTGTGCCATTTGGATTACGACATGCCATCTACATTACCTGGAATTAACAGGTAAGAAAATATTTTTTTCATTTTCTATGAATGGTTAATGTTTTAAAATAAGAATTATTCTTTATTTAAAATGGAAAATCTTGAAAAGCTGAAAGCAAAACGTTCTGTTGAACGAACGAGTTTCACGAAATTAATTACAAAATTAGAAACATTATTAAATGATGACATTGATAATACGAAAACCGATGAATTATTAGAGCTTCAAGAAATATTTCTCTTAAAAGAAACGGCTTTCCAAAGTTTGAATCGTGATATTGAAGCTCAAATATCCGACTTAAAAGAATATGAAAAGGACATTGCTAATAGTGAAAAGTACACTGACCAATTGATCAGTGCTAAATTTAAAATTAAAAATAGATTAAGAAAATGTAAAAAGGATAATGTTTCTATGATAGCAACTAGTCGTGTAAATTCATTGAATGGTTCTGCTAGTGGAACAGAAACGAGTTCTGCCATGAAATTGCCTAAATTAAATGTTCCAAAATTTTCTGGTGAAATCGAAGAATGGGTCGAATTTTTTAACTGTTTTGAAACATCGATACACCAGAATAAATCACTATCTAAGATAGAAAAATTCGCTTATCTAAAATCCTTGTTATGTAATCGGGCCTATAATGTGGTAGAAGGGTTTCCTTTGACAGAACAAAATTATGATACTTGTATTGATTTATTAAAGGACCGTTTTGGTAAGGTTGATGTTATTATTAATAAACACATGACTAATTTATTAAATATGGAACCAGTTAAAAATTGTTCAAATTTAAATGCATTAAGAAGATTGCATGACATGTGCGAAGTTAATATTAGAAGTTTAAGAAATTTGGGGGTAACATCCAGTTCTTATGGACAATTGCTAAATCCTATTTTGCTAAAGCTATTGCCCCATGAATTAGTGATTGAATATCATAGAAAACGTGATACTAGCAAAGAGTCAGATGTAACCGATCTAATTGCCTTTCTGAAATGTGAAATAGAATGTAGAGAAAAGGCTTTGTCAATGACAAGTTCTAAAAATGATGCATCCTCTTCTTTTGTACATAAAAATAAAACTGAATTTCGTGAAAAGAAAACATCAAATAAATATCAACATGCTAATACCTTAAATGCCACTATTAAAGTTTTTTGTGTATTTTGCAAAGGTAATGATCATTTATCTTCCGAGTGTAAAAATTTAGCTGATGATAAGAAAAGATTAATGTTACGTAAGGAGGGTAGATGTTACAAATGCTTTTTGAAATCGCATTTATCTTCGCAATGCCGCATAAAATTAAAGCCATGTCTAAATTGTAAAAGCACTGAACATAACAAATTATTTTGCTTTAAGAAAAGTTTGAAACCGGAAATTAATGAAAATCAAAATCAAACAGTTGTATCTAATTCTCATTGTAATTTTAGAAATTCTAAGCATGCTGTTTTATTGCAAACATGTTGTGTAACTGCTCAAGGTAATTCTAAATCAAAGGTAGTTCGATTATTACTTGATTCTGCAAGCGAAAAAAGCTTCATAACAAAAGCATTAGCTCGTGAATTAAATTTGCCTGTTTTAAGAAAAGAACATTTAACTGTATTCGCTTTTGGCATGGATCAAGGTCGCGAAGAAGAATATGATGTTTTTAAAATTAAATTGCGAAGTAAAATGAATTATCATCGTTTTATAGATGTTGAGGTGCTAGCTACCGATTTGATAAGTGCAACAACATTGAAGGTTCCCAATTCTGACCCTCTAGTTATAAAATACATTGAAAGTAAAAGATGGAGGTTAGCCGACCCTACGCCCGAGGAATCCGAAGTACAAATTTTACTTGGAGCTGATTATTTCTGGAATGTTCAGAGAGGTGTCATTGAAGAAATTAATGACCATTTATATGTAGCTAATACACTTTTTGGGTACACAATAGTGGGAAAAATAAACTCTAAAGGTAACGAAACAGTTAATGCTCATCTTGTATCTGTTAATGAAATAGAAAATTTTGATTTGCAAAAGTTTTGGAAACTAGAGTCTTTGGGTATTTGTGATAGTAAAAATGAATTATTTTCACAAAAGGATTTAGATGCTCTTGATTTATTTAATGATAATTTAAATTTTGTAAATGGAAGATATGAAACTAAACTTTTGTGGAAAGTAAATAAAAATGAATTGGAATCCAATTTTGATGTAGCTAAACATAGACTTTGGGGATTAAAATCAAAATTGTGCAAAAATGAATGGTTACTTAAGGAATATGAGAAAATATTAAATGAACAATGTGGTTTGGGTATAATTGAAGAATGTGAGTTTAATAAAGATGAAATAAACACGTATTACATGCCTCACAGACCAGTAATAAGGGAAGATAAATCGACAACTAAAGTAAGAATTGTTTTTGATGCGTCATCCAAAGATAAGAGGGCAAAATCGTTAAACGAGTGCTTATTTCCTGGGCCCAATCTAAATCCTAACATATTGGACATTATTTTAAAATTCCGTCTCCACAAAATTGCTTTCTTGGCCGATATAGAAAAGGCATTCTTGCAAATCCAGATACAACAAGAAGATAGAAATTTTTTGAGGTTCCTGTGGTTTGACAATATCACTAGTAACAATCCCATTTTGAAGGTTTTTCGCATGACCCGTGTAACTTTTGGTGTAACAACTTCACCCTTTTTCCTTTCTGCAACCATCAAACATCACATTGAGGGGTATAAAGATTTGTTTGGAAAAATAGTTAATATGCTGGATACTTCCTTATACGTTGATGACCTGTTTCATGGAGCTGATTCAGTAAATGAAGCTTTTGTTTTATCAAACGGTGCAGAGAAGATATTGAGTGAGGCCAATATGAAACTCAGAAAATTTAAAACCAATTCTTCCGATTTAAAATTTTTATGGAAGGAACATGGAATAAACTTTGAGGAAGACACTCTTGAACAAAATCTTTCGAAAGTATTGGGAATTATATGGATAACAGAAAGTGACACCTTGAAAATAGACATACAACCACTTTTGGTAGAATTTGACCATAAAATTATTACCAAACGTATTGTTTTACAAACTGTGGCAAAAATTTATGATCCTATTGGACTCATTTCCCCTTTCGTGATAAGAATTAAATTTTTAATGCAAGAACTCTGGGAACATGGAATTGACTGGGATTCTACATTACCAGATTCTTTAAGTGGAAAATTCAGAAAATGGCATAATGAAATAAAAGACTTGGTAAATTTTGAAATTCTTAGAAAATATTTTGTAACTATCCCAAAATTAAATCCTGAAACCGCTCAACTTTTCATATTTTCTGATGCTAGTTTAAAGGGGTATGGGTCAGTGGCTTATTTACGTGATTCTTCTTCTTGTGAAACTTCATTTGTAATAGCAAAGTCGAGAGTAGCGCCTCTCAAGAAAATTACATTGCCGCGCATCGAACTTCTTGGAGCACTTACGGCTGCAAGATTAGCGAATTATTTAAAGGAAATATTTAAAATTGTGAATGAAAATATATTTTGTCTAAGTGACTCCCAAATTACCTTGCACTGGATTAAAGGAAGTGCTAACAACTGGAAGCCCTTTGTGGCAAACCGCGTACGCGAAATTCAGGAACTTGTTGCTCCTGTACAATGGAAATTTTGTAAAGGAAAGGAAAATCCTGCAGATGTTCTCTCTCGTGGTTGCTCTGCATCTGAATTGATTAATAACGAGGTATGGTTACATGGTCCTAGCTGGCTGAAGGAAGAATCGTTACCAGTATTTCCCCCTGAAACTCAACCTAATCTACCTGATGAAGAGGTCTTGCAAGAACAACGTAAAACGCTTGTTTGCTCCATATCCCAAAATATTCCAGAATTTGAGCTTTTATTTAAATTTTCATCCTGGTCTAAATTAAAACGAATTACGGCTTGGTGCCTCAGATTCATCAAAAATAGTACATGCCCATCTGAACGAGTCTATGGTTTTTTGACTGTTCCAGAACTTGAAAGGGCAACAAATGCTATTGTGAAATTAATTCAAAACCATGAATTCGGAGACGAACTGAAAATTCTAAAATCCAGAAAGATCCTAAATTCTAAAAGCAAACTCCTTCCTTTACATCCATTTCTTGACGAAAATGATATTCTTCGTGTTGGAGGTAGGCTAAAAAATGCAAACTTGTCTGAATATCAAAAACATCAAATCATTCTCCCTAAAAGGCATCATGTTACAGACTTGATAATAAAGTATTTTCATGAGAAACATCTTCATAGCGGGACTCAATTGACAATTTCAGCAATTCGACAAAAATTTTGGATAATTAATGCTAAAGAAGCTGTGAAAAGAGAAATAAGGAAATGTATGAAATGTTTCCGAAATTCATCACACCTTTCATCTCAGTTGATGGGAAATCTGCCATCAGCACGCGTGACACAAGCTCGAGTATTTTCAAGAGTAGGAGTCGACTTAGCCGGCCCCTTTTTGATCAAACCTCGTAAGGGACGTGGTGTGAAACCCTTTAAACATTATGTTTGTCTGTATGTTTGTTTCGTAACAAAAGCTATCCATCTTGAGTTAGTCACTGATCTTACAACTGAAACCTTTCTAGCCTCATTGAAAAGATTCGTGGCTCGACGTGGAAAACCTCTAGAAATATTTTCCGACAGAGGTACAAATTTTGTAGGGGCAGACCGCGAAATAAAGAGAATGATGTCTCTAATTGCTTCTGATGAAAAATTGCACAAGTATCTTACTGACGAAATGATAGTATGGAAATTCAACCCACCTTCCGCCCCTCACTTTGGAGGCCTTTGGGAAGCGGGAATAAAACAAATGAAAAATCATTTGAAGAGAACAATTGGTGATCAGATTTTAACTTATGAAGAATTTTTGACCTTAATTGCACAAATTGAGTCATGCTTAAATTCAAGACCGCTTGTCGCTGAGTCTTCTGATCCAAATGACTTTACGGCTCTGACGCCAGGACATTTTATTATAGGAGCACCCTTGACCTCCTTACCTGAGCCTGATATCTCCTCTACCTATGTAACTCCTTTGGAACGTTGGAAATTGCTACAAAAGATTTTCCAAAGCAGACTATCTCTCACAATTGCAGCAACGTACAAAGTGGTTTAGAAGCAACCCGAACTTAAAAATCAATGACTTGGTGTTGATAAAGGAAGAAAACCAGCCCCCATTAAGGTGGAAATTGGGCAGAATAATTGAACTATTTCCTGGGGATGATAATATTGTTCGTGTTGTCAAATTAAAGACTTCTACTGGTGAACTGAAACGCCCTATCACAAAATTGTCTCCTCTACCGATGGACATTTAATATAATAGAATTTTACTTTATTTTAACTAACTTTATTATTATTATTTTTTTTTTTCTATGTCTAATTTTTGTAACTTTCTGAACTATTTTGTATATTAATGTCTTTTTCTATTTTTAGTTGTTCCAGAAACTGTTTTTTATAGAAGTAGTAGGATTTAATTGCATTTCATTTTAGTTATACTTAACATTTAAGGTAATATTTTAAATTTGTATTTAATATTTGATTATTTAGTATGTAATAGTGGAAATTTGGTAAGTTATAATTGTTCGATGAACTCCGTTCATGGAGGCGGAGGATGTTACGGCGTAAATAACCTCAAATTTATTTGTTTATAATTTAACTCTGTTTATCTTTCATGTTGTAAAGCATAATTATAAAAGTGATTTCTTTTGACAGAAAAAATCTAATCTGTTTATCTAAATTGTTTATAATCCTGAATCAATATTTATGAGTAACATTATGATTTCAAGGTCATGTAATATAGATTTATTTACTTTATAATAATTTTGAATTGATGGTGATTTATTAGTTTTATAATTACTTGGATGTCATTTAAATGAATATTATAGCTATTTAGAAGATTTATAACTGCATATTGTAATTTTTATTTTGATGTTTATTTTATATAATATGTATCATTTTTAAAATGGTCAGTCTTGACTCTGTAACCAAGCAGAGAACATGTAACATGTCCTGACTCTGTAATCAGAGATGCCAATTGTTAAATCATGGCTCTGTTTAATACAGAGTGTATAATGGAAGTCCTGGCTCTGCAACCAAGCAGAGAACATTTTTCTTTGTATTGGCTCTGTTAAATACGGAGAATTACTATTATGGAACAATTATTAACTTCTAATGATGAATAGAATTTACATACTATTTCAGTTTTATTTAATAAACTATTTATTCTAATTGCTCTCCCATCTCACTTGGATTTTGAAAATTTATTTGTCAGACGAATTTCGGCGCCAACAGTGTCATTCTGGACTATGGATGTTTTAAAAACATTTGGAACTTGGTGAAATACTTGAATTTTAGTGAATTGGGAACTTAATCCGTTCCGTTTCAGATTTCCATATTATGCTCGCAGTGAGCTATCTAAAATAATATTTTTATATTTCGCTGCTTTTTCTCTTCTTAAAGAGAATTACTAGAATTGCTTTTTGTTGTTAAATTGGTATCACGTCTTTCTCTTATGTATACAAAATATAATTCTTAAATATTTCTTTTAATCCCTTGAGGGGCGCTGGTATGCTTATGAAACCACTTAATTTTAATTCTCAAATGCCACGTTGGCACCAGAATATTTTTATTAAAATATTTGGTTTATCATGTATGTGAAATATAGATATTTCTTATTTACAAATATATTTGTTTATAAATTCCGGTGCCATTTATTACATTCAACATATCACACTGAAAATGATTAGCCCCTGAAAGGGTTAAAAACCTTTTCAATAAGTATTTCTAAAGTGTCATGATTTTGCATGTATTTTTTATTTTTGTCTCTAAAACGTCATATCGAAAAATTACTAATGAGACTCTTTGACAAATCTTTTTTAAGACATGCAAAACAAAACATTAATTTAAATTAATGTGTTCAGTTATTATCTTACAGATTTTTTTTCGAAAGATATTCAAAAAAGGAAACAAAGAAAACAATTCATATCAGTATCTAAACAGATTTTTCATCTCATATCTGAATTTAGTAATTCTTTAAAGAAAAATATATGTCACTCAAACGAAGAAACCAATATCCGTAACAAAAATTCCATGGTCACTGTAAAAATGTAACGCATTTTATTGACATTATATTGATTTTGGCTTCCAAATTTTGCAACAGCTTACTGAGAAAACTTTTTTATTTACACAGGTTAAACTTTATGGAAGTACAATTTTTCATTTCCTGTGATTTTAATGGTAGCTGCTACTAATTGAATTTTAATACAGATTTAAAAACTATGAATTATAATAAGTAACTTATATATATATGGTTACATTATGAATTATAAGATTAAAGTTATGGTATAATAATGAAAGTTTTATTCATTTGTAGGATTTCATGGCAATATTTGACATAAACTATAAAAAATGTAACATTTTGACATTTGATTGACTTTGTTCTACAAATTTTACAACATCCTAGGTAGGTTTTTAAATGAAAGAAACATTTTACTTTATATAAGTTAAACTTTTCTAAATACCAGATATACTCTTTCGGACAATAATGATAAGTGGATACCACTAATTACATTTTAATAAATATTTATATTCTTCTGAAAAATATGAACATGGGTGTCTTGGAACAGACGTTAAGAAAATTAAATATGACAAGACAAATAATTGTTGTATAGGAAACAAGGATTGCACTGATTTCTCTTTCTGACAATTATAAAAGTTGATATCACTAATTACATTTTAATAAATGTTTTTAGGCTTCGCAAAAATGTACAGGTTGTCGCTGAACAGATGCTTAGTACTTTAACCCTTTCAAGGGCGGTGGCTAGACGGTCTAGCCACTTAATTTTAATTCGAAAACTGAAATATGGTACCAAGAATATTTTAATAAAATTTTACTTTTCTAATGAAAGTGCAAATTAGTAGATTTTTATTTTCTAAGAAATTCGTTTGAATGTTCTGGTTTAAATCAATTATTTCATCAATTTACGAACGAAATTCTTCTGCCCATGAAAGGGTTAAATAATAATTATACATGTTAAGTCAAGCAATTTTTTTATAATAAACTATAATTGAATTCGATTTTAACGAAAAACACATTTTGTTTTCCTTTGAACCGAATCCGGTTTTTCGTTCAATTTTGTAACAAAATGAATACATTTTACTAGTTTAACATAATCATATTGATTAGCAATGAAATCATATGAGTTGTATTTTTTACAACTCTGTGTTCACTTCGAACACAGAAGAGAAAATAAAAATATATAACTCACCAATCGGTATGCTTTGCTAATGCTTTTTTGCAAATCAATATGCTTGTGTTAAAAATAATAAATGTAATTTTTCAACCTGGCAAAGTTGATTATTCGTTGTAGGATATTCTATTCTGTTTTCTCAAATGTCTAACCATATACCATTGAGAAAAGATTGAGTGAAATGAATCTGATGAGTTGTCGTCCATGTAGTTCGATTGATAAAGGTTGTGGGTTCAAATTTTTTACTCATTTTCAAATATTAATATTCGAATAATGAAGATAATTTTGAGAAATCTTAAAAGGCATAACTTTGCTTTTTGTGTTACATCCGGATTTCAAGGGAAGTGCTAGAATTCAAATTTAATTCGGTTAGTGAAACCGTATGGAAAGTCAATGTCAGTTGCAATAGCCATATCCAATCAAAAATACAGAGTGTTTACTTAGTGGAAGCCGAATTGGAAAATTTGTTCAAAAATATAACAATAAGGGTTATATTTTCAAAATGTGATGTATTTAATACGGTGATGTGTATGAAATTTCTATAAAATGGGATGACGTCATGGAAATTCCTGACCTTGGAATGTAGCTTGATCAGTGACACCGGATATATTGCCATCTACATTCCGAATGCCGGGACACCTATCTCATGGTGTTTTGGACATGGATAATGTCAATTTACATAAATTCTTGTTATTTCACCACATGCCAGAGTAATCAAAATCAGTCTATTGAAAATGTCATCAAAACATTTTTTGTTGTTGTTAAAATTATGTACAGAAATTAGGTTTTGTTTTGGAGTGAGGTAATCGGTATTTTATCAAATAAATGGTTTGTGAATCTAATCTACCATACAAAAAATGTCTCTATCGCCGTGTTAATACACCTGAGAGTTTACTCTTGAGAGTTTTGGCCATCAGTCCAAATACATAGTATATAACTTATTCAATGTATTTCATCATATCATTTATTTTGCCGCATATTTGTACATGATTATTCTAAAACAGTTTGTAAAAACGCAACCGCAAATCATGCATACATTAACAAAGAAAAATGACAGGGAAGTGTAACGTCGTAACGGAATTCATTAGTCAAAGATATAGATGGCCACATGCGAAAACGTGTTGTAATATGCACTAATATATTTGTACCTTGGAACAAAAAGGGCCAATGTCCAAAATTTAGAAATTTGAGTTAAATGCACGAATGAATTCAGGGTGCAATATAACGTAATTGTTAAAAGGGCCAAAGTCCTCCCAATATTAATTCATTGAAAACAAAATATTTTGTCGAGGCCAATGTTACTTACTGTTAATGTAAAAATGGCCAATTTAAAATGTAAAAAAAAAAAAAAAAAAAAAAAAAAAAAAAATCTAAATCAATGTAACATTAGATTGTAGTGAAAAAAAAAAACATTACTGAATTGAAAGGTACAACTTTGAAAAATAGTAGTACAGAAATCGTAGCAAGATTCTTAAAATTCCTCAAACTTAAATTGCGTTTCCTGCCATTTGAGATAAATGGACATTGGCCCTTTTTGTTCCAAGTTACAGATATTTAGTGAAGATATCTGCAATAAGAAATTTTAATGGAATTGATTTCAAAATTTTTTTCTCCGGAACAAATAAAAATGGGACCAACGTATTTTGAAAGTAACCTAGTAACGTTACATGTAACGTTCAGACAGACATTCCATATTTTCAAATGTAGCTGACAGGTGTCACCTAACCAATTATAATGTAATTACAGTGCTCCTTGTGATATCACCACATTTCATACAAAGTAAATTTGATGAAAATGCTTGCAATAGCTTCATTAAAGATAAATTTCGCAACGAAAAATAGAGCCCAACTACTCTTGAGACAGAGTTGCCAGTTTGACATTCAATATTAATCCGAAATTTCAAGTTCCTACCGGAAATTTCTAAAGAAGGATTTTTACTTTATATGATTGCCAAATATCTTTCATTAAATAAAGCATAAAATACTATTCTTTATATCTGGTATGAACTCGAAATGTCTAATTAAAAATGGAGGCCAACTTGGCAATCCTACGTGAGACACGATGAATTTTTATGCCCCACCAGTAGCCGGAGGTCCTGTTCTCGAAGCTGGTAGACGGGAAGTGCTCAAACTCAGTCTCGTCTGTCGCCCTAATCGTTCGGAGTTTTCCGTGGTTTTCTTCAAACCTTGTATTTCCATGCGTAAATACGGGTTCGGTTCCCTTAGAAAGACCTCCCCCACAGCATCCCCTCTCGGACCTATATCCCTCGTGCCGATCACCCTCAATCGACCGTCATAAATAACACCAAATAACACAAACAATCAAATTTTGCCTAACAAATGATAATTTAGATCATTGCCTATGTTTCGTACGGCATTTTGTGTGTATGGCTATTTTTTTTTTCACTTTCTCTAAAAAATTTGAAATAACCGCATGTAAGGTAGAGTAGTAATACGAATAACAAAATGTTTAATTTCTACGTTTACATAGGGTTTCTCATTTATTTCTGTTATGTAAGTTATTTAAATTTCTTTGACAGATTCCACAAACAAATCTCCCAATCGCTCTATCTTTTTATTAAAGTAGAATCTAAAAAAAAAAATAAGCTTTACACAGTCCAGTTGCTTTCTCATTTAAACAAGCAGATAGAGTACGCTTCCTATAAGGGTTAAAATAGTAAATATCAATAAAAATACAAATTTATTCCACTGACGAAAATAAGCATTATTTCTGAAGTATTTGAATGAAAAATTTATTGAATTAATCTTCATGAATTATTTTAATGAATGAATTATTGAATTCTCTCAATTGAATACTCTTCGAGAATACTCTTCGAGATTTATTTGAATGAATGAATTATTGAATTACTCCTTCTGAAATATTTGAATGAATAAAGTACCGAATTACTCCCCCTGAGTAAGTTGAATGAATGGATTATTGAATTACTCCTCATGAATCATTTTTATGAATTAATTATTGAATTACTCATCCTGAATTAATTTAAAGCAATGAATTATTCAACTGCTCTTCATGAATTGTTTTTAATGAATAGATTATTGAAATATTCTTCAGGAATTATTTTTTAATAGGTGAGAAAAATTGGATGAAAAATAAGTTTATAATTACTTAATAAAAAGAAAAAAAATTAGAAATTTAGACAATATTAACTTTAAAACAAAATTGAAAATAATTAGAAATGTTGTGTCAAAGCATTACTTTAAGAAAATATTTAATAGTTTATAAATAAATTTTGCTGATATCTTTTTCACTACACTAATACAAAACAGAAAGAAAAAATGCTAATTTTCTAGCTTAGATCCAATAAAAGAAATTCTTTGAGAAAATCTTCTCTATGCAAAAAAAAGAAACCAAGTCATCACAATCTGAGAATTGTAGTAGTAAACATTCGAAAGGAAAATGGTTCTGAGACCGACTGTTACATATCATAACTGATATCGTACTTAAATGAGGTTATATGAAAAAAAAGAGAGAAAATTAAAATATTTATGCCTAACGTCCCAAAAGCACGTCGTTGTGATATTTCTGAAATGAATTTATAATTTTAGATAGAATTTGTTTATGAATATATCTCACAATCATCTAACGGAATATTTAGATTAGTATAATGTGATTACAGTTGTATTATATATATATGAGGGCTTAAGTTTCAAAATTTACCTTATCCATAAAATCAAATTTTGGGAAATCGCGAAAAACCTCTAACTGCGCCCATTGGTTTTCATTGTAAACCAAGATTTTACAAAGCCAGAAATTCAGCTTCACCAATACAATACATTGAAAGAAATAACTCGAAGTTTTAAATTTTCTATATGGCGATTTTTAAAACTCACGTCCTTATATATAAATTACAATTAAACAAAGTACTAAACGTGAAAAAATCATCCAGGCACAGATACATTGAAAATATGCATATTTCTCTATGGTATTCAATATAATCATATACAAGATTCTCATGCATAAAACTGTTTATTATACCAGTAAAAGTATTTTCACTGGATAGCTATTGGTTGTTTATTATTCAATCATGTAAAAGTTGAGATTTCAGTAGTATACAATGAGATCAGCATTAGGGCTATTTAATATAGATAGAATAAACCTTAATTTTTAATAACTTTTGATAAATAAATATGATTTCAAAATTTGATACAGTACCTTACCGTTTTTAAAACTGGTAACAACATTGTTCATGTGCTTTTTTGTTATCTTTTCTTAGCATTGTGGGACTCTGAAGCACCTGTTAGTTCACAAAAGCGCAGAAAGTGCGTATGGTAATTTTTTAACCACATTGGATCGAGCGTCAAATACACTTAGAGTCGTGATATAAAAAAGTAAACACCCCGTACTAACTCTGCAACAAATTATTTTAGAAGAAAGTTATTGGTACTAAATGATTGGAAATAAAGTCTAATTTTAAATGATGTATATAATAGTCCAAGAGCTGTTAAACATTTTAGGGAAGGTATTTGAGGCACCCTGAAAAGTTGTGCAACACTTCTTTTGTAATGGCTGAATACAAAATCGAATGTCTGGCTGAAGGACCGTGGCCCAAAAACTGTGCCAGACACGTGTCAAGTGCCATTTTTGGCAAAATGGCACTTAGCACGTGTCTGAAACAGATTTTGGGCCGACTAAAGTGTCTGTCATTTTCAAAATATTTTTTTCTAAGCATAAATATTATTCTGCCTCAATCTGAGCGTGCCTCAAATACCTTTTTTGGGTAGTCAAAAAATGGCACTTGACACGTGTCTGGCACAGTTTTGGGGCCGACTAAAGTGTCTGTCATTTTCAAAATATTTTTTTCCAAGTATAAATATTATTCTGTCTCAATCTCAGCGTGCCTCAAATACCTTTTTTGGGTATTCAAAAAATGGCACTTGACACGTGTCTGGCACAGTTTTTGGGCCACGATCCTTCAGCCAGACATTCGATTTTGTATTCAAGCATTACAAAAGAAGTGTTGCACAAATTTTCAAGGTGCCTCAAATACCTACTCAAAAGTGTTCAACAGCTCTCCTACTATAAAATTTGTTTAGGGGGCCATCTACATATACAAACGAACACAATCTTTGTCTTTTTTAACAGTAAAACCCAAGTTTGACAACATAAATCAATTTTACATCCTTCAATTAGCCTATAAACAAATTTTCATTAAATTCCTACGATTAGTTTAAGAGAAATTAACTAGTTTTAAACGACCACATTTTAGAGGCTGTATCCAAATTGAAGTTCGTTACTCGATTTTTGAAATGCTACAAAATGACTATACCAATTCTATTAATGTATTATTTATTGCCAACATGACTATTTATTTCATTGGAAGTGTATATTTTAAAATTTAAAAACACTTATTTTTTATGGCATGTTCGTATTCTTACTTCAATATGTAATCAATACTAGCTGTTTAACTCGTTCTACGCACGATGTTTCATGTTGAGTAACTATTTGATTTAGAAAAATAGTTTTCTATTACTTTGCATTTTTTTAATGAAATTTAATTTGTCATTTTGCTACAGCAGCAGGCGATACAGCGATAATTTTGGAATAAGTAGAGTAAAAAGAATTGCTGATGTTTGTGATAAAATATTTTCCTATATTTTTTAAAAAAGGTAATAATTAAGTGCAATTAAATAATCTCTAATTATTTACATCCGAGGTAAAAGAATTATCGTAATACTAGCTAAAACTTCTTTGTATTGCAGCGTGGCGTACGTAATATATATAACTCACATTGCACTAAACCATTTAGAATTGGTTAGAGCTCTTGCGATTACGGGTTGAACATAAAAAAAGCCAAAAATTCGTCAAAAATATAAAATAGAAAAAAATCTATTTAAGACTTTCGAATTTTTTGCACCAATCGTTCATGTGTTTCACCACCAGCAAAATGTGTGCCAAATTGCGCAGACAATTCAGCCAAGTTTTTATTTCGTAGTCAAGTTTTAGTACCAAGTGCCTAAACCGCTAAGAACAATCCCAACAATCCCAACAAGGACAAAATAAGAAGTATATTTTTGCACTAACTAGTGCTTAATTTGCAATGGAGTTCACCGGAACACAGCTTAGGTACTTCTATGCTTTCAGCAATATTTAAATATCGGTCGAAATTCGCCGCAGCTCATAACGCTCCGGAGCCAAGTGGAACAGTGTTTTCCAAAAACCAAAGCCTGAATTGTATTTTTTCTCCCATCTCCAATCCTTTACGTTCTTTCCTACCCAAGCGCTTACATATGTGACATCGCGTATATCGTGTATATCGTGTATCGCGTATATCGTGACATCGCGCGTGAAGCATACTTCTAACTAGCGCTCTCAAGTGTAGACTCAATGGTTCTCTGTCTCAATGATTTCCTACCGGCGATGAGGAATGCTAGAATTAATCTCAACCGTATCTACAGATTTATTTACTCGTTATGACCTCTCGGTGGTCGCGTTATGTTTACTAATTTCTTTTTGTATGTGTTTGTGACATTTTTTTTATTGATAAACTTTTAAGCTTCACACAGTATTTAATTTGCGCCGAAATTCACAGGAGTTCCAGTACATCTTAATTTTTATGAATATTTAAATATTACTCCTAACCCATCGGAAATTAAAAATACTGTGTACCGAAGTCCACTAGAACAGCGCTGTGTGTTGTGTTGTTGCTAGTTGATACAAAAGAATCTCTGGTGAGTAGGATTTTCTAAAAATTTTCCACTCCTGAATTTTACCGCTTCTTCTCAAGGTATCTATTAGATTTAATTGTATATAGAGATACAGACAAAATATATTAAAAAAATTCGTTCCGTGTAGACGAAATTGTTTTAAATTTTGTAAATAATATATGAAATACATACATGCGGTTGGAGGGACGAGGCGAGGGTACAGTACGTTTGTTATTACTGGAGAATATCAGAGCTCCGATACTTTTTGAGACAAAAAACAACAAAATATATTTAAAAAAATAATTGTTAGATCCCTTTTAGAAGAAAAAGTTTTAAAGTAGCTGAAATATTTCGTAAAAGTTAATTATTAGTATAACGATCATAAAAAGTTAGTAACAGTATTTATTATTACTGTATTTTTTTCATAAGGATTTTTTTTTTTTGTAAAAAAGTTTACTTAGCTTGATGCAATAAAAAGCAGCAGAAAAAAAAAAAAAAAAAAAAAACATAATAGAAATAAATTTTACACTTGCTCTGCTGAAGATTGCAGGAACGAAATGCTTTCCGTTTATAGCCGATACAACCAATTATACTTCAAAATTCATCTTTAGCAAATGAAAGTACTTGGATATTTAGAGAATTGTAACAATTTCCATGGCATAAAGGCAAACAACAAATGCATATGTTTAGTGTACATGTATTTCATAATAGAGCAATATAAAGGCTACTAATAATTATCATACCACACCCACGTGAAAAACCAGCAAAAATCAAAAGATGTCTGCCTTTCGAAAGTTCATTGTTTACCCCTACTTCCAGTGACGTCAGAGAAGAAAAGAAAAATCTTTTCTTGGCTTCATCCCTAATTTAGGGGTCGTTGCGTTAACTCATTTCTCGCGTTGCCTAATGTGAAGAAATGGGCATTCTATTATAGGGCTTTGACTTGTCTAACTGGTGCATAAACACTTTCGATTGCTCAAATATAGATTTGTCCGACGTTAATTGAAATTTTAATTTTGAAATTTACATTCTACTGCTACACCTATTCCGGTGCATATTAATATCTTTTTTAAATGTATGTCTGTGAAGTTAGCCTCTTGAAAATTTTGTAATCCAAAATTTTTTCTTTCCTGTTGCCTGTTTGGCCTTTTTTGATGTTTATATTTCTCCTCTTAGCGTTTGTTTTAAGTTATTTGTGATTTACTGCTGTGTATTAGAACTTAGTTCAAACATTCGAATGTCCGTGATAAATATGAGTTATATAATTAACCACACAATTACTTAAATTTTACAAATACCATATTAACGTACATAGAGTGATCCGAGATTTGTTCAGTTTGAATATGTGGACTCGATCCACACATGCAGAGTTTAGCGCATTTAGAAACAAATATGTAGTTTAGTAATATTTGCATTCCGCCTATCTGAAACGCAAAAAAGTTTATCGGCCTTTTCGATTCAGAAAATTATTGTTTATTTTATTTATTTATTTTATTTTTTTTTTTTTTTTTTGCCAAATTTTCTTTTCCGTTTCATTATTCTCTCAGACCCGTATGGGCATAATATCTCCTGAATGCCCGGCACAGAAGAACCCTTAATTTTTACTTGGACCGTGCTGTACATATCATTTTGCGATGTAAAAAAATTGCATGTTATCCTCTGGAAATTTCGAATCTTCGTCGCTATAACCGTAACCGTGGTGATAGCTCGATATTTTATTTTCATCACATTTATCAGGGTATTTTTTGAAATACTTCCATCGTAATTTTTTTTCAAATTTTCTAGTCTCTAGAGATTCATATATCGGCAACTTCTTTTAATGACTACACTGCATGTATGCCTCTTTTTGTTCTTCGTATTCAAAGAATTGTGTTTCGATATGCTATATCTCTTTTATTGTATACCATATTTCGTATACATATATAGAATAATAATAGAACACATAATAGAACAATATAAATGCTAATAATAATTAATGTACCACATTTGAAATCTACCGCATTTAATACGACATTTCACACATAAACAAATGACAATGAAAAATATTGAAACTGAATTTTAATATTTTTCTAAATAAATATGTTTTATATCATGAAATTTTGTTAACATGTCATTTAAACTTTACTTTGATGCTACCTTTAAGTTTTTCTTAAAATGCTAAACTTGACATTTATTTTCATTGAACCAAAAGAAAAAATGCAGCACAATTTATTTTCTACTTAAAAGTTTTAAAAGTATAAAGATCGCTTAAAATAAAGCAAAACTATGAATAAAGATGCAAGTTCGGTGACAATTAAATGGTTTTAGGTAGGTTTTATATAACAAAGTTCAACCAAACAACGCATCCCGTTTTTTCCATTAAAAGGTCGTGTATTTCACTACTTAGCATTCAATATGTAAAATAGTTTTAATGAAATATAATTTAAATAATATCTAAAATTCTGTAGTCTATACTATTATAGGTAGTACAGCTCATATTCAAAATATTAGAATAATTACCTTTTTCCACAAACTGAAAATATCGTTTGGTAATTTAATGTCTTTTAATGCAAATATGCAAACGACATTTTTATTATGAACTTATTGTTGATTAAACTTATTTATCTTAAAATTAATATCAATTTTTAAAAGATTAATTGAAAAAACGTTATTTTGAAACGTCAGAATATTAGAATATTTATTCAAGTGGCTCAAAATATTAGAATATTTCCTATTAATTCTTCTTTAATTATCATCAATTCATAACTGGTTGCATCATTGATTAAATTCAGTCAATTGTATTTAAAATCAGTATTCTTTTTTAACTTTATTTTCGTTTTCGTCTTAAAATGGGTCGTGTGAGTGGTATTCCTGAATCTATTAAATTTCGTATGGTTTATTTGTATCGGCACGGTAAAAATCAATGATATATAGAGAATTATTTACATTGTTCGCAATCAAGCGTTAGTAAAATACTAACACAATATTCAAAACGTAGAAAATTTCAAAATAATCACAGAAATGGCGGCCGAAAACCAAAAACATCTGCTAGAGATGACAGGAAACTGAAGCGTATCTATTTATAATAAAATCTGAGTGCAGGGGACCGCCAGAACGATGCCGATGCGAACCACTCCAGTGTGCGAATCGACCGTTGCTAAACGCAATGTTAGGCTTAATAAAAAACATATCTTAACATATGACAGCTAAATGATAATTTTTTCTACTTGAAATCATGTCTGTTCAGCATATTTTCATATAAAACATGTGTATCATATCCATTTATAATGTATTAAGTTCTAAATTAAAATTAAGCTATTAGAAATCAAATCTAAACAAACGATACTGTTGCCATTGAGATTGAAATTCCAGCAAATTAAGAAACAAATGAATGACTTTTTGACGATTAATCAAAAAAAAAATACAGCTAACATCTGATTCTGCTTTAAATATATCTTTTAAAGCACATTAAAGCCTTTAAGTTTTTTGAAATGCGTTTTTCATTATTGATTACATTTATAAGCAGCAATTTTATTTACGACTGTTTACATTTACAAGCAGTCAGTTTACGACATACATATGAAATATTACGTAATTTATTGAATGAATATTTTAAAAAAATATTATCAATGTTTTCAACAAATATTAATAGTTTTAATGATTCAATTTAATGATTATTCATCATTATTCATCATTATTCATATGAATATTGATTCATATATTTCACTCTTCTGTAGTGGCAACAGTGAAACGATGTTTCTTTAGGAAAAACCGAGGGATAAACTTGCTGATATTTCGCCACTACTCGCTTTGATCTGTCAATAGTTATTTTTGAATGTTTTAAAAGTTTTTATTTTTATTTTTATTATGGACTTTCCGAATGAATCGCTTTCGGAAAGAAGGCACCAATTGACCAGGAAAAGAATTGAGCGATCGCGGCAATCAACGGATTTCTCAGTTTGCCTGATAAACTCAGCTGAGTTTGCACAGAACAGAATTAAACACCCATACAACACTAATACGCACAATTTTTTGTTTATTTTTTATCTAAATTATGCATATTTTAAGTTCATGTTCATAAAGTGTTTATCACTCACAGGAACGTTTCATTATAATAAAGATTTAAAAATCAAAATTACATTTTTTTTTTATAATTTTACTAAATTTTTGTACCGTTAAAAAACATAGCTTTATGTATGTGTATTACTTTCAATGATGCACATAATGGTGTTTTAGTTTTGGCCAAATATATGAATCAAATTTTAAAGTTTCATCTAAAATTAAAAAATAAACATCTGATTTTTTAAAGAAATGCCACATGTTTTTTGTTTTATTTTTAAATTTCTTATTTCACCTATGCTGAATTTTTCAAGCTGAATTTAATATATTTCTGTGAATTATTTTTTGCTGTTTTAAAAATGAACAGCTTTTTTTTTTTCAACTATGCATATATTTTTAAAAGCATTTACAGACATGCCACTTTCCAGCGAAAACATGGAATTCCACTTTTTCGGCATAATTTATTATCCCCGGGATTGATGCAAATCAGTATTAAAATTTGTTGACATTTTTAGGACGAGAAGGGGGGTGGGGGGTGGTAGCAGAATTTGACAAAATAAAAATGCGAGTACAAACAGCGGCCAATTGAGTTTATTTCTAATCCTTTCCCATGACCTACTGTACATTTAGTACATGTATAGAAACAAACAGCATGAAAAAAAAAAAACATAGCCAGGAGCTTGCAACTATCATCTGTCTGCTTTCCCTGAAGGATTGCAAAAATCATCAAAATATCGTAGAAAAATGGGGGTTTCGTCAAACGAATATGAATTCCGTCAAAGGATCGCAGAAAAAAACACAATTTTTCCCAAAGGGTCCTTTAGAATGCATGTTTCGTCAAATAATCGTGGAAAAAACATGAATTTCATCAGATGACTGCAGAAAAATGCATTATTTGATCAAAGTATCGCGAAAAACGTGAATTTCATCAAATTATCACAGAAAAAATATGATTTTCATTAGAGGATCACAGAGAAAACGAGAATTTCATCGAAAGGTTGCAAAAGTGCAAGTTTCAACATAAGATCCTAAAAAAAATGTAAATTTTGAAATCGGGGGATCTTGAAGCTTATTGGTTCATCAGTATCAGGTGAACCGTTAGTCAGCTAAATTTTCTGTTACGTAACTAATTTGCTGCATACATTCGGATGCACCTGTGCTTCTGTCAACGTATTTTGATTGTAAGGTAAGTCTCGCTTGCTCTGCTGTTTATTTCTTTTTTTTTAAATTAGGATTTTTGCATTAGCTGTTTAAAATGCACCCTTTATTGGCCAATATATCGATTTTTACATGGTTTACCATTTTAGAGACGGACGATTCAGCCAACGGCTGCCGTAAAAATTCGAGTCTGAAAACATTGAGGGTGTATTTACCAAACATCCATCAAAATTTAAATTTAATTCAGTCAGAAGAGAAGTACCATACCTTGACGATGTTTCAGACCCTGATTCCCTGATCCCTTTTTCTAAACATAAAATTATTGATTTTTTTTTTTTTTAATTTTAACTGATTGTTTGTTTCTTGTGTAAATATTTGAATTTTTTTTTTTGTATGAAACTCCCTTTTTTTATGAATCGCCGTCTCATTTATTGGTATTTCTTTATATTTATCCTTTTATTTTATGTTTAATAAATTTTTTGGCAGTTGTGATCGAGATTTTACCTGCATTCGTAACAAATTTTTCAAGATGGCAGTAAAACTTCGTTTTTAAATCTTTATATTACTTATAAATCCATGTTTTTACATCATTTTCTATTTTTTTTATTTGTGCAAATCATTGATTTATAAATAACATAAATATTTAAAAATTGTGTTTTTCCGACACCTTGAAAAGATTTTTGGCACAATTTTTTTTCGCCAAGCGGCACAGGATGCGGAACTCTTCCCTGAATTCTGTCAAAGAAACGTGAGAGGTGTAATTCGTCAAAAAGGCGCAGAAAAAACGTGAATTTTGCGACTAATCCCGATAAAAACACTCATTTCGTGAAAGTATTGTGGAAAAAACAGTCAATTTGTCAAAAGGCTGCGAAAAAAACATGAATTTCATCAAAGATGTGCAGAAAAAACGAGAATTTCACCATAAACATTAAATTATTGATTTTTTTTTGTTTGTAAATTTTAACTGATTGTTTGTTTTTGTGTAAGTATTTTTAGTTTTTTATATATATATTTTTCTGTATGAAACTCCCCTTTTTTCTGAATCGCCGTCTCATTTATTGGTATTTATTTATATTTATCTTTTTATTTTATATTTAGTAAGATTTTGGTAGTTGTGAGCGAGATTTTACCGGCATTCGTAACAAATTTTTCAAGATGGCGGAAAAACTTCGTTTTTAAATCTTTATGCTATTTATAAATCCATGTTTTTACATCATTTTCTATTTTTTGGCCAAAATCATTGATTTATAAATAACAAAGATTTAAAAATGATGTTTTTACGCCATCTTGAAAAGATTTTTGGCAAGATTTTAAACAATTTTTTTTTTTTTTTTTTTTTTTTTTTTTTTTGCCAAGTGGCACTCTTCCCTGAATTTTGTCAAAGAAACACGAGAGGTGTAATTCGTCAAAAGGGCGCAGAAAAAAGCGAATTTTTCAACAAATCCCGATGAAAACACTCATTTCGTCAAAAGGCTGCGAAAAAAACACGAATTTTATCAAAGATGTGCAGAAAAAATGAGAATTTTGCCATAGGGTTGTTGGAAAAAGCTCTTTTTTTTCCCGCATGAGGTGGTTCATATTTTCTTCATTTGAAGGTTGACTTTTACAAACAATATTTTTAAATGATTTTGAGGGCTTGCCACTATCTGAATAATCATGCATATCAATCACCTGTTTAATTGAGTCTGACTTAATGTTGTAAACTTAAAATAACACTTTCCCGTCATTTTTGACGGGGCCATATGCTAGTAGTTAAGAAAAACCGTTTTAAAAGTGTGCAGTTCTTGCACTGAAAATTCAAAGAAGAAGGAGTTGAAGTTTCTACATCGACAACATTAAGACGTCTCCATAAATTTAAGTTTGAATCTCGTGTACCGAAAAGAAAACCTCTCATGACTGCAAAACAAAATATATAACAAAGCATATAAGATTGAATTGGTGTAAATAAAGACATTTATGGAGCGAAGAAGATTAGAAAAATGTATTTTCTAGTGATGAAAGTATGTTTTGTGTTTCATATATATGGTAATCAAGGTATTCGAGTTTGGAGAATGAAACAAAAAGCCTTTGATAAAGAATGCCTTTAACGTTCCATAAAATTTGCTGCTAGTGTCATGGTTTGGGGTTGCATGAGTGCAGAAGGACCTGGAAAGTTATGCATCGTCTACGAAAAGGTTAATTATCAGATATATCAAGAAATTTTAGAATATTACATGATTCCATCATCAGAAGATTTATTTAAAGATGACTTCATCTTTCAACAAGATTTAGCGTCACCACATACCTCGGTGGCATCTAAGAATTGGTTCGGCCAACGCAACATTAAGGTACTTCCTTGGACACCAAACTCACCAGACCTTAATCCCATCGAAAACTTATGGGGAAATGTTTAGATGGTGACTAACTGGTTAACGTATGGAGAAAAAACTCCAAGAAAATCCTCCTTGAAGTAAAACTGAGTTAGTTGCATGTATAAAGTCTATTTGGTCTAATATTGATAGAAATGTTTGTAAACACCTTGCATATAGTATGCAAGATCGATTTTACGCTGTTATGAAAGCTAAAGAGGATGCCACAAAATATTAATTATCATTTACTTCATATTCATAAGGTAATATTGTTGCGTAAAATAAAATATTCTAATATTTTGAATCAATCTAAATTTTATTCTAATATTCTGTTGTGTTTCAGAAAGCCGTATATTTAATTTATTGTACTGTATTTTATATTTTGTAAATGTTAAAATCTTATCTAAACATTCCAGATTTAATTTATAAGAAATTTAATTGCATTTACTAGCATAAAAAAATGTTTTTTTCTTATTACTTTTTCTCAATTTTTCTAATATTTTGAATATGAGCTGTATATCTTTTTCTCATCTCCGATTCATATGTTTTTCTTTTTAAAGTTTATACTATGAAACCTAACTTTTGATGAATACATACACTTTTCCAATCTTACATGTTAAGCAGTGTTAGACCCTAAAACAAAGTAAAATATTGCTTTTTATTATTATTCTTTAAAAGATTGCAACAAAAATAATTAAACATTGTATTTCATCCTTTCTTAAGTTAAAACTTATGAATACAAATGTAAATTTATAAGAAGATGGTGTTTTAATTGTAATGATGGCGTTTAAATGTTACAATTTATTTAAGACTTTCAGGGTAAAAGTGTTTCTGTTTCTAAAATATTTAAATGACTAATTTATACCAGAATTTATAAACAGATTTATTTCAAAATAAGTAAAATCTTTTCTTCGAGTAAGCTATAATCAGGGGGGTACCATTCGTGTGATGCGCCAACTCTAAAGATTTCTTAACTGCTCGCGCATTACGTCACGTGGCGGACAACTTCGCCTCGCTTCGCTCGTTTCAGTATTATTCTGTATGCTGTTCTGCGTTGGAATTTTTTTTCTGTGAATGATTTTAATTATTGTATTATTTAAACAGACTTTTTGAATAAAATCTAATGAATGCGCTATATCAACGTGTTCTAATAACTCTCACAGAACAAGTATACAGATTTAACAATACAGTACATAGTCTCAAATCCGAGCATCGACATCCTGGCGATTATTATTCTGGAAAATCGCAAAGAAAAACACTAAAATCGCAGAGGACAAAATTTACAGCAATTTTAAAACCGAATTCCTTTTACGAATGTCAAAAAATTTCTGCAGAACGGGAAAATCTCTAAAAATTGCATAAGAGAATCGCGAGAAATTCCAAATAAACTTTAATGAAAGAAAAAGAAGAGGCATGTACTATATTGGACTAAACTGTTAAAGCCGGATTTCTTTCACAAATGCAGACAAATCGCCATGAAATGGGGGAAAAAAAGTTCAATGTTCAAAACTCGCAGAGGAGAAAATTCATTGTATTTGGCTAAAAGTTGAACAGAGTTCCTTTTACAAATCTAAAAAAAAAAAAAAAAAAAAAAAAAAAAAAAAGAGAGAGAAATAGGCTGTTTGGATAATTGGAAGTTCGGTTTAAAAACATTTTTTTATAGAAATTGGCTGTTCGGTTAATTGGGGTTCCAATAATCGGCTCTCTACTGTACTTCCATAAATTTTCTTTCTATTGTTTCCTATTTGTATGAAGAAATGTTATATTTGATGTGTAAATAAGTATATAATAAATTTGTAAATAAGATAACATGGAAATTTTAATACTGAAGTTGTTTTAAGTTTTTCAGTTTTTGCTGAAATTTTGTATACATGAAATCAGTGTTGATTTCAGGGGGTGGCCCGGGAGGAGGACATCCCTCCCCCGGAGCAATGCGATGTCCCCTCCGGAAGATTTGAGATTTTGGGTTTTCAATGGTCAAAAAGTGCAAATCCCCCCCCCCCCCCCGGAGCCACAGAAGTCCCTCCCGGAGAAAAGTGTCTGAATTCAACACTGTATGAAATAACGATATTGTTATTTTAATAATATAATGTAAATAATATGTATAGTACATATTTTTTTCATAATAGAATTAGTTTAATTATAGAGTAATATTTTTGTATTATTTTCCTCCTGTATAAGCATACTGACATTCGAAAATTTTTGAAAACTTATATCTAGTAATTGGACAATGCATTATTGTTAAAAGTTTTGAAGTGTGAGTTTTGTTTAATTTATTCTGTTTGACAATGCTAGTCTTTTCATTACTACTCCTGTGTAATCATATTCATATAATTCATTCGTTCATTTTATTTTACAATAGTTTAAAAGTTTTCATTTGTAATTTTGCACATTAAAAAGGTATTTTTTTTCGCGAATTTACTTAAGTATTTGAATGTTAACAAACGTATCGCGATATTATTTAACCATTATGTATTTTATATTTGATTAACTCCAATCAGTATTTGTCCAAATTATTTTAAGGAAAGTAATTTTGTTCAATTTACTTTCGAAAATCTGCTTTTAAAAAAATTATTTACTTCGTATTTCGGTCTTTTTACGCATCTATTTACTGTCTCACGGCTGATCGAGCTCCGATCTTGTCCGCCACGTGACGTTTCAGTCCTGCTCTACTCTGATTGGCTATCCTTCAAATGGAACAACCTTATTGTAGAAGAACCTTGGCTATAATTTAATTTACAAAAAACTAGTGTTGTTGTGGTATTTAGGCATTAAAATTAAGTGTTATAAAAATGTGTCACCGCGCTTAAATTATATATAAATGTTACACGTAATCTAATATCTGTCTTTAACCAACTACAATTTTTAACGATGATGCTTTTTTTCTGAGTATTCAACGACACATGGAAATCCGGGAACTGCATTTTAAAATAGTAACATTTATTCAAGTAAATAAAACCAAAGGTTTTTTGGTTAACTAGGGGGCTCGGCCCCCTACGAGCTACGCTCGCCAACCCCCGTCCAGACACCGCAGACTCTAAATGCATGCTAATTTGATCGGCTTTAAAAAGATTTCGAAAGATTGAATTATAATTTAAAAAACAGTGGCGATCTCCCTATAAACGAATTTCTATTCATTTCTCTTTGATTAGGGAATTTTAACGCCAAATCCGCTGCGGTACTACTTGATTATCCTGTCGACCAATTTCGCCAAATTATATAAATCGCCAAACCACTCGCCAAATTATACAAATTGATATAATTTTTATTTTAAATAACGAAAGAACAAATAAATGCGTACAACATTAATAAAAACACAAATAAAACGTCGAAATAAAAATAACTTGAAGACGAATACACGTGTAACAACATTTCAAAATAAGCTAATATAAAAGGAATTAAGTAAAGAGAGTCTTTGTCTCCTGGTATTTTTTAACAAAGCGAAAAGAAAGTTCTTTTAAATGAGACATTTTAAATTAATTTTCAAAATATCAAATAAATGTCTAGCGCAATTTCTAAATTTAAACTTTTTTGCAATATTATTTTGTGTTCATTTTATGTAATAACTATAATGTGACGTAAATATGACGTAATTTCTCCTAAGACTTCTAACGCATGTTAATGAATTTATTATTTTACAATGTCCTTTCTCTTTTAAAATTCATGTGTATACTTTTTATGACGTAATTTTTAATAAGTTCCTGCTTTTTATACGTAATTATTTAATACTAATTTGAAAGTTTTTTTCCTGTATATAATAGTCACGTGTAAATAAATTTTTAATTTGAAGCAAACATTATTGCTTGCGCTTTTTATACAGATGGCAACAGTTTAAATTAGTACAATTTTCTGAAATCTGTAAAAAATATCTCTAGAAATGCTGAAAATTTGAATTTAAAATAGAAATAAAACCTGAAAAAATGAGTCAAAATAAAAAAATTAATGCAATCTGCACTCCGTTAAATTCTAACGAATAAAATGATCTAAAAATGATTACACTGCCTTGTATAGTTTTTGCTGCTATAAAACTTTTTTAGTGGAACGATTTTGTCCAACTTTAGCATTAAATAACTCTTAAAATAATTCTTCGATTTGGAAACTGTCTGCATCAGCGTGTTTAGCAAACATTTCTGTATAAAACCACCGATTTTCATATTTTTGTATGCATTATTTTTGTTAATATTAACGAAGAAAGGCCTCCGGTCACAAAAAAATCAAAACCGGCGGCGGCGGCGGCGGCGGCGGCGGTGACAGCGGGAGTTACTTTTTTTTAGAACTAGGGGGCTCGGCCCCCTACGAGCTACGCTCGCCAACCCCCGTCCAGACACCGCAGACTCTAAATGCACGCTAATTTGATCGGCTTTAAAAAGATTTCGAAAGATTGAATTATAATTTAAAAAACAGTGGCGATCTCTCTATAAACGAATTTCTATTCATTTCTCTTTGATTGGGGAATTTTAACGCCAAATCCGCTGCGGTACTACTTGATTATCCTGTCGACCAATTTCGCCAAATTATATAAATAGCCAAACCACTCGCCAAATTATACAAATTGATATAATTTTTATTTTAAATAACGAAAGAACAAATAAATTCGTACAACATTAATAAAAACACAAATAAAACGTCGAAATAAAAATAACTTGATGAAGTATACACGTGTAACAACATTTCAAAATAAGCTAATATAAAAGGAATTAAGTAAAGAGAGTCTTTGTCTCCTGGTATTTTTTAACAAAGCGAAAAGAAAGTTTTTTTAATTGAGACATTTTAAATTAATTCTCAAAATATCAAATAAATGTAGAGCGCATTTTCTAAATTTAAACTTTTTTGCAATATTATTTTGTGTTCATTTTATGTAATAACTATAATGTGACGTAAATATGACGTAATTTCTCCTAAGACTTCTAACGCATGTTAATGAATTTATTATTTTACAATATCCTTTCTCTTTTAAAATTCACGTGTATACTTTTTATGACGTAAATTTTAACAAGTTCCTGCTTTTTATACGTAATTATTTAATTCTAATTTGAAAGTTTTTTTCCTGTTTATGATAGTCACGTGTAAATAAATTTTTAATTTGAAGCAAACATTATTGCTTGCGCTTTTTTATACAGTTGGCAACAGTTTAAATTAGTACAATTTTCTGAAATCTGTAAAAAATATCTCTAGAAATGCTGAAAATTTGAATTTAAAATAGAAATAAAACCTGAAAAAATGAGTCAAAATAAAAAAAATTAATGCAATCTGCACTCCGGAAAATTCTAACGCATAAAATGATCTAAAAATGATTACACTGCCATGTATAGTTTTTGCTGCTATAAAACTTTTTTAGTGGAACGATTTTGTCCAACTTTAGCATTAAATAACTCTTAAAACAATTCTTCGATTTGAAAACTGTCTGCATCAGCGTGTTTATCAAACATTTCTGTATAAAACCACCGATTTTCATATTTTTGTATGCATTATTTTTGTTAATATTAACGAAGAAAGGCCTCCGGTCACAAAAAAATCAAAACCGGCGGCGGCGGCGGTGACAGCGGTAGTTACTTTTTTTTAGAATAGAGAGATAGAGAGATACCTGTATTATAGTATACATTTATAGATTTACCGATTTTCATCATTGCACTAAAAAATGGGGTATTTCCTGCATGTCTGAGTTCCTTATTACTTGCTAAAGTGTCTTAATATAGCTATTGAGAATTGTTTTAATTCATTACATAAAATAAAATTTCTATTGCTTTCTAAAAAAAAAATCATTTACATTTTATTTGCAAAAGAAGTATTTTCATACTGTTTAAGAAGAATCTAGCAATGTTTCTAAAACACAATCCTTATAAAAACATCCGTGTCAAAAAGTTCATAATTACTCTCAAAGAAATCTAAAGTTCACCTTAAAAAAACGCCTGTATCCTTAAAATTACAAAATAAATCAAGCAAAATTCACATTCTACCTTGGATGTCAATTACATTTTTTTTTTGTAAATTTAAAGGACACAGACGATTTTTTAGGTGAACTTTAGATTTCTTTGAGAACTTCTTTTGATCTTTATGAACTTTTTGGCTCGGATGGTTTTATGAGGATTGTGTTTTACAAACATTACTAAATTTTTACTGTACAGTATGAAAATACTACTTTAGCAGGTAAAATGTAAATGACATTTTTTAGAAAGCAATGGAAAATGTATTTTATGCAATGAATTAAAACATTTCTTAATAACTGTATTAAGACTCTTTAGCAGGTAAGAAGGAACACATACATGCATGAAAGACTCCATTTTTAGTGCAATAATACCTGATGAAAATAGATAAATATATAGATGTATAGTAGTAAAATTTACTTTATGTACTCTAAATTTTCGATGTTTAAATAACATGGCGATTACAATCAGAAAACGCCTGTATTCAAATTAGATTTTAAAATGTAAATAGTATCGACTCTAATAAAATTGTTTTGAAACTTTGAATTCACACTAAAAAAATTTAATTTGCTACATAATTAAACCGGAATTCTTAAAAAAAAAATATTTCTAATAATATTTCTATTCTATAAGTTACAGGAATAGATATATTATACTTGTTATAAAAAAGACATTTCTTTACAATAATGCATAGATAAATTGATTTAAAAAACTTTATTAAAACTAACAATCATTTTCATCAACTTCTTGCACAGACATCTTCATTAAACCTTTTCAAGCTGAAAAGGAATTAGAAAACAACTATAGTTAAATTACAATAAATAAATTTCATTATCATACTAAAATAAAGTTCAGAACAAAAAATAAATTATAATTGTTATTAATTTATCACAGAAATCGTGTTTTTGCTACAAATAACAATAACATAAAGCAAAATTTAATTATTTTTACAAATGTTTTAGTGATAAGAAGGTAACCGTACAATGCTGTTCAATATTGATTTTAAATACATATTGTAAATGTTTTTGTATTTTATTATTTAGGGGTGTTTATTTTTAGACTGATGATGTGAGTCCCATTACTCACGAAACTTATAAGTCTGGCTATTTTGACAGTGCTTGATTTATGTATTGTGTGTTCAAACGTTGGTTTTTAGCTATTTATATTGATATATTTTTACGTGGGTCTAATACCGTGTAATTTTCTCACCTATAAAGAACAATTTTTTTTTACTGAGAATTGTGTTTTATGACTACTATTTTTTTGTTGTGTATCCCAACCAGAACACCAGTCAGTGCTGCTAAGATGAAGACTTTTTTTATTCAAAATTGCTACCATTATTTCAGAATTATAAACCTCTCTTTATTTAATGACAGGCATTCAGTGATTAAATAAATATATGATTACTAGCTACACGCGCAAACTTGAAAGCAAAATACACAAGAGAAAGAAGAAATTTATTTAAATGTAATATCTGCCTTTTTGTACGCTTTATAACGCTTCAATTTTTGTAAATGTTTCCTTTTAAATAATAATTTAGATTTTCTCGCTTTAAATTTTTGTCTGATATGAGAACAACGTTTAAGTGTACGGATTACTTAGTTTAAGTTAGTCTTTCCTATTTTGGTTAATCTAGCGTAGCATATGTTATGTAAAAGAATTCTAGATATATTCTTTTACATAAAATATATTTTCTTTGCAAATAAATTTTGCAAATTAAGAATCAAAATTTTATAACAGTTGTAAATTTCCAAGTGGGTGTAATAAGTCCGGACCAGGATTCGAGCCATGGATGTCTCGGCTGAAACCGCCAATGCTCTACAAAGTGAACCATCCCGGACGAATCTGCATTATTAATTCAACCAACTAACCTTTAACGATTACTGCATCTGGTCTGATATCTGAATCAGTTTAACAGAATAAATCGAAGGTTATTTTTGGAGCTGCAGTAAATGCTGCATGCGTATTATATTAAATTAATTTTTAACTGAATTATTCAATTGATAAATAAATCATAACAGTTGTAACATTATTTTAGTACAATCAATTGTGTAATATGTAGAATGTTGTAAAGGTAAAATAAATTACTATTTTGTACCTTTGCATACAGCTTCACAGTCTTCTTTGTTCATAAAGTTATTTGAATTTCCTTGGCAGCCTCCGTAAGTGAATTTTTCACACTCTCCACTCTCTTTATTGAAGTAGAATCTTTGAAACATAGCTCTGCATGGCCCAACTACTTTCTCTTCTAAGCAGGCAGAGGGAGCAGCATTTCCTAAGATATTTAAATATTCGTTTTAAGTACATGGTGATTCGCTGCCGGGTATACAAATTTTGAGGAGTGACACAGCTCATTATAACGAGCAATTTTCGGATAGGAATACTGGGGCACAATTAATGTTGCCAGATGCCCCTCATAAATCGGGGCTTTAAATGCTCTGGACCCCAATATTTTAAAGTAATTTTCTTCGCTTTAGCTAATAACAGAATTATCTGCGATTAAAGATGATGAAATAAACTGTAAGAAATTAGAGGTGTTCAGAGCATTTGGAACCCTGATTTACGCGAAACACATGGCAACACTAGCAGAAATCCACTTCTTCAGTTACAAATATAGGGTGTCAGTCTTAAATACAGTCATAAATACAAATTCTCAACTTTAACGGAAATAAGATATTTTACCTCTTTATTCAACAGACATATTTTATTTTGTGAGAAATGTGATACATATTACAGGAAGTCCTCTGTAATTAGATCGTTAGCTACATTATAAATTACGAAGTTTCTAGGCCTATTGTCCAGGGATCTCTTAACCTCTGAAACTGAGGTAAGCACAATATCATTTTTAGGGCCCATTTCACTTGCGTATTTTTTTTTTCTAAATTTTACATACACGGAAACATTTGAGGCTGCGAGTATTAACAAGATAGTAACTTAGTCGAGTTCATATATTTATGTAAACATCTTTTTTATGTTCCCTGTACATACTTTATACAGAGCATGTTTGTATTATATATAGTTCTGTACGTTCAGTTACCCGGGTGGTTTCTAATCAGCAAATCAGGATGATGTATAATTCGTTAGCGGCCTGTCGATCACATTCAGATTTCCCGGTTAGGTAACTTTCCTGAAGTAGTGTGTATGTTCTATTGCAATATTCAAACTTACCCCCCCCCCCCACACACACACACAAAAAAAATAAAAATTAAAATAAGAGGTTCTATTTTACAGTCATTTTGAAGTCCCTCTTAAATTTAATAAATGAAGCTAATGCTTCATATGCCTTTCGGATTTACGACTAAATACGTAGATTACAAAAAAGTTTTCCTATACAAAAAATGTTTGTTTTAGTAGGCTGTACAGCTCCTCAACATTTGTACACGCTGTAGGCAATCACTCTGTATACTGTTAGTTAATAACAGTTTTAAAACAGCATTTTATGCATGAATAAAGCGCAAAAATTCAGAAGACCGGTTTCCTGAACGTATAATCTCGTCTTCATTCGTGCGTGCTGGGGACACATGACGTGTCCAGCAGATTTGAGGCGTGTCACATAAAAATTTACATGAGATTTTCAAACTGAAAGTCGTAGTTATTATTATTGTTATCTTATGTTCAAAAATTGAGTAATTAAATGTATTATTATTATTGTTCTTATGGTTTATGTATGTGTACGTATTTAAATATATGTAAATAAGTTAAGCCAAATGAAAACTTGTTTACGAAATCAAAAGAACCAGATGGTTATATATCAGTAATAGACATCATTGGGGTGTTACACGAGTGCCGCCAGTGTAAAAAACGGGAAACAATTACTGGACAGTTTATATCAAGATTCAATTTATGGGTAAATTTATGGTATGTAATAAAATTAGTCCACACACCTCACGATCACGCGAGTACAGCTATTAGGAGGGCTCCGACGTAAGGGGAATCCGGAGTAGTAGCGCCCATCACTCCAAGAAAGTCTCGGCGAATAAGCGAAGATGAGGGTACGCGCATCTCAGGGGGGCCTGAGGGGCTGAACGCTGATTGCAAAGGGATCCACTGACCCCTACTCCTAATTATTCTAAAAAGTGTTACAAAAATGTATGTAAAAACATCCAAAAAAAAGTAAAGAAGATTAGTATTAAAAAAAGTAAGAAAGAGTGGTATTGGAAGAAAGAGAGAGAGAGAGAGAGTAGTATGAAAAAAGAATTAGTATATGCAGGATGAGTTGTTGAGGAATGTGACTCCCGCTCTTAAGCATCTCGGAGTTCGTCGGGTCTTGAGCTGACCGAATTAGTTTCTTTTTTTGTCAGCCTGGATCGCTGTATGTACGAAGAGTTCATACATCGGATCAGCTAGTTGTAATAGCTTTTACCGCATCGTTACCTCGATTTAGAGCTCCAGTGACATGATCTAGCATCGAATATGCATAGATTAGTGCGCGCAGAAGGATGTAACATATACTGACTTTATATGCAAGTGGCCTTGTCTGTAACAGTATGGAGTGGTATTACTTATGCTGATAAGATGTCTAAAGGCATTTCCCATTTTTATATTTTGTTTCCAAATATTTTAAAAAGATATATATGTGTAATATAAGTAGGGCAATGTAAGCTCAATGGCAGTCAAGTGTCAATTTAGTCTTATGAATAGTAAACCCAAATGTATTTTCATAATTAAAGCCACAAGTTTGTTTCACTCGCTTGGAGTGAGCGTGTCGTATAACACCCTTTTAAAATTGTAAATATTTCTGTAATAAATAGATTAGTTGTTAATTTTGGATATTTATTTTACAACCATGAGTCGTATTTAATTATTTTAATGTTATGAATTTTATTTCAGATAATGTTCGGGTAATTAGTAAGGATGATCAATGATGAAATTTTATACTCTCAATTTAGTGGGTCGGTCATTTATCGACCGGGAATACACCTGATGTGTATGGTCTATACGTTAATTTCTTTTTCGAAAAAAATTCACAACGCTTTGAGGTAATTCAGGCAGTTGCCTCCCGCCTTAATTGGAATAATTGGGAATTCGTTTTTTCTCAGAAGTTTGCCAAGACCCTGTAACGATAACATTTTATCATATTCTTAATTATATTTGCCTTTGTATTTAACACTATGAATATTTCAGTTAATGAGTGATTAGTACTTGCTACCTTTAATTCACTTCGGGGTAATTGGGTGTTGAGGCTCCCCCTCTCTTCCTTGCTTTTACTTCTCCATTCCCCCCCCCCCCTATATAATTTACCCCACAGGGACTCTTTCCCCGGGTCCCTCACCTATATGTTTGGATAGATATTTTGTTAGCTAGGTGGTATGTTTTAATGAGCCCAGATCTGCCAAGCAGTGCGAAACAAAAATGATTGTTTCGTTCATAACCAGCGGACTAGTTCCATGACATATCAGAAGAGCAAACAGAAATGCAGAACACACACACTTATAAATGTGGAAAGACGGTTGGAGAGCATAAATGAGACCAAATGGGTAAAAGGTATTAAAGGTAATTTTTGTTAAAGTATTCGAATATGTTGATATGCTCAATTTTTGAAAAACAAATAGATATATTGAATAAAACATTTTTTTAAGCGTTACAAAACTGTTTTACTTTTATCTATATTAATCATAAGGCGCCATATTAAAATGGCTGCAAATCTTCACAAACTGAAATAATTATCAAGCAAACAGGAAATAAGTTTGTAAAGTTGCAAACTAATTTGAAATTCTATGTTTTTTTAGCAAATGTTATTGTTAGAGACTTTATTTATATTATTTCAAGTAATTGACATTTTATGAGATTATCTGGTAGTGAAGAATTTAAATGTTAAAAAGACTCTGTTCTTAAAATAGCCCCTCACAAAAGGTTAATTCAAATCTGGCAAACTTGTTTTATCATGTTTATTGAAATGCATTTAATTTAAAATGATGTTTTTCAAATGTCTTGTTTTTTTATAATTTTAAATTCCACCATTCAATTATAGTTTTTCGAATTTGACATATTTTTTCGTTATAATGTCTTTTTACTCAGTAATTAAAGAAATAGTTACAATAGGGATATTCTCAAAGTTATGGTATAATATTTGAATCAAGATGATGAATATTGAATAATTATTAACCCTCCGACTGTCTTGGAAAAGGGCAAAATTGTAATATTATTGTTTTCTTTGCATTTTGTTTTAAATGCTAAAAAAAATGATTCTTTGAACATTTTATAAAAAAACTTAATAACGAATATGAATGCAGTCCTTGGAAGTATTAATCATTGTTCAATGTATTGAAAATACATTAAATCAATAGAATTATATTACTTTAAATATTGCTTGTATTGCAGTGAAACCTGGAGATTAGTGAACGTATTAACACGGGCTTGTCAGTGAGGGGGTTAAGATGCTACCTGGCGCAGAATGATATAAATTTAAAACCAACGTTAAAAACCCCAGAATAAGCAAATATAAGCTAATTCACTATTAACAATATTGTACTAATTTTTGACAAAAATTAGGACAATATTGTTAATAGTGAATTCGTCATTCCCTCTTTTCAGATTGCTGGAAATATTTCATAAAATCCTCTTTTGCTTAATTACTACCGGGTTTTTTTCCCACATTTCTGGTGGCATTACCTATACTATTCTCTAATTGGCTGGTACCCGCATTTTCCTGTTTCCCCATTGGTTAATGAACTTTTCAGTTGAATCAGCTTCTTCTCTATATAAGTGAGCAAGTTTCCGTTATTTTTTGCATTGAGGACGGTACGCTAAACGCTATCAAAACTTGTCTGCTGAATGTTTGCTTATTCTGGCGTTTTTAACGTTGCTTTTAAATTTATATACTAATATTGATTTTTCGACTAGCTCGAGAATATTTATTTATAGAAGTACACTGAAAGTTTTAACATATTCCCTAGATAAATATATGTTTTTTTTTTTTTTTCAATACTAAATTTATTTGAATTGGATGATTAGATTTGCATATGGCATTTTCAAAGTTTTTCTTAAGCTCTTCAAAATACTGCATATATTTACCATTATTCTAAAACTAACTTAATGAAATATAAACTTAATAGAGTTAAACTTAAATAAAAAAGCGATTAATTTGTTTTCATGTCATATTTTTTGGAAAAGTTCAAAATATTCGGATACCTTAACAAGCTTCCAAGAAATCTGGAAATGCGAACATAAACAACATAAACAACATAATCAACATTTGGAACGCAAGCTTAAAAGTAAAACTCGCAAGTGGTTGAAAAACTTTATTTGAAATGCAATGCCTGCATATTTTTTATGTTTTACAATGTTTGAATTTTTGTAAATTGTCCATAAAAATATATATATATTTCAAATTTTTCTCTTTAAATTTTTGTCTTACAAGAAAACACCACTTTACGTGTATTAATAAAGTAGCTTAGGCCATAATTAATCATACATTACATCGTATACATTTCTTGGCGTGTCTTCAATCATCTTCGTAAGTTGAAACTCCTCATAATTAAATCTTCACAATTTAGGCAATCTTGAAATTTTGCCTAATTTTAAACTGTTCTTATCGCATATTATTTACATCAAAATGAAACTCTAGAAACTATTGCGCCTTACTGTAAAATTTATATTCCTGTAAACAAGAGAATTTGAAGCTAAGCGTCATTGCATAAACAGCTTTTACTGATGCATTTAGCCGTATTAAACGACGAACTTTTTTTTTCTTTAACACTTAATGGACAATTGCACCATAAAATATAATAAATAAAGACACAAAACCTTGCTTAATGGTGCACAAAACACGAACTTTAATAAGCCAAAAGTTAAATTCTACGTTTCGAGCTGTTTTTACAGCCGTCTTCAGGGAAAATATGATGGTTAAATGGTTAAATGGCTAAAAGATCAGAGATGAAGGCTTCCTGTGCGTGAGATAAGTTGTCGAACACTGACTAAAGATATGAAAACAAAAACGTAGGGGTTCCATCCAGTGAAAATAAAGATTTATTTATGAAATGGGTATAAATAAATCAAAAGTACGATTGAAGAAACCAGGAGTGTCGCCATCTACGCATGAGGGCCAGAACCACGCATAACGGTAATTTTTCCTATAATATTTCAAAAATCTGGCATAATATCATAAAGTCATAATTCTGTATCTAATTGCAATATTTCAATTTAAACTTGAATCTTGTTGCCAAAAACTTGAATGAAAACTTAGTTGAATGTGGTTCTGGTCCTCATGCGTGTATGGCGACAATCGTGGTTTCTTCAATCGAACTTTTGATTTATTTGGACTCATTTCATTAATAAGTATTTGTTTTCACTGGATGTTTTTGTTTTCGTATCTTTAGTCAATGTTCGACAAATTATCTCACGCACAGGAAACCTTCATATCTGAGCTTTTAGCCATTTAACCATCATATTTTTCCTGAAGACGACTGTAGAAACAACTCGAAACGTAGAATTTAACTTTTAGCTTATTAAAGTACGTGTTTTGTGTACCATTAAGCAAAGTTGTGTGTCTTTATTTATTAGGTTTTTTTTTTTTTTCTGTAGCCTAGTTAGTATGTAAAAGTTTTTGTGTTAATAAAATTTGGAACTTAGGTATTGAAAGAAAAACAACAACACAAACATTAAATTTCTAGAAGGAGGCTTCAATTCAGAGCAATTCTCTGGCAAAAACAGATAAGCTATATGGTACGAAGCTCGGACAAAAATTTTATACTGCAAACAGAAATTGAATTAACTTGTCCAATTTATGTGGTAAGATTTAATGAGAAAAATGGGCAAGCATGAAAGAGATGGAGAAATCACAAAACGATGCGAGTGTTCGGAACATTGATCTTCGAGACGAACATCAAAAACTCACAGGGTGCGTTTCGAGAAAGAAATATTATCAGCCCGTCATCAGCCTAAGAAAACACGTGTATTTATACACATATTTATTATTTATGTGTGGACACGTTTATGCTTCTAGTAATGACGACAGGCTGTTAAAATTTCCATCTCTAAACGCGTCCTGTGTGTTTATATATTTTTATGGTGTTTATGCAAAGTTTTTTTTAATTTAATTGTGGTTATCTCCCATTTTTCGGTGCTGTTTCATCTAGAGCTACAATAGTTCAATGTTCATGATATTGTTTCTACGTTTGATCTTAAAAATTCTTTGTAAGTAGATTTTAAAATTCTTCATAAGATGTACAGTCGTGGAAAAAAAAAGTAAACACCCCCTACTAACTTCTCAACAAATTATCATAGAAGAAAGTTACTGGTACCGAACGATTGTAAATAAAGCCTACTTTTAAATGATGTATATGAAATTTGTTTAAGGGGCCATCTACATATTAAAACGAACCATAACTTTGTTTTTTTCAATAGCAGTACACAATTCTGACAGCATAAATGAAGTCTACACCTTTCAAATAGCCTATAAACAAATTTTTATGCAATTCGTGCCATAAGTTTCCGAGAAATTAATTATTTTAAAACGAGCGTATTTTAAGGGCTGTATCCAAATTGAAGTTCCGAACTCGATTCTTAACCACGGGAGCCGCCTTCTTGATCAAGGCACGTTTAAGCGTCAATGAAACCTGTTTTATTACAGGTTAGCAGAATAAATTTCAAAAATTTACTCACTTCTATCATAGACGGCCCCTTAAACCATCATTTTGCCTTTTTTTTAAGCATAATTTGAAAACTATTTGGAAGAAAAATGTGAAATTTCGGATTTCCATAAAGTAGGACTTAATAAATCTAAATCCATCAAAAAAATTATAGGTTGCAATTCATATTTTTTTCGAATATTAATTTCATAATTCATAATTCTAATCATAAAATTATAAAAATTGCAAATTCAATGTATTTATGTTTGGGTATATTAGTATTATTGCCACACAAAAAATTAGCTCATTAGGAGCATAATTTCAGGAGATATAAATAAAAATATGAAAATGTAATTTAACATTAGAAGTACTAAATTTTGAATGTCTATAATTCAAAAACTTATCATTCAAATGACTTGAAATTTGGTTTCTAGGCATATTTTGAACCAAAGATTTGAAATATCTCGTTAAATTTGGGTACTGCCATTGAAAAAAATGAAGTTTGGATTCGTTTTAATATGTATATGCCCCCCTAACCAAATTTTATACAAACCATTTAAAAGTAGGCTTTATTTCCAATCGTCCGGTACCAGTAACTTTCGTCTACGATAATTTGTTGAGGAGTTAGTAGGGGTGTTTACTTTTTTTTCCACGACTGTACGCTCAAAATAAAAAGACCGCTTTCATGAATTTCAAACATTCAAAATACTATAACTACCATATGCCAATCTGTGATCAGATTTGTGCTATAATAAATGCTTACCGCATCGCCTTTGGCATTCTTCAATTGTCTCGAAATTATTTTCGTTTCCTCCGCATCCTCCATAAACAAACTTCTGACATGTTCCAGTAGTTCTGTCAAAATAAAATCTGGGGAAAAAGCCACGGCAGACACCAGTTTCGGCAGGCATGTCACAAGCTTCGGTGTCTTCTTCTGCTACGATACCTGAGCACAAAATTGTTATTTGATTCACTAGCTTTGTTTTCTTTTAATAGATAAAATCACAAGTTTAGAGTAATATAGATTTCAAAAAAAGAACACCTTTTTTGACAGATATTATATAGGCACCAAAAGGACTCAAAGTCACAAATAATTTTAAATTTTTATTGAAAAAAATCCGTACCTTAAAGGGCGCCAGTAAATTAGCGCGTGAAGCAAATTTTCGCAATTTTAAAATTACCATCTTTTTTTTTTTTTTTTTTTTTTTTAATTTTAATCTTCTCCTGTTCATTATCATTGGGTTCGTTTATCTTTCGACTGTTTTTCGCCAACGCATGGAGTGGAAACAAAAAAAAATTATATATATATATATATGAAAAATTATGATTTAATTGCATTAAAAATATGATATGTTTTTATGTTATTGCACATTTTATTAAAAAAAAAAAAAACATCATTAATTACTCGAAGAAAAGTTTGCATTTAAAAAAAATACTGATTGTAGTAAAAATTAACAGATATATTAAAAATTTTTAAAAAAATCGTCTATAATTGGAGTACGGAATAATTTCAGTAATTTTTTAGAACAAATGAAAATAAGAGAGCTTCTGTCAGTTGAAAAGAAAAGAAGCACTCTTTTCTAAAATCGAGGCGTATTTACTATAAATCTAACGCCATTTTTAGGAATTTGAAAACAATGTGTACTGTGTACCTAACAAATACTTTTGAATGACTTTTACTATACAAGTTTCTATAACATTGTGCATTTAAACAAAAATTAAAGCGCCCTATATAATTAAATTTATAATTGAATTTCTTATTAATGTCTGTTTCTATACAGTCTTATACAAGTTCAAATAAAAATATTGCAATATTCTTTTAAACAAAAGAAAATGATAACTCCCTGTATAATAAAACAATGTTTGTTTCGAATCGCTTTTATGAAAAATCTTGCATAATTTCTCCTCTAAATGAAAGCAACGTGTACTGAGTTAACTATTTAACGATTTTGATTCACAAATGAATATTCTTTATATGACTAATAATATACAATATTAGTTAAAAAAATTATATGAAAATATCTTTTATTCACTTAATTGCTTTTTGTAACAGGGAAGAAAAATATTGTCGCAATATCTAACACTTTAAACCAGAGGTTCCCAAAGTGTGCTCCGCGGAGCCCTTGGGGCTCCGCCTATACTTTTCAGGGGCTCCGCAGAATTCCAGGAAAATAAACGAAACATGAAAGAAATTAGCATATAGGAAGGGAAATTTTTTCGAAAGTATGTAGCAATTTATGTGTGTGTGTAAAAAAGAAATACATCACTGTTTGAAAAATACTATATTTTTAAAGGAGAGGAAATCTTTTGCATTATACATCTATCCATTTCTATATAATATTTTTGGTTTGAATTACTTTATTTTATGTTTCTGCATTTAATGTGTTTTAAAAATTCGATTCAAAATAAACTACAAGAAAGAGTATTGTAGTATGAATCGAATGCACAATGTGAAATGAAAGAGCAAAGACGCTCCAGTGCTGTTATCTTTGCTTGCCGAACAAAAGGGAGAACAGTTTTGTTCGTTGGAGCTCCGCCTATTTATATATTATATTCTGTGTGAATTTCATTTGTGTATACATATTTCTTTTTTTTTTTTTTATCTAACTTTAATTTCTTTAATCTGTTTATATTATTTGCACATACTGTTTTTGATAGTACTGCAATGTTTGTTGATTAAAACCTCTTTTTTGTCACATCTTGTATCATTTAATAAACTCTCATTAGATTAATTTAATATTTGTATACGTTGTGTAAGTAGCTTTCTTTTGCCTTTTTGCAACTTTAATTCCTTTAATCTGTTTATTTTATTTTTATTAATTCTTATTTAAATTTTCTATGCCGTTTTACATAATTGTACTTAATTTTTAAAGCCATGCATGATGCTGAAAACGCATTGTTTTTAACATCTTGTATCATTTAACAACCCCTCTTTTAAATTTTGCTTTAATTGGTCTCGGCATTGGCTAAGATTCTTATGTTATGATGCCACATTCCCTATCAGAAATAAGACTGTAGCAATTTTTAAAATACATATTGGTTCTTTACATTTGTCATCACACTAACAATCTGAACTTTTTCTCAGCTCCACCCCTTGCTTAGACTTTTCGTCAGTGTGTACCCGCCCAGATATAAATTTAATCCCACCCATTTATCCCGTTTTGTTAGTAAAGTTTTTCTACTAGTTGCTATTCTTTTAACATGTTTAGTTTTTAACCGTATGTCTATTTTGAGGCAAAAACAATGGTGAAAGATTCTTTCAAAACTATAATTAATAGCTAAATACTTCAAATAAAACATCCAAAAAAAGTGAACGATGCTACACCTAACAATACAGGTTATAGATTTTACCCCGCCCACTTAAACACTAAAACAATGATCTCCTTCTAAATGTATTTTTAAAAAATGGTTCTAAAGAAGAAACTCAGAGGCGATTCATATTATATTATTACTCTTGGGCGACTGTATCTCCGCATTTTCTTTCCTTTCGCTAGTATCCTACAAGGCAGATAATTCAATACAAAAGAAGTGATTTTTAGCCCTTATTTGTAATTTATAGTGTCCAATAATAGTAATATTAAATAAAACTTTTAAGGGGTTAAATAATAGAAAATTTGATTTTTAACATTTCTAGTATGAATTCAGAATTTCTGTATCAAGAAAAGGGCCAAACTGAAAACCTTGACTCCATGTTGGAAACTACCGGAAAAGACTCGCTCTTATTCAGCAGATTTTTTTCTGCTCCATAGGCATAAAAAACATTAATTTGTAAACCATAGAGTACCGTGGGGTTAAGGGGCTCCGCCTTAGAAATTCTTCCCAAAAAGGGCTCCGGGAGCCCAAAAGTTTGGGAACCACTGCCTTAAACCAATCAGTTAGTTTAAACAATTTAAGGTAAATGCACCTATAGTGGGGCATTAATTTTTAAAGTTTAAAAACGAGCAGAATATGTTTTTCTTGAAAACGATTGAAATAAATCTGATTAACATACGTAAATGTTAAGTTTCCATAAACTGTTTAGAATAATTGTTTTTTTTTCTCCTGGTACATTTGTTTATTTTCTAGAGTATCTTTAAAAACAGATTTTTGATATTTATAGGGTAGATATATATATATATATACATAAGAAAAATTATGATTTGATTGCAATAAAAGTATCATATGCTTTTATATCCTTGCAAACGTTATTAAAAAAATCATTAACTACTCGGAGATAATTTTAAATTAAAAAAATACTGATTGTAGTAAAAATTAACAAATATATTGAAAAAAAAATCGTCTATAATTGGAGTACCATATAATTTTCAGTAATGTTTTTGAAGAAATAAAAATAAGAGAGCTTCTTTCAGTTGAAAAGAAAAGAAGCACTCTTTTCTAAAATCGAGGCATATTTACCATAAATATAACGAACTTTTTAGGCATCTGAAAACAATGTGTATTGTGTAGCTAACAAAAAATTTCAATTTTTAACTGAACTACTTTTGAATGACTATTACTATACAGAGTTATACAAGTTTGGATAGCATTGTTCTGTTAAAAATATATAAATTAAAGCACCTTGTATAAATAAATTTAAAATTGAATTACATTTGAATGATTGTTTCTATACAGAGTTATACAAGTTTGGATAGCAGTATTTTTTTAAACAAATGCAAATGAAAACGCCCTCTGGTATTAAAAAAAGGTTGTTTTAAGTGCTTTCATGATAAATCGTACGTAATTTCTCCTGTCGTTGAAAGCAATTCGTACTGTGTCACTAATTAACGATGTTGATAAAAAAAAATGAAAATTCTTTATGTGACAAATTATATACATAGTTAGTCAAAAAAACAAATTTTTATTTGAAAATAATTTTATTCTCTTAATTGATTTTTCAATAGAGAAAAAAAAAAATATTATCGCAATATCCAACACCTTAAACCAATCAGTTAGTTTAAACAATTTAAGGTAAATTGCACAAATAGTGGGCCACGAAACAGTAGTGGGGCACTAATTTTTAAAGTTTAAATACGAGCACAACATGTATTTCTTGAAAATTACTGAAAGAAATCTGATTTACTATCATTCTTAAATGTTAAGTTTCCATAAACTGTATAAAATAATTGTTTTTTCTGATCATACATTTGTTTATTTTCTAGAGTGTCTTGAAAAACAGATTTTTTTTGGCAAATTCTTGGAGATTTCATTAAGAGATAAGTTTTTATTTAAAACATAGTTTCTTCAATATTATATTTTATTTTGAATTAAACTGCTGTTGATATAGTCTAATACATTATATGTAATTTGTTGGATATACCGAAAACATAAAGATTCATGCATCAGAAATTTTTAAGCCCGCTACTGGAGCATAGAGGAAGGTAATATTTTTTGCTTTTCATTTTTTTCTGAAGAATATATCTTGAAACTTTGGATATTTATTCTGATACATGAAAGCTAGGTCTAGGATAAAAAATATATATATCTTTTAGCATTCTTTAACATTTTAATAATAATTAGATTACAATGTCCTTAAATGGCACACTACTGGTGCGTTTATCTTAAATATCATTAGAAAATATAGCTTATGACTATATTGGTAAGTTTTTCTAGAAAGGCACTTTTATAGAACAAATAAATAATCGATAAATGTCTCTTAGGAATGCGTTAACTTCATTTTGTTTTTACAAGTTCCATTTTTAGAAGCAGATTTATTATATATATATATATTATTTTACCTTTCGTGACTAGTATATTAAAAATAGTTTTTACATGTTAGTAATTTTAATAGAGACGGTCTCGATTTATTGAAAAGCTTTTCAAAAAGTATAAATTATTGAAAAATATATTTATCAGTCATATATATTATTATGTATTATGACTGTGGCGGTACTATATTTTTACAAATTAGCACTCCATCTACTATCTTCTGTCAGAATCTTTGACGTTTTTACCATAACTCATTTCACTTAGACGCTCAACTTACATTAGTATGGAATTAATTCTTACACTCGTACATTTTCGCTGTAAAGATTTTCCATTCGATTTCACTGTGTTGCCTAACAGCGGGGTGTGTGTGTGACTGTGTTTCTCCATATTATTTTCTGTTAACAGATGACGATAGAATCATTTTATATTAAAACGTTTTAAAAGATTTATTCGCAAATATAGGTATAAATTTAGCCAATGGATTGCTATGTGTTGCCTAAACCTATAAGCATGCTTAAACTGATGTTTAATGGTGAATAAATATTTTTTTCATTTTACATTTTACTAAACAATTGAAAAGCACAAGTAAAAATAAACATATCTTGCTTTTTGTAGTTTTGAAGACAAGCATAGGAACTTGCATGTTGATGATGATTTTTAAACAGAAAAACTTCTGTTTTAAAAAATGGATTGCATTTGAAAATTTTGAAGTCAATTTGGTCATTCTTACAGTTTACAATTTATTTATTTTTTTTTTAATTCAGGCTGTTTTTGAAATTATTCTCTATTAAATTTAACCATACCTTAATGTTACATTTATAAACAATATAGACTTACTTCAACTTGACATTTATTAGAGTTAAATAATTATTGAATTTTAAAATTCTGGAATTGGGGTACATTGTACAAATAGGATAATCTACTTTTTAAACATAAAAAAACTATATAAAAAAATGCCTAGCATTTTCAAGATTTGATGTTAACTTCTGTATTCTGACAGCTTGCAGAATTTTCTAAAATTCTGGCTATTTTTCCAATTATTGTATGCAAAACTTAATCTTACATTAACTTTTCTTTTGTACATGCCACATACTTCAACACTATATTTATTAGAGTTGTCGAATTTTAAAATATCGACACATTTTTGTTTTTTTTTAACATTATGTACGAATACATTTTTAACTGTTAAAAGGTGTAAAATGAAAACTTTAAAACAGTTAAAATAGTTTTATTAGACTGTTTGCATGTTTCGGCTGAAATCCGCATCATTTTCAAAACATATAAATAAGAATATTCTAAAATTGCACGATTTCTGATGCAAAGATATGAAAATGCCACCGTTCAATTTTTCACGCACTCTTTCAGATTACACACATTATTTTTAATTTTAATTTTTATTTGGATATTAATTTCCATATTTTTAACCATTGAGTAACTCGAGTCGTAATTTTCTTAAGTTAAATGATGCTGCATCGTTACATATTGAATTTTTACGCATTACAATATCTATTGTTTCTCATAAAATGGAGGTATAATAGATTAGAGGGAAAAATTATCTCACTTTCATTGAAATTTATTTGAATGCTTTCTTCTTGATGAAATCTTTTTAAGGCTGTGGTTTTCTATTACATTTTATATCAGCTACATGATATTTTTTTCTTTACTTAAATTTCCTGCTAGTCATATGAATATAGTAATTCTTTGATACGTCTGCTCTAATAACTGGCATTTCATATACACCTGAATAATCGTCAAAGTTAATTGGGTAAATTTTAACGCAAATTAAAATCTTCAATTTTGGAGGGTTTTAGCTATTAGGCAGATATTGAAACGATTAAGGCTGTATTTTATTTTCTCAAAAAACTTGGTAATGTCATAACATCATAAATCGTGCAATTTTAGAATATTGTTATATGATGTTTAGTATATTGTTATATTGATATGTTTTGAAAATGGCTCGGATTTAAGCCAAAACATGTAAACAGTCTAATAAAATTATTTTAACTGTTTTTATTTTACACGTTTCAGCAATTAAAAGAAGTTTTTTTTATATAACAAGGTGTTAATTTGTAATATTTTTATTATGTAAGAATAAGAAAAACTATTTTTTAAATTCTGAATCATGTCATACAAAATTTCAAAAATAAATATTTACCTTGGCAGTTTTTCATACATGCTTCTTCAGAGTTGTACCTGTTTCCATTACCTCCGCATCCACCATAAATGAATTTGACGCATTTTTGTGTAAAACCGTCATAGTACCACATAGGAAAGTAGGCCATACAGTGTCCAGGTTCTGGCATGTCAACACAGGTTTGCTCTTTAGCTAAAAATGAAAGGGAAAAGATCTGTAATTAAAGTATTGCGAAAAAAAATAATTATTTAAAACCAGCGTAAAATATAACTTCCCCGGTTCGGAAGCAACACATGTGATACTTCCGAACCGAGGAGGATATAAGTTAAATTGTTTGATTTTTTTACTATTTACTTTACTTCTATATAACGGAATGTTTTTGGCTTTGCATCACAACCAATAAATGGCATTCCTGATGCTTATTTTCTCATAAAATAATTGTTATTTTCATCTCAGTTTTAAAAGTGCATTCCAGACAGTGTGTCCAAGAAAGTCAGAATTTTTTTAATTCATTAACTAAAACGCTTTAGAATAAAAATGGGGATTTGTTGATAATTCACTCGTTTAAAGGCCTTCAATTTGTTACTGCGTAATTTAGGTCATCGATAATTAAATCGATATTTTAAGGGTGTTAGTTATTTTAGATCCGTATTTTTGAACCCAATTTACCAGCCCCGTAAAGTATCAATTCCACGAAAAGGGCTCCTTCTGTCATATAGGGTGTCTCTTTGTTTGTGCAAAATTAATGAATATGTATTCGCAGTGCTACTTTACTTCGGGTCTGAAGAGGTTAAGGAAAACTGAAAAGCTTACACATTCCTATGCGTGCAATAAATAAAAACTTTAAAAAGTGTTTCGGAAAACTAGAAGTATGTCCAAACTATGCATTTGAATACAATACAGGTGGAATCTCTATTCCATGCAGATTTAATTCAAGTACGGAATATGAGGGGAAAATGATAAAGCTATTTAGGTATTTCTTTGTTAACGAATTACTTGTAACGTCATAACAAATAAAACATTAACCGTAATTTTTTGTAAAAATTAATTAATTATAAACTGATTCATAGCACACATATAAAACTTCAATATTATCTTTTTTTAATTCTAAAGTTTTTAGTACTATGTATCTATTAATTATAAAAACATGGTTAAATTAATTTTACGGTATTTTTTCATTTCCTCAAGAAGAACAAAAATGTTGTTATTTTAAATGTTTACTTTCAATTTAGTATAATAGTCTTCACATTGATATAATATTAGTTATCATTAGTTAAAGTGATTAGAGGCAGAAAAATGATTTTGTTTTTCATGCTTTTATGAATGTCTTTATGCCACTATGCTCTTATATTACAATACTATTGAGCCTATTGCAATATTATATATCTGTATATTAATATACATTTACACTAAACTCTGTATAATCCCTGGAAACAGAAATAATATGAGGCACACATATATATTGTTTCAAAGCAAAAAGACCAATCTTACAGTGATGGCAGAGCACACCAAATTAATTATTTTGGAGTTTTGATAAAATGGTTGCAGTCCTAAGGAAAATGCATTATTTTCCTATTTTCAAGAATATACCGAAGTTTTTATTAGCATGAATATTTTTGAAATGTTGAGCAAAATTAAAATTCTAATTCATTGTAGAATTTATTGATAAATCTTTGCACATACATATATAAATTTTTGTAAAAAATTTTGCACGTCTATAGTATTAGCAATTTGAAATTCTAAAATTTCTAATCTTTGCACACTTAACATTTTTAAACAACAATTTGATGCCAGCAATTCACAATCAATTGTCATGTTAAAAATTGCAGTTTTTTCCGCCTTTCATTTAATTTAAGCTTTTTGTTAAAGCAATTCATGTCTTATGTTACGTTAAATTGCATCTATGTATTAATAATAATGGATGTAGAACAGTTCTATGGCGTGTGACAACTCCATTAGGTAACATGCGGTTCTTTGGTGAAACATGTTTATATATATATATATATATATATATATATATGTAATTCGTGACTTTCCTGGAGGTTGTTCAGAATATTGGATATATTGAACAAAGTCTTGCCCTGATTATAAAAATTTATTTCGAAATAACCGTTACTATATCTATGGGACAAACACCACTACTTTTACGCGCTCTCACATTACTCCTCTCTATTTTTCTTTTGAGGCTATGTCAAGGACGGAGTGTATGATACAGTAGTTGCTGACATTAAAGAACTAAAGGCTACTATAAAATATACTATGTGTACTGTTACAGAAGACATTTTAGTGAACAGTTTCCGCGTGAACTAGCATATACCGATGGCATTCTCCAAGTTACTAAGAGAGCACACGTTAAAATTTCATGAACTATCTAGTCCTATTAGAAATATTATGTATCTAAACGACCCTATGTCTAATTCTAATTGCTTTCGCACAATAAATATTTATAATCAGGCAACACGTTAAGCTCACCTTGCTATTTTAATTTAATTTCAATGTAGAGAAATTCCATTTTACCTAGAATTTATGCAAGACTTACGTTCTGGGCCACTGGCAGGGCACTTTTCGGGTCTGACGCATCGTCCGTCGGCAGCTCTTACATATCCTTTATCACATTGGCAGCCGATGTCACATCTCAGAACGCAGAATTTAGGAGGATTCTTGTAGTTTTCGCAGGTCAGAGGGCATGCTGTCCCGCAACTTTCAAAGTGTTCATTTTCACCACAATCTAATGGAAATTACATGACATATTTGTAATAAACAGTTTTCAGTAATAATTATTTTCTATGGTAAATTGCTTGATATTATAAAATGACTATTTAATTTGAAGATTTGGGTTTCCGATTTTAATCTATTAACCCCCTCACTGACAAGTCCGTGTTAATACGTTCACTAAGCTCAAGGTTTCACTGCAATACAAGCAATATTTAAAGTAATATAATTCTATTGATTTAATGTATTTTTAATACATTGAACAATTATTAATACATCCAAGGATTGCATTCATATTCGTTATTAAGTTTTTTAAGGGTAATTTAAGGGAAGGTGGTCAAATTTTCCATTTTTTTTAATTACTTATTGTATCCCCCAATGTTTAGATTGCTGTCCTGAAGCGGTTTCTTGATATTTTACTTCCTTACAGTATATTTTTCTCAGTGAATGTAACGCTGCTCGTTGAGCGTAATGCCAACGTAAAATTTTAAACTTGTTTGTCTCGAAACTCTGTATTTCAAATTGGGTGACCATTCTTATCGAGAACAATTGGACAGACCTCCTTAATTTTTTATGTAAAAAAAAAGCTAATAATTTTTGCTGAAGCTTATGCCTCCGAAAAATATAATTTTCATTGATAAAGTATTCTTAGAGCTCGCAAAACAACCAACAAAACAAAAGTCGGAAAAAATGACTTTCTTTGTTGAAATGACCACTTTTTTGTTAAAATTCAAATGTTGGTATAAGTTCCAGAGAATTTAATATATTTTTACAATATGATGACAGAATTTGTTTTAGGTGCTTTTGAACGGAGAAAAACGGTCACCTGATTGTAAATTTATCTACAATTGCACTGCAATTCATCTGCAATCGCACATTACGCAGTATTAATTTTTTTTATACATACGCACACACATATATATATATAATTAAAATATCAATAACTATAATGCAAAATGTTACATGTGACAACGGTAAATAAACAATAAGGAGGGATATTTTAATATGTTGCCAATTGGCAACAGTATGAACTAGAGGGTTAAATAGTGAAGTACATGTCCCTGGGTATATCACATTTTAAATGATGATAAGATTCATGATGAAAAAGAAATTGAAGAAAATGAAAACGAATGCTCTGAAAATAACCCAGGTCCATCACATAACGAAGTTTTTTAATGTTTGGAAACAGCTGTGAAATGACTCGAAAGGCAGAAGAACGTCGATCCTGTTCAACTAACTTTTTAAAGAAGAATTAGAGATATGGCAACATTGAAAAGAAAGTCTTCGTTGAAGAAAGCAACAACCAAAAACGTTTTAGCTTAAATTATAATCTTTGGAGTTCAGAAAATGATAAAAAGAGAGAGAAATATTTTTCATAATAAAAATGTAAAAAAATAATAATAATAATCATAATAATAATAAAAATAATAAGACAAAAATAAAAAGACGAAAAACAACAACAACAAATTTTAAACACGCCAGCACCAACTGGTGCTAAACCTTTTCGTATACTTATCAATTGACATGCTATTTTTTAAAAGCGATCCTTAAATAGCATTTCGCAAAAATTAAAAATCATTAATAATAATATAAATAATTTATGTTTCAAAGATAAATATATTTTGTAAATAATCGTTTTATACAGTACTTTTACATGTGTCATGACTATTTACTTATTTAAGAAAATAATAACCTTTTTACAAATCGGGTCCTTGTTATATTAAAAAAAAAAAAAAAAAAAAAAAAAAAAAAACTTAAAAGAATGAAGTACTTGAAATAAAGGAAATGCAATGAAATGTATTGAAACTTAAAAGGTCATGCACTATGAGGTTTCGTGGGGCAACTGGCCCATGATTTTACAACGTGACTCTGAAGATTCTGACAATTCAACTTCCAAAAACTAACGATCATTTGAATTAAATTCTGAACCTTTGTAAATAAACCCATTTAGGTTCACTCTATCTTTTGAAATTACATTTTAATGTAATATATATATACATTTTAGGTCAGTTTTCTACACGCTTTTTTTTTTTAAATTTAGATCATATTTCAAAAAATGCAACTAATTTTAAACCAGGTTTACCAAACAGTTTGATTACAGTTTAATGAAAAATTTAACCCAGGCAGATCATGTAAATTATGTATCAAGTAAAGAGGGAAACTTTTGCTGTCAATGTGTCTAAAAAAGCACTAAATATGAAATTATTAGATTTATTCATACAAAAAACATAAGAATTAAATAGGTACTAAGTAGATGGATATATATATATATATATATATATATATAAAACAAGATAAATCAGTGAACAAACGGCTACGTAAGTAGTTAAAATGTCTGAGGACTCTTAAAGCTTCAAAATTTTCGAAATTTTAATTTTTATAGATTTTTAACTTCTATCTTTTCTGAACATTTTGATACAATTGGTTACTTAAAATTTCCATTAGAACAGACGTTGTGGCTTTTAGAATTATACTCACTCAATAGCTGAAGCGGCGTTTCTAAAAATTGGAAGTAATTTTCCCCCAAATGAAGTTTTTGGGAGTATAACGCGCATGATATCTCAGAAGTTCTGAATATTTTTTCATTAAATTTTCAAAACATATGTTTCATGTTAGTTTGCATAAACTGAACCTAAAATTTCATTTTTATTGTTCAAAACAATATTTATTTTAGGTAATTATACTGTTGAAATTTTCAAAATTTTGCATTAGCTAAATACGACTTTGTATTAAAAATATAAAAATGCTTTAAATACAGATTTAGTTAGATTCAGGGTAATTATTACAAATTGGAGTATAATTAGGCACAAAAAATTTCATTCTAGTTTCAAAATGTATTTTTAATCCTGCGCGTAAATTGTTATATCAATTTTCTGCTCGACAAATGTGTGCCAATTTGGAGTCCCATACACGCAGCAATTTTACATCTTACAATTTTTTAAATACATGGAATGAAATTACGTACTTATAAATTTTAATCTCAATAAAAATTGTGTTTTTAAATCATATACATTTTAAGATATTAAATGTTAAAATTGTCTTTTTTTTTCGTTTTTTTCCTAATTTTAAGAGTCTTGAGACCCCTTAAGTAACTCCCTCTCTTTTTTATTTGCCTCAGTGAAAGTTCGATAAGTCCAATAAGTCTGCGGAGAATGTAACCATGTTTTAACAACGAACAGAACTATTTTTTATTGGTTACGATAATTTTCTATTAATGTCACTTTGTCTTATGCACATCTCTTCATCTGTATCATTAAATGCGAAGTTCGGCAGTTTCATTTACGAAATTTGTTTTCATACTCGCCAACATGCCTGTTTAAAACTTATTACGTAATTTTAATATAGTACAACACAATTTTATTTCTTGCAAGCAACAAAATAAATAAATATATAAATAAAATAAAAACAACATCGGAGAAATCTGTTTCCCGTAGTAAGAGATAGTCAAAGAATCATTTTAAAATAATTTTGGGATAACTGGATCTCACAGGGTCCAGTTACCCCTGGTACATGTCCTAGACCGTATTTTAATAAAAAGCTGAGGAAATTCAACCAAATGGACGTTGTTTGTAAAAAAAGAAAAAAAAATTAAGAAATATTAATCCGAAAACTAAAATACAATCATTTAAACTATTCATACTCATATGTTTTTATAAGGCCCCACCAGTGGCCGAGAGGTTCTGCTCTCGAAGCTGGTAGACGGGAGGTGCTGGGTTCGATCCCAATCGCGCCCGTCGGCCTAATCGTTCGGAGTTTTCGTGGTTTTCTTCGAGCCGTGGATCTTCCATGCGTTAATACGGATTAGGTTCCCTTAGAAAGACCCCCACGGAGGGCACTCTCCCCGGGCCTATATCCCTCGTGTAGATAATTGGCCGTCAAAAATCAAACCAAAACAAACATATGTTTTTATAATATTTATGATATGGTTTACAATATTCATACAAGTACTCTATATGTCATGCTTAATGAATTTGTAATATACCCATAAAAACTAAGGTACTACTAACCATTTATAATGTCTATAAATTTACAAAATTTATAACAGGATAATATAAAACTCATTCAAAAACTAAGATGAGTATATTAATATCAACGCAGTTACAATTACAAAGGATTTTAAAATTTATAACCTAAGACGATAATGTTAATTCGCAAATTAAGATACTATTAGCTATTTGCATTAAAATCATTTACAATATCTATAATAAATATTTTTGGTTTACTTTCAAAAACCAAGCTAGAACTAAACTTTTATATGATTACAAAATTACAATTTTTAATATATGCATTCATACCCTACATACAAAAAATAATATATATATTAATATTCATAACATTTATATAAATATAATAATTATCAGAAGCATATGGATATTCATCGACAATTGGAGATACAACTAAGTTAAATAATGTTCAAAGAATTTGTTTATTTATAATAAAAATTTTAAATATTATTTTAAAACAATTGTGCAACTAATTAATTGCAAAATTTATACATTTACAATAATTATAATATTTATAATACGACTGTTTTTATGTTTAATTAAAAGCTAAGATACATTTAACTATTTATGATATTCGTAACAACTAAACATTTATGAAATTTATAATATAGATTTATAATATAATTTCAAAATCTAAAATACATATAAGTATTTATATTATTTACACAGTGATAATATTTCTACAGTATGGTTTCAGAATGTTCATTCAAAAATTAATACACAACTAACCTTTACTAGCAAAAGCGACGGCTACAAGAGAAAGAAGAACGAATGCCCTCATGGTGAATTTTGATGTCACTACACTAAAATGCGGCCTTGGAAATATTATGCGGGCATTTTTATGCATTCGAGAACTTAACACAATATGTTACCTGTCCCACGATTACACATTCTCTTGATAAGTAATGGGAAATCATAAAGCGATATCTATTATCAAACGCTTTATTTTATCTTTTTATTTTACATTCATTTTCTAAATATACGTCATAAGTATATTTTATACAATAAACGATACAAAAGCAATGTAATTCAGTTATTTAAAATAATTCTCAAAGAAAAGAACATAAAATAACATTTTCTTGCATATTTTGAATAATTTAAAAGTATTAACCTTTAATCAGAAAATTCACCACAGTTTACATATATATTAATACAGTAGAACCTCCATTATCCGACGTAATTTGAACCAAACCTACATCGGATAATCAAGAATTTATTAAAAATAAGCTAGTTTAATATGTAACATCGCCATCGAACTGCTATTATGACTATTTAAACTGCTAAATAAATATCTAAATTCGAATTATGCAGGAAAATAAATTTATTTTGAAACAAAAACCGTACAATTACTTAAATGGAAGCTTCATCTGTTGTAAATCGTTTTTGTTTTGGTTTTGTGCGCAGATCGCATATTGAAATACCTAGTTGGTTCAGATTTGAAATTGGTATTTCTCAGTATATTTTTATGGTTTGAAATTTCGAATATTCTGAAACATATATCAAAGCAATAACTATATCATAGAAACATGAAATTTTTATTTAACCCTTTCAGAGGTGGGTATGTTTATGAAACCACTTAATTTTCATTCCTTAACGCCATATTGGCACCATAATTTTGGTAATATATTTTACATTTAATATGTATGTAAAATATAGCCTCCAACCCCTCTTTGTTTTTCTTTTCCCAAATACATTTGTTGATAAATCCCGGTGCAATTCATTTATTTCAACACTTTAGCATTGAAAATGCTTTGCTTCTGAAAGGGTTAACCACGTCCTACTCAGCGAACATGTCTTTTCATTGAGTATTATTTTTCTAATCCTAGTATCTACCGGGTGTCCCAAAAAGGACTGACTGATTTTAAAATTCAATAACTTCCAAACGGTGACAGATATTAAAAAAATTCTTGCAGGAGGGTTATGCATAAAGTCAAAAGTTTTATTACAGTGATTTTTGATTTTAGTTCGAATTACAAACAATAGATGGCGCTGTAAGCAATAGTCACTAAATACAGGCTCGATTTTTGGTCCTTTCTGTTGTTCCATGCAGAAAAAGGAGACGGAAATGTATTATCCGGGCCACGAAGTACCAAAAATCGAGCCTGAATTTAGCCTCTATTGATCGCAGCGCCATCTGTTGTTTGTAATTCGAACTAAAATCGAAAATCACTGTAAAAAATTTTTTGACTTTATGCATAACCCTCCTGCAAGAATTTTTTTAATATTTGTCACCGTTTGGAAGTTCTTGAATTTTAAAATCAGTCAGTCCTTTTTGGGACACCCGGTATATTATAAAGGACAAACATATTTGTGCGTAACGCATACGTCATTCTGCGCATGACAACATTTTCAAATTTGAAACGAATTTTCGTTTTGCAATTTTCGCTACTGAAATTTTTTAAACTTCTACACATCGCACATTTTCAGTTTTTATACCATCGTATAAGGGGAAAAATGTACTTTTAAATGCATTTTGTTCGAAAGCTGTATCTCAATTTATTTTAGAGATATTAATTTTTTTTAGTTTTTAGTACCAACTTTTTAATTGTGTCAACAGAAGTACTCCATTTCAATTAAAAGTAAAGGGAAAATAGCAGATTATTGTACTTCTTTGTTTCCATTTCCTCATAAAAATTGAAATGAAAATACATGCTATGTCAAAAATACCGTCTGAATCGGGTGAATTTTGGTTTTATTTCGTTTCAATTCATCAGTTAAACGTTTCTTAGTTTATAGCAAAAATATTTTGCAAACGATATAACACTTTTTCTTTATTAAAACGTTTTTTAAATAACTGTGTGACTTTCCTTCACAATTACTTATATCGTATCAGAAAGCTGAAAGAATGCAATTTTATCTATCCGTCTAATATTTTATTTTAAAAAATATGAAATTTCTTCAAAATGATCATAATTAGATAGCTTTCAATATTGCAGAATTAAGAGAATAATGAGGTTTATTTATCTTTATTCATCCATTTTTCGATAAAAATTAAAAAAATATATATTTTTTTCTTTTTTTCTATGATTTAAATTTTGTTAAGTGGCGCAAAGCCCCATTAGGGACTTATAGCACCGAAATATTTTGAATGGAAAATGACGTATACTGCTTTTGAAAGCACGCATTTTTCCTTATAAAGTTTCCATATTTTTTTTTTTTTTCCGCATGAGTGCTAATACTAATTTTGAGACATTAGCCAAAGGCTTAAGTACGTGAAAATGACGTCAGATTTAAAAGAAAACTATCAATATCTTAGATAATACTATACATTTTAACACAAATGCGTCTAAAAAACATAAATTACGGCAATTTTTACTTTTCTGTATTGAGATTAGTATCTGAAGTTAAGAGTGCGACTGTTCACATGCAGATATGTTGTTGACAATCGTGACTTCAAGTTTTGAGTTAAAATGAATTTAAAATGATCGAATTAAAATAACATTTTTTAAAACATGGTGAATACGGATATGAGAGGTACATATGTAAATTATGAGAAAGTGAAAATGATGTCGGGTTTAGATTTTACAGGGGAAAAAAATCTTATTGTATCAAACTAGAATATATTTTATCGTTTTGATTCGGGAAAACGAAGCATAAGAGACTTAGTTGACAGCTTCATCATAATAACTGTTTTTTTTTATTATTATATTTTACTGATTACATATGCGATTAAAGTTTAATTTGAAAAATTCAGACAACCAGGGGTCGCATGCCATAGGGGAAATTTTATTGTTCCTACCAGAACTATTAATCAATAATCTTCATATTTTTTTAATTAAAAATATGCTGTAACAATATATCTATGAATATATTATTTTCAAAATAGTGTTAGGAACAATAAAATTTTCCCTGTAGAAAAGGCCTTGGACAACTGAGTTTTATAGAAATAGTATTTTGTTAATTTTAGGTTAAAATAATATTTGTTTGAGAGTTAGACTAACAATTTAAGAAGCATTTTCTATTGTATCTAATTTTGTAGGTTTATTATAATTCAATGAAACAGTTCCTTCTTAAACATTTTCCTTCGTCGAAGTTCGACAGGTTCCACCTCATTATTATAAATGTGAAAGTTTAAGAATGTTGGGCTGAAGTCAGTGTCCTAGAGTGAACTGATATCTCGAAATTTCATTAAAAGAGTGAAAATTTGGTGTAATAGTGTGCCTCTATAGAAGAGTGGCGACATAAGCAAAGGGCGCATGTTCAAATTGCATACATTTTATCAAACAATTAAAACCTAGAATTCATAAATTGGCGATACTCGCCTGAGCGAATCCGATTAGCTAAGTGAGACAACTTAACAAACATCAGCTTGTCGATAGTAAAATTATCTCTCCCTTTCATGGCGATTACTATTTTTTTTAAATCATTTTAACCAATCAACTTTTATATCCCATATGATGCTACTGTCATATAGAGGCGACATAACTACTATGACCTAGGCGATCATTTGTCACATTTCTGTTTCGCACAAAACCTTCATATCTCTATCAAAAACTAATTTTTTTCAAGTAATTTTTGCTTTCAAATTCACGAATATTATCAATGTCCTAATATAAGATGTGTTTTATTAAAAGCATTTCAATGTCTGCTAATTTTTGGTCACAATAGAGACAAGCGTAATTAAAGAAACGAATCTGAATGTTCGAAACACACCTAAATTTTTTATAATTTTATATTTCATCGTACAAAATACATTTGAGACTTCGAATATGTAGTCCAGAAATTTTTTATATAAAAAAAGTATATATCTTTATACTTTTTTTAAATACGTTCGACTCCATGTACAGGTACGCAATGTAATGCTTAACGGCATCTTTCAGTAATTTCTTTTTTTTTAAAGAAATGTATGTTCTATATCTTTTCGTCATATTATTTTTTCTTCATTCTTTGCGTCCGTCAAACACATAGATTGTTGCCTTAAAGTGATTTCCTGATATTCCATCTTCTTACTTTTTTTTCTTGATGAACGTAACGCCGTACATTGAACGTAAAGCTTTGTAAAACTTTAAACTTTTTTTTGTTGTTGTTGTTGAAACAATGTTGTTGTTTTTTAACTGGGCGACCATTTTTATCTAGAATTATTCGACCGATTTCCTTCATGTTTTTAAAAATAAGGTAAGCGTATTTGCTGGAAGTCATATCATCCGAAACTAAAATTTTCATTCATTAATTTATTAGGCGAAAAAATAAGTACCTTTTTCGTTCAAATGACTATTTTTTTTCTCAAGAATCAACTTCCTAAACTGAATGCCAGTGAAATCGTCAGAGAATTCAAACAACTTTCATAAATCGGCGACCAAATGTGTTCCAGATACTAGTGACAGGAGAAAAATGGTCGTCCGATCAGAAGTTTACAGCCTGCTCCTGCACTTACTCCCTGCCCACAAGCTTTTTTTTATTTTATTTTTTTGTACACGCAAAAAAAAATTAAATTTTTAAGTGATCTATATATATAAAAGCCGTTCTCTGTATGTATGTCCTTTATGCAAATCTTGCATGAAACTTGATGTACATACGTTTTAGAACGTGGTATCCTTTACCAAGATCTAGAGATCGCTGTATACTTTATAAAATCATCAGACCACTATTTATCCCTTTTTCTACCGCCTGCCATAATTTAAACCTCTAATGCCCATGGTAGCATCTACTACCATATGTTCAGCTTTAATTTTTAACACGGAAGTTCATAAATAATGTATATTTTAAGTCGTTGGAACAATAATTGGACCTTTGCGTAATATTAGTTATGAATTTTGAATGCAGATGGAGTACTAAATAAGAAAATATTAGTTTGAAGCAACATGTTTAACAAAAAGGATAACATTGCATTGACTGGGGTAAGATTTTGCTCAAATTTTCAGATATTTTTTAAAAATAAAACCAAATACATATGATATGTAGGTATAAAAATAGTTACTTCTATTGTCTGCACAAAAAAGTTCAATATAAGTTTGTTTTTTAATGATGAACTGAGTAATTAAAATCAAGGTAGCATATCTGCTACCACGGGCATTAGTGTTCATGAGCCCATGGTAGCATTTTTGCTACCATATTATTTTCAGAGGAAATTTGTACTTCTTAGTGTTAGCGTTGATAGTTGTTTAATTTTTAAATCACAAGCTCGTGTTACTAAATAAATCCGAAATAAATTACTTGAAATTTATAATTTCCATATACGATAAAATGATTTTTTTTTTTTTTTTTACATTTTTGAACAAAATATTAAAATTTATTTTTAGTATATAAATAGAGAAAATTATGAAATAAATCCGGAATTAATATTTTGAACTTTATATCACTAAGTTCAAATATGAGCAAGCGTTTTTTATCGAGTCGTATCAACCAAGCATATTATATATAGTATGTTTGTAGTACGTGGTATATATATTGCACTACACTGTAAAAAAAATTCTGTAAAGTTACTAAAGTTTTTCTAGGAAACTGGGATTCCAAGAAATTTTTATGTAACGGCAAGAAAAATTCCTGTAAAAGACGCTGTTACAGGAATTTTTGATGTTGCCGTTACATAAAAAGTTTTAGGAATCCCAGTTTCCTAGAAAAACTTTAGTAAATTTACAGTTTTTTTTTTTTTTTTTTTTTTTTTTTTTTTTTTTTTTTTTTTTTTTACAGTGCAGCTGACTCCGCGCAGATCAACTAAGCTGTAGTGTACTATATTTTGAATTAATTGCTGTGTTTATTGTGCGTTAAATTTTATTGTGTATTTCAAACTTTTGTCAACAATAAATAGTAAATCTTATAGGAAATAGCTGTTATCTCGTTTTTTTTATTAATTAAAGATGAACTATAGTATTTTAGAATCCGGATTGCTTTTTTTTTGTCTCCAGAATATTTTAATACGCCTGTATGTAAAATCCCATGGTTCTGACTTCTTAATTGTGTATATTTTTAGAAAGATAGACAGAGTTACAAATTTTGTTTTTATATGTTTTAGATAAACAAACCACTCGTTGCCATCAGCAAAAAAATAACATTTTCCGCTACATACTACATTAGTGTTCTAAATATATATAATTATCACAAAATCAATAAGTAAAAGGAGTTTATTATTATTATTGTGTAAAACTGAATAAATGGTGGAAAAAATACAATTACATGAAAATATTGGGTATACAGTAAACTTCCGATTATCCGTCACTCTATCCACCGCCAGCCTTCTTTCTTATTTTTTCCCCTTTTATTATCAGATGCAAACAATGGAAATTAAAATGCACAAAAACTCGAATGAGATGGCACTGTTTTGAGGAAAATGCTTGTCTCACATCAGGTACAAAAGCTAGAAAATATTTCTATGAATGAAATTACAGACTGGCTTAACTGTGACTAGAATGATACCGGTTATAAAAAATTAACGGTTGACAAAATTATTGAAAATGTTCTGAATCAAGTGAAACCTGCAGATGAATGTGATAAATCGAGAAATTATCAACCAGGAGACAGTCATGTAGACCATGCTTTCTAAATGCATTAATTGGTTTGCAATGCAAACGGAAGCAGGTGCAACCCAAGTACTTTTATTACCTAGAATTCGTAATCTTGCTGCAGTAAAATCCCAAACAAAATGCAAACAAAGAAGTATAACAGATTATGTTAGATGAAAACAGATATTACATAAAATTCAGGCATTCAGTAAAATTCTACATTTGCCAGATAAACAGATATCAGTTATGCTTTTTATAAACAAAAGTACACAACGAATAAAAAAAAAGATTTAAATTGTCCTTTTTTATAAACTAAGATACCGAAATGAAATTTTAGTAACGGTCTTTTGCTGTCTTTTGATTATCCGTTTATTTCAATTATCCAGCACACCGTCGGTCCCGTGAGTGACGGATAATCGAAGTTTACAGTATATATATATTTACAGAGAGATATATAAACAAAGAAAGAAATTGTTTTAGGTCATTCAACATGTAAAAAAGTAATTATTTTCCAAAAATTAAATACTTTTGAAATATGGTAAAATCCTGCAGATTTCATCTTAATCTGCCTGTGGTAGCACACATGCTACCATACAGAAATCCTACAAAATAAAATAAAATCGCATTTTCTTCTTATTGTTAATTTAGTTGACCAACAATAAAATAAATAAGACTAAAAGATAATTTTTTCCTTAGCAAATTCTTGTAGTGGGAAGTAGAGTGTTAATAGTATCGAAATACCTCATTTTAAATTTTCTAATCCAATCGTTTCTTTCCTGTTGCCATAAACCTAAAAAATGACAGAATAAGGTTAAAAAAATAACGATAACGCGTGTAATTTGTTTTTATTTGCCAATAAAATTTCAGATTTTCTTGCTATAGTTTGGATTTTTGAAATTGACGTCATTCTAAACAGAAAATGCACATTTTTTTATATATAAAATTAAACTGTAACTATAAGAGCGGTAAAATGGCGTAGCACCTTAATTCGATTTTTTAAAATTAAAACATCTACTTTAACACAGACAGTCAAATTTCATGAAAACAATTTAGGAAATGGGAAAAAAAAGGGGGGGGGTAGATATGACTTCACATTCTATCAAATCTTTTGAACGTGTAGTCAAATTCACTGTAAATAAATAGCTCCTATATTTTGTTTACTACTTCGATTGTATACTACAGTCATATCTTATAGCTATACGTTATAGCTAAGTGTTGTATTGGTTTAGATTCAGTGGTAACATATTCTGTGATTTATAATAAAAAGAGAGAAGTTATTTCCCTTTTCAAAAAAATTCTTGATTGATGTCACGATTTAAAATTTAAAGAAAATGACATCATTTCATCTAATCATTGTTGATTTAATTTGTATTAATGAAAAATTTAAGTTTACGTTTAAGAGTGATGTTTTATTTAGAGTGGAAACCCTCTTGATCTAATACTTTAATTAAAGCTTATAATTAGACGCAAAGTGAAGGTTTTAGTTTTAAGCAGGGTTGGAAAAAAAACAGGTTTTTTTTTTTTGTATAAAACTAAAAAAAACGGTTTATTTGGTTTAAACCAGGTTTTTGTGGTTTAAACTGGGTTTTTAAAAATATAATTTCCTATTGGATACAGATGCATATCTGTTGATAAAATAAACATTTTTGGATATTATATAAGTAATATAACTTTTGAAAATATTTAAATTAAATAATTACAGTCAATTATATAGAAAATTGAAATAATTTCTAATTTAAACATTATTAGTAACAGCTATGTCTTATGTTCAAAGTAAACTGCTCTACACAGTGAAACATTGATACCTTGAAAATCATATGAAGAATCCTTTGAGTAATAATAATATAATCAATCAATAAACATTTGATGCAGTTTTATGAATATAATATACTAGTATATAGCCCGTCAGAATGACGTGTTTGAATTTTAAAAAAAATTATATAGCATTGCATTATAAAAAGAATTGTGAAGTAATAAATTTTGTCTTGTCTGACTTATAGGGTCAGGTGGGGTAAGAACAGCCCATTTTTCATTGAAATTTAATTGGCAAGAAAATTATTAATTGAATTGGTAAAATACTGATATAAAATATGCAAATGAACTTCACTCACAAAATTTAAAGAAATATTTCACAAAAACATTCAAATTAGTATTAATAATGCTATTTTAAAACATATTGTCAATTAACTATTTTATCTGATGGTATGGGGTAAAATAAAAGACAATTCCAACAGAAAGTTTATTTGTTTTTATTAATTGCCAAAATATTAATTATATAACTTAAATTTTAAAAAGTTGAACAGAGAAAATCCCTTTTTTTTAAACATGCATAAAAGAAACCTGTAATAAATTTTGCATTGATATATATACACATATATATATGTAATACACGGCATTACATATTTCTGATATTCTAATTTCATTTTATAAGAAATATTCATTTTTCCTCCCAATGTCTTCAAAATTCAAAAAACATTTTTAAAAGAAAATTTCTTTTTTTTTAAACTACCGACAGATGGCGCAACAGAGCATATAAACGTTTGTTTTAATATTTTAAAAGTTAAAGACGAATGAATCAATTGTTTGCTTACTTTCATATACGGATAGATAAAGCTACCAATCTAATTTTAACTGAAGTTATGGCAGCAGAATATTAGGTAATTGAATGTAATCTCTTAAATGTTAATTTATTTTGAATAATTTGTCTAAAAATGTAACTTTTGCGAATAGTGGAAAAGAAAGCACGTTTTACTCAACGTTTTAAGATTGAAAATCAAATCAACATTCACTCGTGATGCCACATGTACAACACAAATTCCAAATCCAGAAGCAATTGAATGACTCTTTGAACGAATCATTAAAAAATACGGTCGACATCCGATTTTGCTCTTAAAATGTTTGTAAAACCATAATAAAGCCTTTAAATAATTTGAAATACGTTTGTTTTTAGAAAGGAAACGTTAATCCGGTACAAAATAATTCACGGGAATGAATCACAGAATATAGGTATATTCACTGAACACCATGAAGCGTTCTCATTGGTCAGAAAATAGATAGCCTTGAAAAACAGAGGTAATTTTTCGCGATATTTTTAACCGTGTATACTGAATTCAAACTGTAAATAAATGTAAACAAAAGTGAAAAACGTATTTCAAAATATTAATATGCTTTTGCAAAATATTTTAAGAGCATTTAATGAATAGCTGAAAGTGTCATTCATTTGTTTTTGGATTTGTAATTTGTGCTTATGAATGGCAACGGTAATCGCTTGTATACATCGGAACCCTGTTGTTGGTATCTGTTTATTTTTAAATTAGACCTTAAAGCGTTATAATTGTATACTTTTTGAAGGTTTGAGAAAAATTGAAGAAGAATATGTTACACAACGAATAGATTAAATAAGGCAGTCGTCAAATACGGCATCGGAATGCTTAAGCCTAACGTGGCCACGTTTGGATTATCAGGAAACGGATGAGTTCAACCCCGGAAGCGTTATACACTTAGTGTCATTCTATGTATAATTATTCTGTGGTTGTTATTGTTATTATTTTTTTAATATCTAAATACTTCTGGTTATTTTGTTTTCTGAGTGATAACTCCAAGTGTCCAAGTCAACATTTCTGGCCATTAGATTCAGCAACTAACAAAAAATATTGATTGGTATTATTGAAATGCTATAACTAGCACTTAAATTTTGCAAGCTGTTTTATTTAATTTGATATCTTAAGTTTTAATTTCCCCAATCCCAATCCAGAAAATTTTCTTTTACAACTTAACCAAAATCTTAAAGATCATTGTATTTTGTTATTAACTGCTGTAAATAATCTGCATTTTTTTAAATAAAAATATTTTGTGCTAAATATTGAATATTATTTATCTATTTTATCTTTTCTAATTTCACATGTTTTAAGAAAAATCTGTAGGGTACCAAATATGTTCATCAGCACATGCTAATTTTCATTCTACATGCATAGAAACATGACCTAAGCTCATTATGTCTCATGTTGACTGCTGAGATGAAGTGTTAAAAGTAGAAATTACTTCTAAATTAGAAATCACTTCTATCTATAATTTAAAACAATTAAATTATAAAAAAGGGAAAATATTATATTAGATTTTTTCTAAAAAAACCAATTGGTTTAAACCATGGTTAAAACCACTTGGTTTAAACCGTGCCAACCCTGGTTTTAAGAAAATAAAATTTCCAAATTTCCGAATAAAATTTTAGTAACTCATAGACATGTCTTTTCTTTATACTATTGCATTAAGAGTAACGGGTTCATCTTTCGTAATCGGGTTGCACGCACCTTTAAAAATATCCATGCTTTACTTTAAAATCCATTTAAATCAGAAAATTGAGATACAATTTTCAAACAAATTTCATTTGAAAGAACTTTTTTCTGTTCGACATTGTAAAAAATGAAATTGTATGAAATTTAGAAGTTACAAAAATTGCAGTAAAGGCACAATATATGGGTTACAATTTATGGAGCATAATTTATAGGCACTGACACTGTGTTTTTACTTTATAATGAAGATATACTATGTACCATATATATAATGTACCATATAAACGAGAATACTAAATACACTAAATGCTGCGCGATTTGATGATTTTTTTTTTTTTTCGTATTGTCAGAAAATCTCATATTTTTCTCTTACACCCGCCTAATAAAACGCGCATTCTGCTGCTAAAAGTTTAGGAATTTTACTATGGTTGCGAGACAATAACGTCATGTTTTCGGATTGTCTTTTTAACGATTTGTGGATGGAATGCACAAATTTTATTGTGATTGCCGTATTATTTCATTTTAATTTATTTTACCTGGAAGGCTCCATATAATTGACACGGACGAAGCCGGATAGTTCTGCTAGTATGTTAATAAATATAATAAAAATGTCCGAAGGGGATACGTCTTTTCTTTGTTAACGAAAAACAAATCATGAATGTCTCGCGAATTTTAATCGAAAGAAGTATAACCTCCCCTTACAAAATTCCAGGTTGAACAGTTTTAAAACCTTCGATTCTATGTTATGTTTACATAATTTTTACTTCATAAATTATTTACAGCTTTAAAAATATAAAATACACAAACAAATTACTTGGAGGAAAAGTTTTCTAAAAAACAATAAACTTATTAAAAAACAACCTATTTCTTCGGAAATTCTAAGCAGCCTAAAACATTTCATGCTTTTGGGAAAAACTTTGTCAGATTCTTTATTTATTTTTAATTTTTCTTGATATCGTCTGAAAAGGAAAGCTTATATTAAAAATACTTAAGTATTATTCAAGGTAAGGAGCAAGCTTCCAAACATATTGAATTGCAAGATATGAAGATATTTTTTTGCTCGTTGTTATTTAATAAAGTGGTTCTTTTTTTAATGTTGAACTCTTTTCGAAAGACATGCTTCCAAATACATATTAGAAAAGAATATTGGTTTTTTTACACTTGGAATAGACAATTTAAAACACTTTCACGTTGGAAATTTCAGAATTTTTGGGAATTGTACGTTATTTTGAACATTTTGTAAATGTTACATTAAACTGTTAAGAAACAGGAATTAATTTATCACAACCACACTGTAAATTGAAATGTCTAAAACGTAGTATTAAATTTTAAGACTTTTAAAATGTCCCAAATTTTTCATTTTTCAGGCCCTTTTTGCGTGTGAATTTCAGACACTTAAAACCTCTCAATTGCAACCTTTTTTTTTTTTTTTTTTTTTTGGTAAGCTTTATACCTAGCCATGTTTGACCTCGTAGAAAAAATATTGAACCATAAAGAAGGGCTGCGTTTTTTATAGAATCAAAACCTCATTAAAGCATAGGCAGAGTGAACCGTGGTCCGGTCCCCTCCACCTCCATGCAGCCTTATTTTAGCCCTTTAAGACCCGATGTATTTGTAAACAAAGCTAGTCATGCCTATAGAAAGTAAAACATGGACTGCAATCGCTACCTGTCGATAAGAAATGATACTTTACTCTTTCTGCAAATCAGAACTATCGTTCGATTCGAGTTTTTATTACATACGACTCAGAAACAAAAATTTAAGTGAATGTCTAACCCGCACGATCATGCGGGTTGGGTCTTAAAGGGTTAGGGGCTCGCAAATTTGGTATGCAATTTTCGTACAGCTGATAATTTAAATTTTTTTTGTCATTGTGCGGATTATAATAATTTGAAGCCTCTAGATTTGAATAAGATAAAAAAATATATATTTATCTAAAAATTGTAAAATCTCCGACTAATCGGCCCTTTTAACATGGAATTTGTCAGCCATTTGGAAGTGTCTGTTTTTCTGAGGTAATATATAGAAAATGTGCATGTTGTGAATAAAAAATGCGTTTCCTAAATAGGGAATTCTCCTCTATTTAGGAATGTCCGTTATGGAAATTTTACTGCAAAACCTTCATACAGACAACTTTATTTAGCAAACACTCACATTTTTCAATTTATAATTGTGTCTGTTTTACTGAGGTAATGTATATAAAAAATATGCATGTTGTGAATAAAAAATGTGTTTCCTAAATATGTAATTCCCCTCTATTCAGGACTGTCCGTTATGGAAATTTTACTGCAAAACCTTCATACAGACAACTTTATTTAGAACACATTCACATTTTTCAATTTATAATTTTACATAATTATATATTTTTACCTCAGAAAATAGAACACCCTGTAACAGTATACAAAAAATATATTTTAGGGCAAAAAATGTGGGGTTTTGTCCTTATTTTAAATTTTTTGTGTAAAAAAAACAGAAATTGTTAAGTGTTAAAATGTACCTGACTCCATCGAGGATACTTACTCTGGAAAACTGTTCGTATGCAATACAAATGTACGAAGTGGTGTTTAATTTATTTAATTTGAAATGTAAAATATATTCGGTCAGAAAAGTTTTGAAAATGTTGATTTCTTTTCGTCTTTCCACAAGTTAAACAACGTAACATACTTACTGGCAAGTAGAAACAAGATTTTCAAGCATTAGAATTAGACGAGAAGTTCTCGAAATTATAAATAAATATATTAAATAGCAAACTGCTTTTTCTGAAATCCTTTACAGTCTCAAACATTTAATCATCTTGAAAAATCCATATTAAAAATCAAGTATCTGTGTATAGTGAGAAATTATTTTAAATCCATATTAAAATACCCAAACTGGAATTCTTTTTTGCTTACTTTTCTTTAAGAAGTGCCTCTACTTTACAGTTAAAACCGTACTGAAATGTCAAGCTTCGAAAATTGTAGTAAGAAGTAGTTTGTATTTACCTTTCTAGGCATGGGATATATGAAATTGAAGAAGTTTTATAAATCGTGTATAAATTTTGATATTTTTAAAATCTTACATTAAACATTTTTCTGGTAGGAATTAAAAGGAATTTTTCAGATTTGTCTAATCATTTCAAAAGCAATTTTTAAAAGTTTGTTATTTATATATCTAATTTAGACAAATATTACCATTATTTTATTTTTTAAATATGTTTTAATTTTTCAATGCAATTAAAAGGATCATACTGTGGTTTTGAATAAATTAAAAATTATTTAAATGCCATAACTTGTAGAAATAATATTACATAATGTGTTCTAATCAAATGTATTAAGTGTTTTTATAAAGAAGATGTTAGAGATTTCACGTAAATACGCGTGCTCCTTACTTTTATTGTGTATTTAATTGTTTAAGATATTTTAAAATTTAAAACTTAAAATTTTATTTTTTAATTATTTTTTCTTTAAATTTCTAAATAAAATGAATATTCTTAAGAATATGGCGTCTGATAATAAAGATACGTAAGAACAAACAGCAGTGTTCACTCTATATTATAAAGCAAAACCATGTCCGTGAGTAATCATGATGTCATAACGACGGACGGTTCCAATCATCTAATCAAATTCAGCTTCATAATAAAATTATCAACTTACAAACATCTAGCAATTTCAATTTTTACCTCGTCGAATAGAAATAAAACATTTCTTCCAAATAGTATTTGCTTGAAAATTTGTTACTAACCCCTTAATTCTCGCTCCCATCAATATCACGGGCTGAGGTGTAGTCCGTTATTTCTCGTGCCCGTCATATTTCTTGGCTGGATTTTTAATTGTTGAAAAAACTTCTGAAACCAGAAAAAATTAACTGGCATTTCCGTGTGAAGTCTTTGAATATTACCACGTGGGTTTGGTCAGGGGGGTACCATTCGTGCGATGCGCCAACTGTAAAGATTCCTTAACTGCTCGCGCATTACGTCACGTGGCGGACAGATTCGCCTCGCTTCGCTCGTTTCAATAGTATTCTGTATGCTGTTCTGCGTTGGATTTTTTTTCTGTGAATGATTTTAATTTTTATATTATTTTAACAGCCTTTTTTTAAAAAAACCTAGTGAATGCACTATATCAACGTGTTCTAATAACTCTCGGAGCATATACAGATTTATCAATACATAGTCTACAATACATAACAGTACAGAGTCTCAAATCCGGAAGTCAAAATTCCGAATTCTTCAAAATCCGGGCATTTTGTTAACTGGCGATTATTATTCAGGAAAATCGCAAAGGACAAAATTTACTATACTAAGCTACAATTTCAAAACCGAATTCCTTTTACGAGCGTCAAAAAATTCCTGCAGAACGCGAAAATCTCTAAGAACTGCATAAAAGAATCGCGAGAAATTCAGAATAAACTTTAATGAAAGAAAAAAAAAAAAAAAGAGGACAGCATTTACTATATTAGAATAAAAGATTAAAACCAGATTTCTTTCACAAATGCAGACAAATCGCCATGAAGTGGGGGGAAAAAAGTTCGAAACTCGCAGAGGAGAAAATTTATTATATTTCGCTAAAAGTTGGTAACCGAGTTCCTTTTACAAATCTCGAAATTCTAAAAATCGCATAAAAAATTCGAGAAAAATGCGAAAATCTCTGTACGAACTCCGAATAAACTTTATTGAAAAAAATGACAAGATTTAATACAATAGTGGGCTAAAAAAATAAAGCCGGATTCCTTTTACTCATATGGAAAAATCGCCGCAAAAATTTTTAAAAGAAAACGTCAAAAATTGCATAAAAAATTTAAAAATTTTCTTTTGTTATAGGGATTTTTTTTACCTTTAAAAAAATTCCTCAATTGAAATATTTGCTTTAGCATTATCTTTTTTTACTTTCTTTTATCTATAACAGAAGAACGTATTGTAGTCGAATTTTTGTTCGACTCCCAGTTTTCGAAGGATTTACACGTTTTAAATGTCAGAGATCCCGAAAAACATGTTTTTACAAAATATCTGTCTGTCCGTATATGTGTATGTCTCATTATATCATCGGAAAGTATACGACGTTATGTATTTTTGACTATGGCCAGCATGTCATGGTTAAATTTGGGGATATTCCGCCGGGAGGGGGGCGCTGTAATAGCGATTTTTGTTCCATTTTCATTATTGATTCACGGGAAAGCATACAAAGTTAGGCATAGATTTGAACTAAACTTCATACGCATATTTTTTACTATTGACGCCAGATCCCAGTTGAAAATGGATATGTAACCCTGGAAGGGAGCGCTGTGATAACGATTTTTGTGCGATTTTTCGTAGTTTTGTTGTACATCGGCTGCTGATGCAGCGACATGCACTTCGTATCTATAGCTAACTCGGCGATTCGCAAACAAAATAACGATGATATTTATTTTATTAAATAATTTATTCGTGTTACTTTGATTAATAAAATGAAGCAGAAATTTAAGATGAAAATTAATGTAGGGTTGAAGTATTAGCCTATAAGCAGTGCTTAATTTGCGTTGGATATTATCGTTAATATATTCCGTTTGATTCTCAGCTCCGCTACTTCTTTGTTTTTAGTGGAAATTTAAATATTGGTCTGAATTCCCCGGCGCTCACTCCGGAATTTAGCGGAAATAGTGTTTCTAAAAAATCAAAGCCTAAATTTTTATTTCTTTTTTTCCCATCTCTAATATTTTGCGTTCTTTCCTACCAAAGCGCTTACGTATGTGACATAGTGTGTCCTGTGTAGGTTTTTTTTTTTTTTTTTTTTTTTTTTTTTTTTTCAATGGTTTCAAAATGGCGACGAGGAATATCAGAATTAGTCGCAACTGTTTCTGCCGTTTTTACTCGCTGCTTTTTGTTCGTGTTTTTAAAATATTCTCTCTGATTAACTTTCTAGCTCTGCACGGTGCTTAATTTGCTCTGAATATCACAGGAGCGCAGCTCCAGTACTTCTTTATTTTTAGTGTATATTTAAATATTAGTCAGAACAGACCAGAGTTTATAAATACTGCGCACCAATACAAAGAAGTTCCTGACGAGTAGGATTTTCTGAAAATTTCCCACTCCTGATTTTAATATTTTTGCTCTGTTCATTTATTAGAATTTATTAGATATTAATGCCTAAAGATATGTCAAAAATATAAATTTCTGTTTGAGGAAGACGAAATTGCTTTAAAATTTGAAATAGTGTATGAAATATAAATATGCGTATGTGTGGGTGTGGGTGTGTGTGTGGGGGGGGGGGCGGGGCAGGGAGATTATAAACTTTGTTGTTATTACTGCAGAATACTAGAGCTCCGGAACTTTTTTTTTTTTTTTGCTAGAAACTAAGCCCTGTGTATATATATATTGTTGCAGATATTTGAATCATATTGATTTTGATCCTGAATAAGCATAGTGACATTCGAAAATTTTTGAAAACTTATATCTAGTAATCGGACAATGGATTATTGTTAAAAGTTTTGATGTGAGTTTTGTTTAATTTATTCTGTTTGATAATTCTAGTCTTTTTATTATTACTGCTGTCATCATATTCATATAATTCATCCATTCATTTTATTTTACAATAGTTTAAAAGTTTTCATTTGTACTTTTACGCATTAAAAATGTAATTTTTTTCGCGAATTTACTGAAGTGTTTGAATGAAACAAATGTATCGCGATATTATTTAACCATTATGTATGTTATATTTAACTAACTCCAATCAGTGTTTGAACAAATTATTTTAAGGAAAGTGATTTCGTTCAATTTACTTTCGAGGACAATTTACTGTGTTTTTTTTTAATTATTTACTTCATATTCCGTTCTTTTATTCATCTATTTACATTGTCACGGACGGTCTCTCTCCGATCTTGTCCGCCACGTGACGTTTCAGTCCTGCTCTACTCTGATTGGCTATCCTTCAAATGGAACAACCTTATGTAGAAGAACCTTGGGTTTGGTTATTGGCGCTGATTGTGATGTTGCACTTTGTATTGCATGTTTCGAAATAAATCGCGCTCAAAAAATTATTAACAATAAAAATTTTATGCATATATATTATTTTAAATATTATTTGTAAAAATTTGTGTAATGATGCTAAATAAAGATCTAAGATGTGAAAAATATAGGTCTTATTCGCATTAATTTGTATAGTGTAAAACAAACATTAAGACACAGAATTTTCGCATGATGGCTTTTCTACAAAAGTGAATTTGTCCTATAACATCTTTGTTTTGTTCGCTTTACAAAAAAAACTAATTGCATATTTTATTTAGAAACCTTATAATTATTCTATTTCTGTAATAAAAAAAAAAATAGATACTTTTTTGATGGTTTTTCTAAATATTAATCCATCCTGAAGGGGTTAAAATACTAAATGAATAATTCGGGCGTGGTCAAAGAACGCCAACCTTTTCTTATTATTATTATTGAATTACGATTAGATTTTTTTATAACAGCATTATCAACTTAAATACATCTACCAATTTCAATTTTTACCTCTTCGAATAGAAATAAAACGTTACTTTCAAACGCAATTTGCTTGAAAACTTGAATTTAAAATAACAATTCAATAATTCGAGCATGCCAAAGCATGCCAACCTTATCTTATTATTTTTGTTCAATTGCAATTAGATTTTTTTTTATAACAGTATTATCAAATTAGAAATATCTAGCAATTTCAAATTTTACCTCTGCTAATAGAACTAAAACATTTCTTTCAAATGCTATTTGCTTGAAAACTTGATTTTAAAATAACAAATTAATCATTCGGCATAGCCAAAACATGCCAACCTTGTCTTATTATTTTTAGTCAATTGCAATTAGATTTTTTTATAACAACATTACCAAATTAGAAACATCTATCAATTTAAATTTTTTACCTCGTCGAATAGAAATAAAACATTTCTTTCAAACGCAATCAGCTTGAAAACTTTATTTTAAAATAAAAAATGAATCATTCCGGCATGGCCAAAGCATGACAACTTTTTTTTTTTTTTTTTTTTATTCAATTACAATTATTATAATTATTAGGTTGAGAATAAAGTTCTGGGAAATTTTTAATCTGATAGTCACCAGAATTTGTGCCGTATATAGGAGTACTAGTGGTATATCTATATGAGTTCAAGAATTTCGGCTTCAAAATACCTATTGAACTGTATGATTTGCGTGTGTTGATCCGGCATTATTGGAGAAAATGTCTAACGATTCTGAAAGCCGTCGATGAGATTAATGAGGGTGAATGTGCTGGTACGGCGACAAACTTCGTACTTCCAGCAAACCTGCAATCTGGCAGAAAGTCGCGGACTATGATGGTCTCTACTTTGAAGAATAGTCCTTGTTGCTTTTGTTGTGGATTTGCGCATAACAACGCAACTTTCACATATTTCCCAGAAATTTTTGCTCAACCTAGTAAAATACATAGAAAAGCACAAATAATTGTACAAAATTACTTTTCAGGTGCATACATATACATACTGATATTTTAACACTTAAATGCCTGATTTTTCAAAATCATTGTAATAATGTTTTTCGGCTTTCATTTTTTAAATAAATCATGGGAAAAATACTTTAAAAAATCATATTTTGTTTTAAGTATAGTTTACGGCTAAAAAACAGTTTGTTACTAATCGGAAATACTGGTGTTTAATTGAAAAAATAATTTCCCTTGATAAAATTCTATGCTATTAAACACACAAGAATTTTAGGAACTATCATAAGAAATAAATTTTACTTGCTCACTGCAGGTCAAAATAGTGTATTTCGCAAGCTTCCAAACAAAGCAAAAAGAACAAGTAGCCACAATTGAAAAAATAAATCTACCTTTATTCTTAAACAGCACAAGTGTTGCCATCTACATGTTGAAAATCGATTTAATAATATTTTCAGAATGTATTTTATCGGCAACATTAGGCATTATATCTTCAATATTATTCTAATAGTATTTCAGAGCCTAAATTGGGTATGTTGCCGAAAAGCAACACCAGGCATTTAAGGATTAATTACAAATTAAAAATATCTTAAAATACATTAGAGAAACCCAGAATGATTTCAGTCTTTACAAGGCCGTCACCAGCACGATTTAAACGTCATCAGAATGATTTAATCCTACTGATGACGGCCTTGTAATGGTTGAAAACATTTTGGGTTTCTCTAACGTATTTTAAGATATTTTTAATTTGCATTTTAAATATCTTTATATTTTATATATGCACCTGAAAGTAATTTTGTACAGTTATTTGTGCTTTTATATGTATTTTAATTTTTTGACTCAAGGTGAATATAGCACTCAAATTTTAACTTTTATTTACAATTATTATTATTTGTCTTTTTTTTCTTTAAAATATTTATGACTTTAATTGATTATAAATAATACGACGGTTTGCAGCTCATATTACATGGTTTTTTAAATACTTTTTTCAAACATTAATTTGAAACAAAAGAAATCTGCCGGGAAAAAGAAAATAAAAATCCTAGTACATAACATTAACTAATTTGTACTTAAAACAATCTAGACAAACAATCAATAAACTTAAATTTACACTATGTTCAAAACTACTTAAAAGATGACAAGATATTCAAAAAGATGCTAAATTACTTTAATACCTTAGTACTTTCAACCATAAAAACATGGTCTTCGTCAGAGGAATAAAATAAATACTATTGTTATCTAATTATTGTTATCTATTAATACTACTGTTATAAAAATAGTATTTCTTATATTCCTCTGACGAATACCATGTTTTTATGGTTGAAAGTACTAAGGTATTAAAGTAATTTAGCATCTTTTTGAATATCATGTCATCTTTTAAGTAGTTTTGAACATAGTGTAAATTTAAGTTTAACTTTTAAAGATGAATTAAGCATTTCTATTTATGTATTTACTGATGTAAGCAATCATTAGTTAACTAGAATCAACTTTTACCACAAATAAATTACCAATTGAAATTAAAACTTTACAAATATTATACAAAATACGAATTTAACAGATATATAATCGAACTGCGCATATAAGCACTGAAATAACCAGAATAACAAAGGTTTCTATAAATAAATCTTTAGAAATATACCACTGGCATGTGTATAATACATGTCGACACCAAAAAGGCAATCTAAGAAAATATATTAAAAAAAAAAAAAAAGGTAAGTGTTTCAAATAAAAGCAATTTTTAACTTTTATTGCTCGAGCTCGGGTAGCTTGAAGTGGAACGCCTAGCATTATTAATTTGAATTATTAAAAAAATCAGACAGAAAAGTTTCTTTTCGCCCTTATATAAATTTTAAGGTATCACAAGAATCTTACTTTTACAGTCAAGGTACAATTAAGCATCATGTCGTATTCAGTTTTATTTCTGATTCCCTATAAAACACAAATGTATAAAATGATTACCATAGAAAACTGGATATATGTTCTCTGTACCATAATAATTTCACTATTCTACAACTGATATTTTACACTTTTTTTAAATTAAATACATGTATAAAATTCTACATATTATATTGAAATGTCATATGCACGTTAATAAATCAAAATAAACAACGTGAATACATTGATTCACAATTCATTTATTACTAAAATCTTGGGGTCTTGTACCTTTTAAACACGTCGAAAATTAACGAAAAACTTCAAAGTTTGAATTAGTCTATCTTCAAAGCCTTTTTATGTATAAACATGAAATTTTGGATATTGATTAAACAGATTGTGCTTTGTAATATGCTACCATTAGAAATTTATCAACCCTTTACAGAATTTGCGTATTGTTGAAATCAAAATAGCTCTTTTTTTACCCCATAAGTCATTGCGCGCATGATATCTTGAGAAAGTATGTATGGATTGGCATGAAATTCGGTAAAGATACTAAACATATATGTGTGTTTAAAATGATCTACTCTTAGGCTAAAATTATTTCATTAATTATATTAAAAAAAATATTTTCGTAAAAAATAAATAAAAATTTTGTATTTTTAATGAATAAAAATAGTCATAACTAAAAATATTACCATTGTAAATACTTAAAAGTAGATCATTTTAAACACACATATTTGTTTAGTATATTTACCAAATTTCATGACAATCCATACATACTTTCTCAAGATATCATGCGCGCAATGACTTATGGGGTAAAAAAAAAACAAACTATTTTGATTTTAACAATAAACAAATTCTGTAAAGGATTAATAAATTTCTGTTGGTAGTATATTACAAAGCACAATCTGTTTAATTAATATCCAAAATTTCACGTTTATATATAAGAAGGTTTTGAAGATATACTAATTCAAACTTTGAAGTTTTTCGTTAATTTTTGACGCGTTTAAAAGGTACAAGACCCCTTAAAACATTAAAAGTGTCGAGATGTTGAAAACATAGATGTCAAAATTTACCGAGCGCTTTAAGCTAAACATTAGCCATCATCAAATGAGTTAAAAGGAGAAAAAACTTAACCAGTGTACATATTTGAAGCTGCAGTATTTTAGCATTTTAAAACCCCTGATGATGGCTAAAGATTAGCTAAAAGCTCTCTGGAAATTTTGGTATGATTTAACATCTGTTTTTAACATCTTGATAGTTTTAATGTCTTAAAAAATTTATATTATATTTACACCAATTTTATTAGTAAAGGAATTGTAAATCAATGTATTCACCATGATTATCTTAACTTTTTTCATGTTTAGTTGTGATTTAAAAAAATTAATTGTGATTTTGACTTGCATCCTCTACTCGCAAGATTGTAGTAAAACTATTGGCTCTAGGGTGCCAAATAATAATTATAATTATTTACAATTAATGTACCTTGAACATATATTTTATATTTAGGCAATTAAAAACTTTTTTTTTGAAAAAAATCCTTTTTTGTTGTTGAAAGAAAACGTTAATTTTAAATAACTAATGCAATAACAATACTAAATTTGAAGTATTAGTTATTCTATCCATCAAAATGAATGTTTCTGCAAAGCTTCGTACAAATTGCTTCACCGGTTTTTGAGAAATGTTGTCAAGAAACAATTTAAAACTTTTTATGGAAATTAAACTTTTTGAAATCGCAACAAAATATCATTTATAAAATATTTTAAAAAGTATGCTGCACAGAACACATATTAGTAACCAATCGTAAAAAATTTCAGCGTTTATGTTGTATAAGTAATCGGTAATAAATTTAAACGTGACATGAAGATAAATTGTACGTATGTTCAATGAAAAAGTAAAATTTCTCAGACCCTTAATACATGTAAAACTTAAAACTTACTCAGAAGTAAAATGAAATAAAATGCATCCAAACAAAATATTTAGATTAGAAGTTGTCTGTGACATAAATAAACTTATTCAAAAACAACCTATTTCTGCTGAAATTCTTCGAAGTCTGACACATTTAAACATTTTGGAAAACCCGTCTGCGTCAGATATTTCTTTCTTTTCCATTCGAAAACTAATTTTCATGATAACCTTTGAAATGGAAAGTTTATATTAAAAATAAAGAATTTTTCTTTACGGTGAGAATTAATCTTTCAAGCATATTGAAATGCAAGAAATTGATTTTTTTTTCTCAATTTCCTTTAATAAAGGGTTATTTCTTTATCGCCTAACGCTATTCGAAAAGTCAAGCTTCGAAAATTAAAATTTTAAACAGTTAACGTTTGCCATTTTACTATTGGAATATATAGTAAAAAATATTTTATTCTTTTGAAATTGTGATTAACTAATTGAGATTAACTAAAACAATTTATAAATAGTTGCATTAAACATTTATGAAATAAGAATTAAAAGACATTTTCTGCTTTGCACTATTAATAAAATATGAACGTGTTTTCAAAATCTGAATACGTCATATACTACTTTTTCTTTAGTTAAGTATTATTATCATCTTAAAATAAATTAAAAATGCAACAAATCTAAATAAATAAATAATATTTATTTAAGCTAACAAAACTTATAGAAATAGCTTTACTAGACATATATTACACAAATTAGATTAGTGAAGCAAAACCTTTTCCACCTATATGGCGGCATATTTCTACTTTTACAGTGTATTCAGAATGGTTAGTAATTTTACAATGTGTAATACCAGTTTAATTAGTTTACCTTAATTCATAAGATGGAATACACATTCTTAAAACACTGTTTGTAGATGTTTGTAGAAAAAATAGTACTAATAACACTGGGGAACAATTTTTAACGCAATTTCTGTTGACTTCGATTTTTCAGCTGTTTTTAGGCCAAAAAAGACTGCTGATATCCAAACTGCAGTCAGTTTTCTTCTATCACGTAAAATTTTATTCTACAGCTTATATTAATGTGTCCACTCTACGCTGAATCGGGCGTGAGTCATAGGAAGCTTTAGTTTTCATATACTGGCTGAAGTAAACATTCTCCGATTGGGGAAGGAGGAATGCAACGTGAATATACCAAGTCTACTTGTTTTTTGTGTGTGTGGGACAGCAGAGCTCATAATAATAAGTATTGGTTCCAGTAAAATTGGCCTCCAAGATCGGATCTCAAACCTGGTGATTTAAACATTTTGCATCAGCCACTTGTCGACAGAAAGAACATCATAGTTCCACCTCTACATATAAAACTGGGTATAATGAGACAGTTCGTGAAAGCTTTGCCAACTGAAGGAGACTGTTTCAAGTATCTCATTTCGAAATTTCCAAACCTGTCTTTTGAAAAGATAAAGCCAGGTGTATTTGAAGGTCCACAGATTCGGCAGCTCATTAGAGATGAACATTTCATTTGAACAATGAGAGAACTCCAAAAGAATGTTTGGGTGGCATTCAAAAACCTTGTCAAAGATATTCTTGGAAATACGCGAGTAGAAAATTACACCGAAATTGTCCAGCAACTTTTAGAGAGCTTCAAAAGGCTTGGTTGCAACATGAGCGTCAAACTTCACTTTCAGCACAGCCATCTTGATGGTTTCCGGAAAATCCCAGTGATGAGCAGCGTGAGCAGTTTCACCAAGATTTGAAACTCGTGGAAGAACGGTATGAAGGTAGATGGGATGAACGTATTATGGCTGACCTATTGTTGGACATCAAGCGAAATTGTCCACAAATAGAACTCTCCAGGAAAAGCTACAAGTGAAAATATTTACCTTAATATGTACTTTTTTCGTTTTGTAAAAGGATTTTACTACTTGTTTGAACACAGTGTAGCTTGTAGGAAGTATATTCAGACGTTGTATGAATAATATATTTAGTAATTTTTTCTTAATTTTCTTTGTATCCACATTAAGTATGATTTTTGGAGTATCCTGTAGCTTAAAAAGTTGACGTGATGGAAACAAACTGGGGTCATTTTTGGATTCAGATACCAATTATTAGCCAAAAAACAAGGGCCAGACCTACGTCAACAAAATGTGTGTTCCCCGGTGTAATTATTGCTTTAGAGAAAATAACTTTTTCAAGCATCTATGCTATTTTATAAATTTATATATCGTATACATATAGATTATTTTTATGAGTATGACCAAGGATACTACTTAACAAAATATAATAATAAGTCAACTTGACACTAACATCAAACATTAGCAATAGTATTCTGTTTCATGTTGTTCATAAACCTTTATCGGATCTATAGATAGGCAGAATTCAGATCATATTGCTTTATGAATTCTAGTACCAATAAGATTCCTCGATATACGGTTTTAGGGTAAGTTTAATAAACAGAAACTTTTGCTTGGTGAGTTAAAACTTTTTCTTTTTCTAATGTATTTTTCATTTCTTCTACAAAGAACACTGAAATCATTTAAATCATACTAATGCATATCTTACTTTTATGTATTCCATCAATACTACATAAACATTACATCCTAATAATTATAAAATTATATTTTACAATAATTCTTTAAAGGTACGTGATATACGCTAGCTTCCGCTTTCCTAGTCGTAGTTTCCTAAAAAGGTAAACTACACCAATTGTCGAAAAAACTACTTTTATTTTGTTGCGAACTCCAAATCCATCTATTTTATTGACAATGTAGTTAACTACATTTACTTGCAGTTTTAAAACGTATTGTCTACTAACTATGTTTTAAATAAAATCACTGCTTTGCTACTTTTATATTTTGACAAAGGTTTCAATTATATCCACGAAATTGTAAATACGGATAAATACAGTACACTGAAAAAAAATTGTTGATTTTACAGTATAATACTGACAGCTGGATAACCAGTTTATTACCGTAAAATAGGCAGTAATATACTGTCGTATAAATGAATTGAACAGTATAATTACTGCATAACGATAAATTACTTGCTAATTTTACGGTTTATTATAGTTAATTTTGCGGTATAAAACTGGCACGCGAGCTGCCAGTATTATGCTGTAAAATAAACAATTGTTTTTTACAGTTTAGTCCCTCGTAATATCGTGTCTACCAGTAAAACAAATCTGGTATAATAAAATAAATTCAACATAACCGAAGATTTTAATAAATTAAAAAAGTAACGTACAGTCGGGGGAATAAAGTAAACTCTTCTTACTAACTCTGCAACACATTATAATAGAAAAATGTTTTTGGTATAAAACGATTGGAAATAAAGTCTACTTTTAAATAATGTATACAAAATTTGCTAAGAGGACCATCTACAAATCAAAACCAGTCCAAACTTTTTTTTAATAGCAACACCCAATTTTGACAATACGTTTTAAAACTTCGGTTCAAACTATTGCTAGAGACGAAATTTCAATTCATTTTGATGATTCAGTTTATGAATTGTAAACATTCAAAATTTAGATCCTATAATATTAAATTAAATTTTTATAATTTTATTAATATCTCCTGAAAATATAATCCTACTGTGATAATGTTTTGTGTGATCATAATACTAAAAATACCAAACATAAATACATTGTAATTTTTAAAAATAATATAATAGGAATTATGAATTATGAAATTAAGATTCGAAAAAAAATGTGATTTGCAACCTGCAATTTTTTTAATATATTTTTTATATATGTCCTGATTTATGCGAATTTTCAATTTCAAATTTTCCTTTCAAGTAGTCTTCGTATTATGTTTAAAAAACGTCCGAAAGATGGTTTAAGGGGCCATGTATGATCTGCAGAGAGGCATAAATTAAAAAATATATTTTTTACTTATTTTATTGAAACATTTTGGCTGATAATAATCGAAATATATTAAGCGAGTGAAAGTGTCATTTTGGCAAGAAATAGTGCATTAATAGAAGTGACATAGTCATTCTGTATTATTTAAACATTCGAGTACTGAACACCAATTTGGTTACAGCCCATAAAATATGCTCATTTAAAAGTATTGAATTTCTGTGAAACTGATCGTAAAGATTTCGTGAAAATTTGTTTTTAGGCTATTTGGAGGGTGTAGAATTTATTTATGATCCCAAACTTGGGTATTACTAGTGAAAAAACAAAGTTTGGGTTCGTTTTGATATGTAGATTGTTCCCAAAGCAAATTATATATATATACATAATTTAAAAATTATATATATATCATTTCTGTGTTAGCCTCCTTTTATTACATTTTTTAGAGAAATTAAGAGGAATAAGTGATGCAATAAAAATATATGTATAATTACATAAAAACGTGTTCCAATTACAGCTTTATTTGACAGAGAGCGGGGAGTAAAAAAAATAATGATATAAAGATGATATGAAGAAGGGCTGCTATTGTATGTAACATATTTATATGTAACGACACACTGCATGCATTTTGTTTTCTATTCTTACATTAATGTGTCGCCGGCATTCGCAAATTGTTCCGGAGAACAAATTTTACAAAAATGAGGCATGTTATGATCACGTGATTTGAATAATTGCAAGTTTCCTTTCATGAAGTAATGTTGAAAGTAGTTAGTTTCCTCTTCAAATTACTGTACTGCTGTTGTTTTTGTGTCCCGCTACTCGCTGCATTATATTTTTCAAAATGTAGCTTGTTAAGAAACAAACTGCGAGAATTTTAGCGAATACTGTAGTTTCGCTAATTGTAGACCACTACATCCTACCACTGAACCGGGTTCACCGAAAATTATTGTTTTCTCATGTTTATGATTGACCTTTCTATAAATACTTTGTGAAAGTAATAAAAAGGTTTTTGAAATACTGCGTAATTACAATCGTGTATTCAATGCTTGTAAATGTGTATGACATTCAAAAATCTTTTGTGACATTTTTATACTCATGTCTATATTACTTTCAATATAAAATTTTTTGTGTATGTGCGTTTATGCTGAAATTATCGAACATGATAGACAGATTCATCTTTATTAGATCTTATATTCATCACAAATCTTTTTATTTTTATTAACACAAAAAATTTAATAATAAGAATTTTTAAAAAAGATAAAATATTTCATATCTTCAGTAGATTATTTTTGTAACTCACCTCTAAAAGAAAAATTATTATGTTTGCTAAGTTATTTTATTATTAACAAATTATTAAACTTAGTTAATGGAAAAAATATTCCATAAACTTTTAACAGACTAGAATATTGCTTCATGAATAAGACAAATTCTTTTTTAACCCCTTGAGGGGCGGTGGGATATATTTTATCCCACCTAAGATTAATGAAGATTTCACCAGAAAAATTTTATGAAATTTTACTTTTCTAACTTTGGTGGAAAAAAAGTCGTAAAATTGCTTTTCGTTATTTTGAAATAAAATTTTTCTAAATTTCCGGTGGGAATTCAACATTACACAAGCGCAATTGTTTGCCCCTCAAGGGGAGGATATAAAACTTGAAATAAATATATTCTACCCTAAAGTGTTGTTCACGATTTGAAGATTCCGTGGTATTTCAGTAGTATATATATATATATATATATATATATATTATGGAAAGAAAATTTGACAAAACTGGCATTTCGAGAACACGCATTGTCATTTTTATCCGTCGACTTTCATTCGCCTTTTTTAGATCTTTTTACATTATTTTTAATATTACCTCAGCATTTACCAATCACATTTATTGGTAGTTTTTTACTGCTACAATGAAACTTTAAAGTGGAATTTTTAGTGCAAAAGTTATGTAAAACTGATATTTTAAAAACAAAATCTTGTTTAAAAGAATTTTTCTCTAATAAAAGTAATTTCTTGGTTAAAATTAATGAAACGATTTTAACACTGTTTGAGAGCTATAAAACAACTGTAATAAATTCTAAACATTAAGTGTGAACTGACGGTTATTAGATTGGATGAAATTGACTCTGTGCGCAGCGTACGATTGGAAATCGATGCGTGTCACGGGAGGATGAACATTCATTAACATTCACAAACATAAATGCATCTTTCTACCATTTTCTAATTATTTGACGTAAACAAAATTTTAAATTCGATAGTTTTCAACTTTGAATTTGTAATACTAAAATGAAAATCTGTAAAGTTAATAAAATTATAGGTATTTTAGGTTTTACTGTGATATACAAATTGCTATTTTTTAGGCCTTTAGCTCTAATCCACGACAGTCGCTGGGATATAGTGTTACAAATGCTCACAGAAAAACAAAATTATTCTATGCCGTCTAATCTCAGGTATTGATTTAAGTCATGTGAAAGGCTGGAATTGCTTTCTAGACATCTGTGTTTAGATTCCAATGTGCTACCAGGTTTCATCTGTTTTTTCAGTAAGCGTTCATAGAATTAAAAGTAATATGAACTTGCTGTATGTGCCAATCCTAAAACTTTCTTCCTTCTCATGCATCTTAATATTTCAAAAAAGTAGTTACCAATATTAGTACTTCATTATTATTAGTTCATTACTATACCAACTTTGATTTCCATTTTAAATTTCTGCTTCAGTCAGATAATCGGAGTAAAAACGAGTTGATCTCGATCACATGATTTATTAAAATCTATAATTTTCAGAAGTTCTCTTGTATATCAGTTGCTTGCAAATAGCCGGCATAGAAGGATGCGAAGTTCCCGTCGCTGCACAAGCCGCCGATGTACATTAGAACAACACAAAATCGAGAAAATCACACAAAAATCTCTATTACAGTTTTCCCTTCCGGAGAAATATTTCGAAATTCAATTACACCCTCCTTGCAATAACCAGAAACATAAATATGAAATTTGCTTTAATTTATTGTTTAACTTCAGAAAACATTCGACGGCAACATTATGAGAATGCCACAAAAAAGCACTATTACAGAGCTCTTATCGGCGGAGTATTTACATATTGAAGGAGGACCTGCTGGCCACCGCCAAAAACATATGCAAAAAATTTGGTTCAAATCTATTTTTGCATTCATACACTTTTTGATAGTACATTGCCTACACACGGACACACACACGAAAAGAGAGACAGACATTTTGTATAAACATGTTTTTTTAGAATCTCTGGCTCCTAAAATGTGTAAATCCGTCCAAAACCGGGAGTCAAAAAAATTTCGATTATAAAACTTTCTTTTATTGAAGATAGAAGAAAGTAAAAATGAAACTAGAAAACAGGAATTCTGCTTTTTCAGTCGCCCCTGTTGAGAAAAAAATACATATGTATATAAATATGGATAGTATAAAACATTTTTCAGTTTTAAGACTTAAAACACAAGCTTTTATTTTATATAAATTGATGTTTTTCGCATCCTCTGAAGAATTCTACATTTATAATCCAGTCTTAAACAACATCTACAAAAAAGCATGCATAGGATGTCACTATCACAGAATAATACACAATTCCAGCAAAAATCGACGTCGCCATTCAAGAAACTCGACGAAAAAAAATCGGCTATCTCATAATTCATATGCCTTCATTTGTTTGTAACATTAATATAGATACTTAAAATAAAAAATAGTTTATAATAGCTCCATGTGTTATCGGAAATCATTCATTTATATATTTTTTTCAAAATAGCACGTATTTTAATGACATTTTTGAGTTGATATGTAAAAATGGGAACAAAAAGATGAAATAGTCTACTATTTTCCAACTATTTTTCCTTTACTTTCAACAAAAATGGAGTACTTCCGTTACCAACATTAAAAATATTTTGCTAAAAACTACAAAAAAATTAATAATCTAAAAAATAAATTGAGATGCAATTTTTAAAACAAATTGCATTTAAAAGTACTTTTTTCCCAATACGACGGTATAAGAATTGAAAATGTGCGATGCTTGGAAGTTTAAAAATTTGCAGTAGATATTATCCCGTACAATGATACATCTGCTTTGTTTTACGGCTAGCTAATAAAACGAGACGTTATTTTTTAGAGACGACACTTTTTTTGCTAACTGAAAAAAAATAGCATATCGGGGGCTAACACATTAAATCAGCACTTTTCTTAAAATTCCGCAAATAAACTTTTTTCTTTAAAGGTACAGAAATTTATAAACTAAACTAAACTCCCTCAGCGCTATTATCAATTAAAGATGCTGACCGACAAAGCCCAACTTTGTTTTCTTTATCATAAAGCCTGAGGTCTTATACAGTATATATCGTGGTCAGCTAGCCAAACTAATGAGAAACCATCAGTGATTTGTTCACAATCAATTTTACTACTCATTTTTTTCCAAAAGTTGAGCGAACATACAGTAAATCCACAGGAAATTCTCGACCTGTAGTGTGGCAGTGCGGCGAGTTGACCACTAAAGTGCCAGACACCACAGAAATTTCTATTGAAATTTGTCGTGAAAAATAAAAAAAAATGTAAATGTCATATTTTCAAAATAGGCATCAATGACACACAAAAATTGTATGGTTTGGGTTTTCGACACAGTTTATAACGCTTCTATATAAATGATAATGAGATTTTATTTTTGATTTGATCGTCAACTATCTACATAAATAGAACAATAAAATTGTCTTTCGATACAAAATATTGGAAAAAAATGGTAAAAAATACATTTTAAGAAAAGGAAACTAAATGTTTTACCTAAAAGCCCAGGGCTAATTAAGCATAGGTGGTAGGCCGCATTAAATGAAAAATAAAAAGTAAAGGTTTCTACAAATGCTGCTGAAATATTTAAATTACTGGAATTGCTTAATTAATTATATTTATAATTCGTTTGCGTTAGAGAATTAAATAAATCTCAATTATTCTTCGATACTCAACGTAATTATTTATTTAAACTTGAACGTAAGAAATGCTGTGTTTAATATTAAAATCCAGCTTGATATCCATCTTAAATTATATGTGTATGTATGGTTACTATATAAAATATGACTATACATTACATAAAAGTCGCTTTATAGGAATTTATTTACGTTCCAAATTAGTATTTGAAATTATATAAATAATACGCTAGACCTCAAGTTGAATTTTGTCGTATTTCTTCAATGTAGCACATACCTTCATGATTGTATAAATAGTTGGAGTTTAAATACAGGGTTGCCGGTTTGGCATCCGTTTTATTCAGAAATTTCGAGTTCACACCAGAAAATACTAATAGTATTTTCTGATTTTTTTAATGACACACATTTCGTGATTACTTAAAGTAAAGATTCTTCTTTCGAAAGTTCGGATGTGAATTCGGTATTTCGGAATGTGAGTGGAGGTTAAATTGACAACCCTGTTTAAACAGAGGAATTGGGTTTGAAAATCGAAGAAAAATGATAAAAGAGCTAATATCAAAAGAAAAATCAAAGCTTTTGGCATAAAAGTAAATTTAAAAATTCAAAATTTTCAAAAAAAAAAAAAAAAAATTCAAGCCACAGATTTTCATATAAAAACATATGAGTTCACTAAATTCTGTAATTTTAACTTTTTAAATATCAAAGTTTATTCAAATGCTTTAAAAGTGTGTAACGTGACGTTTATATTACCATATATTGTCTTGGTGAAACAGCACCGAAAACTGACGATATAAAGCAATTAAAATAATAAAACTTTGTAAAAAATCACCATAAAATAAAAAAAAAAACATTACATAGGACACGTTTCGAGCTAAAAATGTAACAGCTCGTCATCAGCTGCAGTAAACACGTGTCCGTAACCGGACAAGGTCAAAAATGAACTGAAAGGTTGAAAATGTTGCAAAGAATGCGACAGATGGCGCTAGCTGAAAGGAGCACATGAAGAAGAGAAAAGTGTTGCAAAAAAGATAGAAGGGAAATTCATGGGAAAAAATGGAGATAAAAGGAAAAAGCAAAATTAAAATAAATTGAAAGAAGTAAATTAAAAAATATAAATAATAATAATAAATAAAGAAATATAAAATAATAAAACAAGAAAAAACCAAAAGATCATTTTTTTTATAAAATAAAAAGAAAATGAGCAAGAGAAGAGAGAAAAGGATTACTAAAGTACCACGCTGGACATAGGAAAGGAGATGATGGGAGATCATTGACAAGATTAGCAGAATTTTTAGAAATAAAATATGCTTCATGAAAATCCAAGTGAGTGGGAGAGGCAGGGGAAGAAATAATTTTGGCTATGGAGGAATTGAAACAGCGACTGGAAGACCAACAGTGAGAATCAATCGAAGATTTAGAGATTTCTTGATTTGCAATATACCTCTGATGCTCGCCTAATCTGAATTTTAAAGGTCTCTTTGTTTGACCAATATAACCTAAATTGCAAGAGCAAGGAATAAAATAAACACCCCACCGGTTCTCAGCAGGAATAGGATCTTTCAGAGAAGAGAATTTAATTTTATTCATAGGTTTAAAGATAACTTTAAAATTAAAACGAGAAAGGATTTTAGCAATTTTAAAACAGATAAGAGAATAAAAGGGCAGAACTATTATAAAATTAAAATTAGGAGGATTAGGAGGACGTTTAGGCATATTAAATTTATACAAAGCTTTATCAATCAAAGAGGGATTATAACCACGAGCAAGGACAAGAGATCTGAGATAATTAATTTCATTATTCAGAGCAGAAGAGTCTACGCTGCTGTCTACTACTGTGTAACGCCCTAAAAACAAAAGTATAAAAGGACGCCACTTTTTGTTGAGGAGGATGATTTGAAAGAGTGTGAGGAGGAAGAGATACAGCGAAAGATTTTCTATAAACGGAGGTAGATTTTCATGAAGCATATTTTATTTCTAAAAATTCTGCTAATCTTGTCAATGATCTCCCATCATCTCCTTTTCTATCTCCAGCTTGGAAATTACTTTAGTACATCTTTTCCCTCTTCTCTTGTTCCTTTTCTTTTTATTTTGTTAAAAAAAAAAGAAAGAAGAGGATCTTTTGGTTTTTTCTTGTTTTATTATTTTGTATTTCTTTCTTTATTATTGTTATTTATATTTTTTAATTTACTTCTTTTATTTTATTTTAATTTTGTTTATTTCTTTTATCTCCATTTTTCCCTATCAATTTCTCTTCTATCTTTTTGGCAACACTTTTCTCTTCTGCATGTGCTCCTTTCAGCTAGCGCCATCTGTCGCATTCTTTGCAACATTCTCTACCTTTCAGTTCATTTTTGACCTTGTCCGCTTACGGACACGTGTTTACTTTAGCTGATGACGAGCTGTTATATTTTTACCTCGAAACGCGTCCTATGTATTGTTTTTATTTTATGGTGATTTTTTACAAAGTTTTATAATTTTAATCATATATTGTCTTCTTTATTCAAGTCTAATTGATTGTTCGTTTGTTTTTCAAGTTTCATATTATTTTCAGTTTGAAATGCAAAAGCAACAATGAACAGAAAATTATACAAATATGGAACTTACAAATCTTGACACAATTCCTAGTTTTTCAAGAAATAAGGTTACCGTTGTTTCTTCGGTGATAGCAATTAGATAATGAGTTAACACAATGAACTTTCAAGAAAATTATTCTACACTGTTATTGTGTGTACAAAAGTAGTAGGCAAGTTTACTTTAGGATTTTTTAAGCCTTTATGCATACTATAATCACATTTAACACACATATATTTATTTTAATGATAACTGGTTTCTGTTATATAATTCTAAAAATCTAAATAAATAAGCAAATTTATGCATTTTGTATTGATAATTGCATACTAAGTCAGATACAATTAAAAAATAAACTAACCAAAAATATTTGTTGTTTTTTCGAATCTTCATTTTCTTGCCCTTATTTAGGCTTGTGTTAAAAAAACCTTGTGTTAAAAAAAAACTGTTTTCTTCAAGAAAATGATTTAAAATAGCGCTTCTTAACCCCTTAGGGACGAGCGACTCGTATACGTGCCACATAAAGCGCTCAGAATTCCTGTTTTTTCCCACCAGTAAAATTTTACTGTAAAATTTGTGTTATTTAATCAGCGCATTTTCTTGATTCATGACGACACAAATTTCCGTTTTTAAAAAACGGTGACAAAAGATTAAAAATTTCGTAATAAGCTCTCGTCGCGATAAATATAATTATATAATCGTCGTATAATTATATAATCGTATAATAATATAATCGTTGTGCGAAAGATAATTTCTATTATATTCTTTAAGAAGATATAAACAATTGATGCCACTTTAGAATTTATAAAAATATCTGGTATTCTACCAAAAACAAGAAGCTTTTATCACCTGCTTTTTATCTTAAACCTTTGAAAACTGCCTATGTAGGGGAGACCGGGGGAATGGCGACACATTAAGGGAATTTAAATTTTTTCATCTCAAAAAACTATTTATTTTTTAATAGTAAAAATTCTAAAGGTGAATCATGATCTTTAATATCTGTATAAATTTATCCGTAATCATAATTGTAAAGTAAGGACACATGAAAAAAAAAAAATCTTTGAACCTCTATACAGTGGCGGGATTACCCTGGATACTGGAGTAATCACGCCACTGTAACGGTGTAATGACGCAACTATTTAATGATCTAGTAAATACATAAAATGGATACTCGGAAACACATGACCTACTGAAAATATTTAGAAAGCAATAATTTATCAAAATAATGGACAATTACAATGTTCCTTAAGCTAGATTTATTAATGTGCTAAGCTTACAATCTAACTCAAATTGAAAAGTCACCCTTTGCCATGGTGGCGGCATTACCCCGAGAGAGCAATATAGCGGAAATCTCTCAGAAAAGCCGAAAGAAGAACCGAACTTGTTCAACAAATTGCATCAAAATGTCGGCGAATGCATGTTGGTAACGCGTAAGTACCTAATATTACAATAAAAGATGTTTAACTTTACTCATTTAAAGCTCCAAAATAAGATGCAACTAGATGAAAACTAATTTTTTTACTGTAACAAGCGAACGAAGTGCAACAAAATCATTCTCACTCTTGGCACTGTTTTTATTATTGGCCGCTCTAGTGCAGGCGCATTCACTATCTCAAACTGCCGTTAGTTTTTAAACTAGGAGGGGTGGCGGCATAAGTCCGAGTGGAGCCATTCCCCTACTTCATTATACTTCGCTCTTATCATGCATGACATGACCGGCAGGTTACATGCCTTTTACATCTATTCAACTGCCAGTTTAAATCAGACTATTTGTGATTATAATATATGGAAATTTTTTCGTTGTCTTCGAAGAAACAGGCATTGAAAGTCTGTCATAATTATACAAGGTATACATAAATGAATAACCCAAATTTACAGGGCTGTTAAGAGACAACAAAAAAAAAAGTTCAACCTTGTTGTTCATCGGAGTTCAAAAATAGAGGTTGAAAATTTACGAAGATGACGATAGACCGCTGAGCACCCCAAGACCTTGCCCTTCATCAATGGCCTCCTCGCAGCCCTGACATCATGTGATTTTTGTTGTGGGGGCTCATCAAAGATCAGGTGTTTGTTCCACCGTACCAAATGACGTTCACGAAATTAGGAGACGCATATCAGCAGCCTTTGAAAGAGTCACACCGGGCATGCCGAAAAAACTGTCTGGTGACTTATCGTACCGCCCCGATATCGTTCGTGTTTCTGGAGAGACTGACATTTAAAACTTATAACTGGGTTGGCTTTAAACTTTCAACTGTTTTGTTTTCCGTTCAACAACAAGATTGTAAGTTTTTTTTTCCTTTAATAGCACTTAAAAGTTTTGATATTCATATATGTATACCCTGTATATTTAAGGTTACTTTAACAATAAAATATGACTTAGGTTCCTGTTATTGTATGTACTACCATTAAAAATTAGACAAAAACAAATGTTCACTTTTTATTGTTATACCAAGTAAAATTTGAAAAAAAATAATGCTAAAACTTTTCCTGAAAATGTTTTTGCAGAGTATACATTAGAGATTTAAAGAAATAAAATTTTATGAAATTTTCAGTTCAGCCTGAAGTTCTAAAGCATCACGTTCAGGTTTGTGTAAACATTGTTTTCTTTTTAGTACTTTTAGCTGAAATTTATGTTTTATACATGCTTGCAATAATAAAAGAAACTTCCCAGAGGTATAGGAAATATTTAAAAATATTGATCCAAGTGCTTTATGTCATAGGTTAATGCCGGAGGGTCGCATATTTTCAGATATAAAAATGCCTATAAAAGAAAATTAATTTTTCTTTTTATGAAAATATTTTCGGAGATGTTTTTAGTTATAAATAACTGTGATAGATATGGGGTGGCTTAAACTGGAGAAATGGATTTTGAAGAAATGGATTTTGCAAGCGTTAACACTATTTGAGTTATTCTTGCCAGAGACATTTATCAATTTTTACATATTTGAATAGACAAAAACATGAATTTACGAATGCAATACGTTTGAAAACTGTATCTTAATTAACTGGACGTTTTTAGAGTTTTTATAATAATTTTTAAGTACTATTTTTTTTAAATATCTCTATTGCGTGCAGCTTGATTATACAAAATTAACTCTTTCAACTTAAATCAATATGAAGAGTTCAGCATTTTTTTGTGTCTTATATTCCATATTAAAATTAAAAATTTATCTATAAATAAATAAAATAAACGAACCAAAATTTAACAGATATGTAATCGAACTACTTTCTTAAATATTGATAGAAACAGAATTGAAAAAAGGTCAAAATGTTTGGCTTATTAACCCTTAACATGAAGCTAATAAGAAAATATTTTTAAAAGGGGTCACAGGACATTTAAACTTTAAAAAATCGGTTTTGTTTTATTTTGAATAATATGCAAACAATAATTTGAACAATATGCAAAACACTGCATTCAAAAATCTGCATTATTTTCTGAGTTAAAATTATTTATAGGCAGTTAATATAACTGAAGGTAAATGGATTTTGAAATTTCAAGATCGGTTTTCTCAGCAATTTTTGATCTTGCGCGCACTGTTACTTTCAAACTCCACAAGGTATAGTTAAAATATAAACACATATATGTTTCTTTATAGTTTACATGCTAAAACAACAACAAAGAAATTGACATATTTTATGTTACTTTTTTTTCCACTTGAAAAAAATGAATTTCGTTTTTTTTTAAACTTTTTTTAATGATAGATTTCAAGCAATACCTTTTGTGTATATTTTGTTTGAAACTAGAGGTAACTGTGTTATGATATTATTTTGGTTAAAAATTGTTCTCTAAAATTTTCTGCAATTGTTTGTTTATTAATCATTTGGAAAAATGTTTATTGTCCTCTGTCAGGGTAGGAAATCAAAAACATATCTGAAGCGTTTTATTGGTTGAATCCGCATTTTATTCGTTTTCCGATTGGCCTATACAGTAATCTGTATTTTCCTTTTACTTTCGACATAGATGGATACTTCTGTTGCCACTATGACAAAAGTAACAAAACTACAAAAAAATTAATAACTCAGAAACAAATTGAGATACAGCTTTCAAACAAATTGCATTTAAAAGTACATTTTTTTTCTCTATACGACGGTGCAAAAAGTGATATTGTGCGATGTTTAGAAATTTGAGAATGAAATTTCATTTAAAATGGGTCCAGGAATATTAATGTCTAATCCACGGCGTACGTAATGTATGACCAGCTCCGTAGAAGTTTAAAAATTTACAGTACCGAAAAATGTAATCCATAGCGTGCGTAATGTATGATCAACTCCGTGCGATTTTTTATGTCTTAAATTTTAGTCTTCGAAAAAATTGTTTTCCAAATGGTCGTTGTAATTTGATAAATTGCATTTTTTAAAAATTCTATAATATTTTATAATTTGGATAATTTTCAGTTTTATCTAGAACAAAGTACTTAATGATATTCGTTCATGTATTAGTCATCTAAAAGGCACAGTCATCTATTAGTAATATCATTCAAAAAAATATTACAATTTTATTTTCCTGCATCTAACGTTTATTTTTCTGTGAGTTTAACATTATATACTTTAGGCAGAAAGGTGAAAAAATCTTAATTCTATATTATTTGAATTTTGAAACTTTGAAAAGTGTGATGTGTTTGATCGTTTCGATAAACTCAAATGGCCTTGCTTCCTTAATAATAGTCAAAACTTAGGTACTACTCAATTATTCCGTCGACCAAAAATCTATCGCCAAACTACAAGATTAAATGCCAATAATGGTTGATCGTAAATGTCTCAATCACTTGACTTTAAGCAAGGTTCACGTGTTTACGTCATCAAGTGATTTTTATTTCGCCGTTTTATTTGTATTTTTATTAATGTTATACTAATTTGTTTGTTTTTTAGTTATTTAAAATAAAAATTATGTCAATTAGTATAATTTGGCAAAATTGGTTGACGGGATAACTAAGTAGTAACAAACTTCATTTGGATTCATATTTGCTATTTTTCATATAAAAGCGCTATTCTTGAAGTCCGTGGCATAGCTAATAAAAAATATATATTAAATGTCGAAAAATATATAACGTAAAAAAAATATATATATATTTTTTATCTATGTTCACTACAACTACAAAAGGCATTATGCTAGAGAGTTCGAAAAGCCTGGATTGGATAACCTAGTACATATCATACACCAAGCTATAATCCATTAATTTTAAGATTAAAAGAAAAATATTTTTATTTCAGCCTTTGTCTAAAAGAGGGAAGTAATGATTAAAATTTCCAAATATTTTTCTCATAACGTTTTTCATATGAGAGCTAAAGTAATTGTAAAAAAATGAACTTCAAAATTGCAAAATTACATGATTTACGAAATTATATACCTTTATAAAACACCAAATTATCAGAAAAAACTAATAGGTATAATGTTATGATTGAACTTTCATTATAAACATACGGAATATAAATATTGCGTAATAAAAGCTATCCAGCACCGTGCGAAGAGAAAACTGCGCCCGGGGCAAAGTTTCAATTTGGCGCCCCTCCCCTCCCCACTATTTTTTGTGACGTGTCAAAAAACGAAAAGTACAGAAATAGAAATAAATCATATTGAATACATATTTCGCGTTTATTTTGGATCTTTGTGTTTACTTTAAACTCAGAAACTCCAAACAACTAAATAACATAAGAGAAAAAGGCACTTCAATTTCGGTAAGAGAATCTGTGAAATAGGTGTAGGAAAAATGTATCTAATCAATACAGTATAACAGTTTAGGAAACCCCAGAAGGAAACCCCATGCTCTTTTGAGAGTATATGTTGCTGTCACAAGTCACGCAAAGTAAATTACAGACTCAAAAAAGAGAAGGTTAACAAAAGAGATTACGACAAAGACCTAAAATAACTTTTTAAAAGGAAAAAGTCCTTATTCATAAATTTGTATTTCGGTGCAGGGTAAGGGACCATGCAACAACGTTGAAGCGAAAAATGAATGCACTTTTATTAAGAAAAAATTCCCAATATGTAAATATATTTTTTACTAAAAAATGAATAAAAAACGATGTTTGTAGTATAAATTTGGCGCTCCCTCAATTTACACGACCGGGGCGACTACCCCCTTTGCCCCCCACTTCGCACGGCCCTGAAGCTATCACATAATTAAATAATCTATAAATAGCACCAAAATTTACGATAGTGTATTTAAAACAACAAATGGAAAAATATTTTTAGTATATATTTTATCCATTAATAAATCTATCAATGGATGCTTGGTTGATATTAAATTTCTATTAGAGTAGAGATGATTAAAATTTTATTGAAAGAGATTGAAGAATCGATATGGGAATATTTTCCATGGATACTTGATTGGGAATAATTCGATTCGAATACTAGAAGATTAAAATTTTATTGAAAAATATTTGGAACTATTTTCCAATCCGGGTTTTGACGGATAACAAAATCATTTTTATCGCATTAAAAAAAGATGTTGTTTCGCGGATATTGAAATTTTATTTTTGAGTTTAAGTTGTATTAGATGATTTGATAGCAACATAAAATTATTCACGTGTGTCTGCAACTCTTGCAGCAAAATAAGCTGAAAAAAGTAAGGAAGATCATTTCCTATTTCTGTAAGGAAGATAATAATGTTGTTTATCTTTAGCTAAAGCGTCAACACTTCATTTCATTTTTAAAGATGTTTTCTATGAAACATTTCTCACAACACCTTATCGAAATGTGTGTTATTTGTAGACGGAGAATATTAGTTTTAATATTAATGAACGTTTTATGTCGTTTTTCAGTGTAGAATAGTAGAAACAATCTGATTAGACATAATTTCTGCATGCGATTCGTTTTGATCATGATAACCGATTAGACAGACCTGCCTCAATCTATATCTTCTATACTAATACTATAAAGAGGTAAAAATTGTTTATTTGTAGGAGGTGTAGCTCTGGAACTACCGAACCGATTCCAAAAGTAATGGTATCAAAATGATGGTGTTAGTCCAACTTAGAACATAGGCTATATCTTATGTCCGTGCCACTGGCCAAAAGGGGGTGCAGGAGCAAAAAACGTTCCAAAAATGCGATTTTTGTGTTACTGAAGGGACTAGAAACATTAAATTTGGAATAGTAGTTACTTATAAGATACTAATGATCTCTAAGGACATTTCGTAAAAAAATCGAAATTGAAAAGGGGTGAAAATGAGCGAAAAGCGTTTTAAAAAACGTCCTAAATAGCGATTTTTACGCAATTTCAGGAAGTACTAATCCGATTTCAAAAATAATGGTGTCAAAATGATAGTGACAACCCTTGCTCCAATATAGGCTACATTTTATGTCGGTGCCACTATCCCTAAAGGCGGTACAGGAGAAAAAATTGTTCGAAATTCTGATTTTTATGTTACTGAAGGATCCAGGTATATGGAATTTGGCATGGTAGTTACTTATTAGATATAAACGATCCCTAAGAACATTTCTTAAAAAATTCGAAATTTAAAAGGGTTGAAAATGCACAAAAAGCGTTTTAAAAAACGTTCTAAATGGCGATTTTGTACACAATCTCAAGAAGTACCAAACAGATTTAAAAAATAATGGTGTCAAAATGATGGTGACAACCCTTGCTCCAGTATAGGCTACATTTTATGTCGGTGCCACTACCCTAAATTGGGTGCAGGAGCAAAAAAAAAAAAAAAACGTTCTAAATTGCGATTTTTATGTTACTGAAGGGCCCAGATACATGGAATTTAAGCATGGCAGTTACTTATTAGATATAAATGATCTCCAAGAACATTTCTTAAAAAATTCGGAATTAAAAACTGGTGAAAATGCGCAAAAAGCGTTCTAAAAAACGTTTTAAATGGCAATTTTTTACGCAATCTCAAGAAATACCAAACCGATTTTAAAAAATAATGGTGTCAAAATAGTGGTGACAATCCTTGCTCCAATAGAGGCTGCATTTTATGTCGGTGCCACTACCCTAAAAGAGGGTGCAGGAGCAAAAAAAATGTTCCAAATTGGGATTTTTATGTTACTGAAGGGCTCAGATGCATGGAATTTAACATGGTAGTTACTTATTAGACATAAATGATCTCCAAGAACATTTCTTAAAAAATTCGAAATTTAAAAGGGGTGAAAATGAGCAAAAAGCATTCAGTACGAAACCAATTTCAAAAATAATGGTGTCAAAATGATGGTGAGAACCCCTACATTTTATGTTGGTGCCATAACACCCAAAGGGGGGTGCAGGAGCAAGCAAAGTTCGAAAATGCGATTTTTGTGTTACTGAAGGTCTTAGAAACAGGAAATTTGGAATGGTAGTTACTTATAAGATATAAATTATCTCTAAGAACATTTCTTTAAAAATTCGAAATTTAAAAGGGGTGAAAATGTGCGAAAACAGTTTTAAAAAAGCATTCTAAATGCCGATTTCTACGCAATCTCAGAAAGTATCCAACCTATTTCAAAAGTAATGATTAGAAATTGATGATGACAGCCCTTGCTCCAACATAGGCTATATTTCATGTCGGTGTCACTACCACCTAAAGGCTGCAGAAGCAAAAAACGTTCTAAATTGCGATTTTTGTGTTTCTGAAGGACCTAGAATCCTGATATTAGGCAGCGCAGTTATTTATAAGATACAAATGATCTCTAAGAACATTTCCTAAAAAATCGAAATTTCAAATTGGGGAAAATGAGCGAAAAGCGTTCTAAAAAACTTTCTTAATTGCGATTTCTACGCAATCTCAGGAAGTACCAAACCAATTAAAAAAATAATTGTGGGAAAGCGATGGTGACAGCCCTCGCTCCAACATAGGTTGTATTTCATGTCGGTGCCACTACCCCAAAGGGCGTGAAGGAGCAAAATACGATCTAAATTGCGTTTTTTTTTTTAATACTGCAGGGGCTAGCAACTTCAAACTAGGAATGATAGTTACTTATAAGATATAAATGATCCCTAAGAACATTTCTTAAATAATTCGAAATTTAAAAGGGGTGAAAATGGACGAAATACGTTCTAAATTGCGATTTCTACGCAATCTCAGAAAATACCCAACCAATTTCAAAAGTAATGGTTGGAAATTCATGATGACAGCCCTTGCTCCAGTATAGGATATATTTCATGTTGGCGTCACTACTACCTTGTGGTTTCATTTTAAAAACGTTCTAAATTGTGATTTTTGTGATACTGAAGGGGCTAAGAACTTGAAATTTGGCATGGTAGTTACTTATGAGATGTAAATGCTCTCTGAGAAGAGTTTCTTAAAAATTTAAAATTTATAAAGGATGAAAATGAACGAAAAGCGTTCTAAATGGCGATTTCTACGCAATCTCAGGAAATATAAAACGATTTCAGAAGTAATGGTTTCAAATTGATGGTGACAGCTCCGCTCCAACATAGCCTATATTTTACATTGTTGTCACTACCACCTGGGGGTTACAGGAGCAAAACAATTTCTAAATTGGGTTTTTTCTGTTACTGAGGGGGGGGGGGTCTAACATTTTAAATTTGCAATGGTAATTACTTTAAATGTGCAAATGCTTTCTAAGAATTGTCGAAAGTAAATTCCAAATTTAAAAGGATGAAGTGAGCTAAAAGCGCATATAAGCCTTCTAAATTACGATTTTTATGCAATCGTATGAAATACGAAACCGATTTCAAACATTAAAGTTGCAAATTGATGGTGATAGAGCCTGATCAAATATAAGCTATATTTTATGTCGAGGGTTGCAGGAGCAAAAAACTTTCTAAATTGCGATTTCTGCGGTACTGAAGAGGCTAGAAACTTTAAATATAGCACGGTAGTTACTTATGAAATATAAATGTTCTCTAAGAACAGTCGAAAATAAATTCGATATTAAAAAGGGGTGAAGCGAAGGGAAAGAGCGAAAGGCATTCTAAAACAGTCTTAAATTACGATTTCTATGGAATCTCAGGGAAAAATAATCCGAATACAGAAGTTATTGGTTGCGAATCAAGGGTGATAGTCCCTGATCCTATACCGGCTATATTTTATGGCGGTGTCCGTATCACCTGGTTGGCAGAAACAACAAGAATTCCTTTAAAAACACCTAAATTCCGTTTTCTATAGAATGTTAGGAAATACCAACCGATTGCAAAGTTAATGTTGGCAAATTAATGATGATAGTCTCTGTTTCAACATTTTTCGAGACATTGTATTTCAACTCTGTTTCGGCATTTTATGTTGGTGCCACAAACATCAGAGAGGTGGTAGACTGTTAGACAAGAAGCTTGGAATTGGATATGATGGTTAATTTTAAGATGTAAATGTGCTAAGATGGTTTCTAAAAAATTCAAAACTTCAAATGAATACTGAAATAAGCGTATGAACTGAGCATAAAAGTCTCAAAAAGCTTTCAAATTATCATTTAATTTGAATTAGTTTTAGTTCTTCTTATTAATTAAAATCTCATTTCTTTCTATTGCACTTTTATAATGAAGTTTAGTCAAACTGTGGCTTAATTTTAAATTTTTGAATTGTTTCAAATAAAAAATAGTCATGCAAATGTCACTTGGCATATTTAAACTATTACGCGAGCAAAGCCACGGGATTTGTTAGTAGATAATATTGTGAAAGTAGGAAAATGGAAAGCTCTATGTTAATGTCAGAAAATTAAAATTTGATACAAGAAATATAAAACTTTATCAAAATAAATAAATATAAACTTTTTAATTTTTATGTAATATTATCATGAAACTAATTTCAGGTTTCTGGAAGAATATCATATTCATTGCGATATTGTATAATAATTTCTGCGGAACATGTCTAAAATTGTCTTGACGTGATTTTTTACATTTGATTTAGACACAGTTGCAGCTATTGATAATAATTTAAGAAAATTTATTGATTTTTTTAAAATTAATTCCATATAACAAGTAATTAGGATAAAAATCACATGTTTCTAAACCATTAAATAAAATAGAAAAGTGCCCAGTTAAACTGATGGCATTGAGCTCACAGTCTATTCACACTAATTGTATATTATACTTTTGCTTCAAAGAATAATGCAGTTCGAAAAAAAAATAAAAGGGGATTAGCCCGTCTCCCGGAATTCACTTCTTCATACTTAACAAATGAGCCTCCAAATTTCATTAGGGAAGCGCATTATCAGAAAAAACCGGTATACCAAATTTGAAACAAATCGGATAGAAAAAATATTTGTCTAAATTAAGGGGTATTAGCACCATGCCCCCCCCCCTCTTTATACGTAATCAATTAACCTCCAAATCTAATCAACGAAGTGCCTTATCATAATAAACCGGTATACCAGATTAGAATCAAATCGGATAAGAAAACTCATTCTTCTAAATTGAGGGAGCATTACCCCCCAATCCCCCTTTATACTTAAACAATGAACCTCCAAATCTAAGGAAGGAAGGGCCTTATCAGAATTAACCGGTATACCAAAATTGAAGCAAATCCGATAATTCTGCATGAAAAAACTATTTATCTAACTTATGGTTGGATTAGCCCTCCGTACCCCCTTTATACTTAACCAATGAACTCCAAAACTAATCAGGGAAGCTCCTTATCATAATAAACCGGTATACCAAATTTGAAGAAAATCGGATAAGAAAACCCCTTTTTTCTAAATTAAGGGTTACCCCCCCCCCCCCCGATACCCTTTTATACTTAAACAATGAACCTCCAAATCTAATCAGGGAAGTGCCTTATCAGAATTAACTGATATAGAAAAATTCAGCAAATCTGATGATTCTGCATAAAAAACCCATTTATCGAACTAAGGGGGGGGGGGGGGGGAATCATACCAACGTTCCCACCCTTTATACTTAACCAATGAACCCCCTAAATTAATCAGGGAAGCTCCTTATGAGAATGAACCTAGAAAAAAAATTGAAGAAAATCGGATATTTCTATCGAGAGTTATCTCGTTACGTACGTACATACATGCATGCGTATATACGTACGTACATACAGAAACCGCGGTCAAATTACCTCTCAGGCTTTCATAGCCTGTGAGCTAAAAAATATTATTAACATTAAAATAACGTCATTTAAAAAGTTATTGATTAAATACAAACCGTTTTAATACTGTAAACCTTCCATATTTATAATATAAAGTATCATAAGTTAGTAAGTTATGTGAGTAGCAAAATGGAATTTTTCTTTTTGTGCTTACTGAAGAATTAACTTCATTTTATTAACACGTTCACGCTCGCGATTCACACTCGACTGTCTATGAGCTGCCAAGTCTCCGGCTTTTTGGATACCAGTATTTTAATACAGAAAATGTTGTTTTATTTAATTAGAACAATTCGGCGATTTAAAGGAACGACATTTTTTCTAAAATAACAGTGGTGTGCAAAAAGCCGAAGACTTGACAACTCTGAGACAATCGAGTGTGACCAACCGCGCCGGCGTGAAAGTATTAAATATACCTCATATGACGCACATACCTTATAAAAATGTATTTTTTTATTTACAAAAGTAACTATTTCGATCTAAATGCCTTTTTTTATGGTTAATAACAACATTTTTGGAACTGGAAGTGAACGTTTAGAATGAACAGTTTAGCGTGGAGTTGCTTTGCAACTGTGAAGGCCCTAGAACAATTCTCTTTTTTACCTGTTTAAGGTTACGGAATATGAAGGGCTAAAACTTTTAAAACATTAGACGACCACGGTAGCTTTTAGCTCATTTATTCCTCAGCTCGCTTATCATTATATGTCAACCTCTGTGCAAGACTGTTGGAAAAAGATAGCGACGGGACATCGTAACGGAGAAATTTTAAAGCAAAATCCAACAATTTAACCATTTGAGGGGCGGTGGGATATATTTTATCCTACCTACAATTAATGAAGATTTACACAAGGAAAGCTTTATGAAATTTTATTTTGCTAAATTTGGTGGAAAAAAAAGACGTAAAATTGCTTTTCCATATTTTGAAATGAAATTTTTCTAAATTTCTGGTGAGAATTCAGCATTACACAAACGCAATTGCCTGCCCCTCAAGGGGTTAAATATATCGAGCAGAGGGACGGGTGAACCGTTTAATACATCGGACAACCGGTGCAGTTTCGTGCCCAATCATTGCTCATAGCCTCATGCAAGAGAAATTATGAAATTATACTTATAAAAATACATGTAAAATTATGTCACATATTAATGAATGCAAAAAGATTGTTTATTATGATTTATTTGTATCTAAATATCAGGTGGTAACGAAAGTTTTCCGCCAAAAAAGTTCTTAATAAAGTTAGAAAAAAAAAAGAAACATGAAAGCACTACCCTAATTGCGGGTAGTAAACTCCACCCAAATCTATGATTTTCAGTCAACGTTTTGGTAGTTTTCAAAGTCTTCGGCACAGACACTTGGAGGCCGCGAGTCCAAAAACAGATCAACTTCATTTTGGACGTCCTGTACAGAATTAAAGATAGCACCAGCAAGATGTAGCTTCAGGTGTGAAAAAAGATGGAAGTTCAAAGGAACGATGTCGGGGCTATATGGTTGGTATGAAAAAGATCCCATTCGAGCCTGACAGAGTCCAGCCGATGAATGCAGACACATTTGGTCTAGCATTATCTTGATGAAGTATACCTTTATGCCTCGGAACTCATTTGGACATTCTGCCTCGATAGAAGCGTAAACACGAACTAGAATGTCATAGTCCTCGTTTTTGAACTTTCGGTTCCAAACCTTCACAGTGTCATATGATACAAGAGTAGTACCTAAAGCTGTACAAATGATTCGATGACATTCCGTAGCTGACTTTTTGCAACAGAACTGAAGTAAATGATGGTTCTAATATGATAGCGTAATAGTTCCATTTCAGACACCTTGTATTTAATGATAACGATATTTGTTTACAAATTTCACAACACAGTTTTATAAAGCAGGTCTATTTCTTTCAAATGCCAAAAATCGTTTGACAAAATATGAGCAAACACGCCAACACGAAGTGTTTGCGCAGACGATATTAGATGTCGTAGGAAATTTTCGTCATGACCTTAGTAAATAATTAAGTATTAAAAATATTCTTCAAAAAATATTTATAATTTGCTTAGTATATTTGTTTTATTTATTTAATTTATAATTAATTTACTTACTTTAAGCAATAATTTTTGTAAATATTACTCTCTTTCATAACAGTAGTGCAATATTCCCATTACATATTTCCTTAGTCACAGAAAAATATGTTGGGATATTATTTGTAACAATATACTAAAAAAACATTACTAGGGCCAATTTCTAAACCCCAGAGGAATTAAGAGATCCTTTGAAATAATTGCTTGTGAATGAAACAGGATTAACACATTTGAATCTTTGACATAATTTGCAATTTGATGCAGAGGCAACGAAAATTATGATAACAAATGGTGAATATATAGGGTAGAGAAATTATTAAATATGTATCTAGTACTTCAGCTTTTGGTTAAAATTGAATTAACATGAAAATTACCACATACATTTAAATAATGAATTTAATCCCTATATAAGTATTATTAAATTTTAATAGAGAAAATCAATTCTGTTACATTAATACACTATATTGCCAAAAATGACCAGCCACTTGAGATTTTAGACGTTTTCTTAAATATCTAGAAAAATACATAAGGAATTATCCTGAAACTCCAGGTGTGTAAACAAAATGGTACGGGTCATATATTTCTTTGAAGATTTTTTTTCCCGAAACCCCATAGGAGACCGTCAACAAAATGAAAAAAAAAAAAAAAAAAAAAAAAAAAAAAGAACACCTTTTGGATAACCCTGTAAAAAGCATTTTAACAAAAGCGTTCAAACAGTAGATTATGATTAGGCAGCTCATTGTAATAAACTGTTTTCATTTCTATGTGAATAGCATGTATACTCATAGAGAAATTAAAGTTTTTATAAAAAGAGTCCCAAATTTTACCAAGTTTTTTGTTTATAATTTGTACAGTTCTTACTATATAAAAAAAGTTTTTTCCAGAAAATATGACAGACAACATTGTACACAATACCCTGCAATCAGAATTAAAAATAATAGAAATTATATGAAAAATGAGCACGTTTACTAAATAATGATTCACCGCGCATGCCCAAATGTAATCAAAATAAAATATGCATACTGTGTTAGATAAATATATAGAGCAAATTTTGTGAAAGTCTCAAAAACGTAGTTTGAAAAGTCTGAAAATTATCCTTGATAGAATAAGCTCAAAATCCGTTATTCCCAAAAGAAGCAAAAATATGACGGGCTGTATCGAAATACAGTAGTCCGTGCAATATTGTGTATGTTATATTGTCACTAATCAATGGCTATATGGATACAGCCACTCATCTTTTTGCTTCATTTTGGGAACAGCGGATTTTGAGCTTATTCTATCAACAACAATTTTCAAACATTTCAAGGTATGTTTTTGAGACTTTTGCAAAAATTGCTCGATACATTTAACTAACTCATTATGTACATTATATTTTAATTGCATTCGCGCATGCGCAGTGAAAAATTATTTAGTAAATCTGCTCATTTTTCTAACAATTTTTACTATATTTTAATTCTGTTATCAGGGTGTTGTTTACAATGATGTTTGTCATATTTTCTGAAAATAACTTTTATTTTATATTAAAAACTCTGCAAATTATAAGCAAAAAATTTGGCAAAATTTGAGACTGTTTTTATGAAGACCTGATTTTCTATTCAAGTATACATTCTGCCCTCATAAAAATGAACACAAATTATTATAATAAGCCACTTAATCATAATCTACAGTTTGAACGCTTTTGCTACATTTGTTTCGACAGTGTTATCTAAAAGGTATTCGTTCTTTTTAATTTTTTTTGGCGGTCCCCTATTGGGTTTCGGGAAGAAAATCTTCACGGAAATATATGATCTGTACTATTCTGTTTACACACTTGGAGTTTCAGGATAATTCTTCATGTATTTTCCTAGCTATTTAAGAAAACGTCTATAATCGCAAGTGGACGGTCATCTTTGGTCATATAGTGTGTGATTCTAGTAATTATTTAGTACCAATAAATACAATTGGTATAGAAAATTATAGAAAAAAAACATGCACATTAGAAAACAAATATATAGTAAATTATAATTTCAGGAGGTCTCTTTAACTTTTTCAATGTTTTTTTGTGATTGAATAATGAATAATCATGCGTTTCAAACCTTTTCCATGCATAATTTTGAATTTATTTACGTCTTAGTTTTATATATTTTCTGTAACTATTATTTTAGTTCAAAGCACAATAACTTTCACTTTTATATATTCTCTTATTCAGAGAAAGAGCCGAGGGGATATTGGTAGAACTAACACATTAGTTTAAAGCACATTACATAATTAAAAGAAAAATTACGACATACATTTAAATAATGCATTTCATCTGTAAATTATTATTATTAAATTTTAATAGAGAAAATGTTTTATGTATACACTAATATGATTCTAGTAATAATTTAGTATCATTAAATACAATTGAAACAGAAAAAAAAAAAAAAAAAAAACATGCACATCAAAAAAGAATATATAATATACTAGCTAAAATTCCCGGCGTTGCTCGGAATTTTAAGAATGTTTGTTTTGAAAAATCAGTTCACGAAAAGCTGTTTCCGAGTATTTTGTTATTTAAATATTTTTTTCATAATTAATGAAAAATCGCATGTACAAAAATTCTATGAATTTTATTTTTAAAAAATCGGAAATCTTTCTTTCAGTTCTTCACTAAGAATTAGCTTTAGGGATCCTTTGTGGAAATACTAATCTTCACGCAACACACGTATATATAAAAATTGATTTAAAAATGGCTAAAACAAATTCAGGGAGCCTCAAAATCTTAAAATATGCCAAAATTTCTATAATCGTGTTTTTTTATCATGTTTCCATACGTTTTTTAAAAGTCGTATGACATTATATATTCACCTGCTTACGTCCATTATAGTTCCGATAGGACGTAATATTCACTTTCTTTAAATTCGTTAGACTATTTATTTCATTTTCATTTTTCACGTGGAAATCTTGCAACGGAACAGTTATGACGTAATATTCACTTTTTTTTTTTAATTCGTCAAACCATTTACTTCATTTTTTTCCCTTGTGAATCTTGCAATAGAAAAGTAATTGTTGTGGTAAGAATTTTATTGTGTATTTTTAATTGTTGCCAACAGCAATAACGAAAAATGTTTAAATTTGATTGGAAATTGCTGTTAAATTTGTGGGGTTTTATTAATTAAAAATTAACTATAAGTTATTCCGATTCCAGATTACTTTAGTTGTCTCGGCCGTGTTTTAATACACATGTACGTAGCGTTTAACAATTCTGTCTTCCAAACTGTGGACTTGTTTAGAATTACAGACAGACGGACAAATTTTCATTTTTATATATTAGATTAATAATTTCAGGATGTTTCTTTAACTTATTCAAGGTTTTTGTGTTTAAATAGCAAACCAAGTATTCGAAATATTGTCATGCATAATTGTGCATTTTTTTAGGTATTACTGTTACATATTTTTTGTGACTATTATTTTCGTTTAAAGCAGAATAGCTTTCACCTTTGAATATTCTGTTACTCAGAGAAAGAGCAGGTGGGTTATTACTAGAACTAACATATTAGTTGAAAGAACATTACTAAGTCCAAATTCGAATTCCCATATGAGCTAAGAGATCCTTTGAAATAATTGCTTGAGAATAAAAGAGGATAAGCTCATGTGTCCCTTGACGGAAATTGCAAATTGGTACAGTGACGTCTGTAATTGTGATCTATAAATATGTGAATAATAAAATGTGAAATTATTAATTTGTAATTAGTATTCTTTTTTAATGTAGTTACAAACGGAGAAAATGTTAAAGGTTCAAATTAAAAAAAAATATCTCTCTCAAGGTTTAAATTTATATATACAGATGTGATAAGATATACAGGGTGTTCCCGAAATCATGGGCGAAACTGTAATGGAATGTAAAGTACACATAAAGAGGCAATTTTGGTATAGCAATGTGGGGGTCGGAAATGAAAAGTTTTGGCGCAAGACAAGAAATGCGGAGGAAATACAAACGAGCGTTTTACTGATATAACAAATGGGCGATTCTCAAAAGGTGGGCACAGGACACACGTCATAACTTTAAGCCTTTCAAACATAACTTTAATTATCATTGACTTTATTATTATTTTTTTTTACTCTGAGTTTTTACTTCTATTCAGAGACAGGAAATGACATAATTTATTGTTAAAAGCTTTGTATAAATATCTTAAAATTTTATTATTTTATGCTAAAGAGGCCGATTTTGGATATTCATAAAGTTAACTGCTCCAATGTACCACCAAGAGAAAGAGTTTTAACTTTTTTCCAGGTGGTTCTAATGGTAAACAACGAATGCATAAAGGAAACGGATGATTTTTTAATAATTTCATTAAGAGATGGCAGACTGATTTATTGCTTTTATGGAGATAGAAGGACTTTTCTATAAAGCATTTTTCTGTATTTTGTTATGTCCGAAGTAACGTAAGTAACAAAGTATTTGATTTTATTATTATTATTATTATTACTGGATAACAAAAAAGTAATCATATCTATATTATAAAGGACAAACATATCTGTGCGTAACGCATACGTCATTTTGCGAATGGCAACACGTTGAAATTTGAAAAATAAAATTTCGGTTTTGCAATTTTCTCTACTGCAAATTTTTAAACTTCTAAACATCGCACATTTTAAATTTTTACACCGTCGTATGAGGAAAAAAATGCTCTTTTAAATGCAATTTGTTTGAAATCTGTATCTCAATTTATTTTTGAGATATTCATTTTTGTGTAGTTTTTAATACCATTTTTCTATTAGTGGCAACAAAAGTATCCCATTTCTATTGAAAGTAAACGGAAAATAGCGGAAAATAGGAGATTGCTGGATCATTTTGTTGCCATTTTTTCTCATAAAGCCTGAAAAAAAAGTGGAAATTAAAATACGGGCTATGTCAAGAATATTGTCTGTTATTCTGCGATAATGACGTCATATGCATACTTTTCTATAGACGAAGTTAAAACTGGATTGTAAAAGTAGATTGCTTTAGCGGATGCAAATGACGTCATTTTATAAAAAAGCGTGTATTTTAATTCTTAAAACTGAATTATGTTTCGTAGAAGTGCGTCATTTTCACAGCCCAGCTGCTTTGAAATGCTACACAGGTGAAAATGTTTCATTTTTGAAAATAATGTAATCGAAATCACACACTGATAAAACGCAATGTTTTACAAAAATTTCGAGTGTCTTTATAAAAGAGAGGTGACATGCAAATAATATCGATTTATACTACAGAAATTGGTTATTCTCGCCTGGATGGATTTGCTTCGCCGAGTTAGACAAGCAAATAAATAATTAGAGATTTAAAATAATATCATGTTCCTGAATTTTTGTACAAAATTCTCTCGAATAACAAAATTTTAATGCTATTCTTTAGGACATTCTACTATAATTTTATCAAAATAACATAATTCATCAACAAACAACATCAAAATAAAAATTTTCATAATTTTATATAATCTATATATTTAAAACACAAGTGTGTTTTTTAGTCATCTGCCCAGATATTTTTGCTGAACAAATTTGACTGATATTTTTTTTTAATTGAAAGCTGTTCATTTGTAGATCGCACTATCTGTTTTGTTTTTTAAAATATCCCCACTTTTATATTTTAATTTTAAAAGCATTTTATGAAATTTCTTCAAAATGGTGAAACTTAGACAGCTTTCATTATTACAGACAAGAGAGAAATAATGAGGTATTTTTTCTTTATTCATGCTGTTTTCTGATGAAAATTCAAAATTGTTTATAAAAATTGTTGTATAGCGTTTAGAGGCGCAAAATGCCATTAGACGCATAATATTATATTAGGGGAATAATAACGGAAAATGATATACTGCTTTTGAAAACACGCATTTTTCTTCATAAATTTTCTATATTGTTTTTCCTTCTACATGTGTACTAATACTAAGTTTCAGACACTAGGCGAAATGCTTATTTAAGTGAAAATGAAGTCATATTTAAAAGAAAACAATCATTTTCTTAGGTAGAAACTAAACATTTTATGACAAATGTGTCTAAAAAACATAAATTACGGAAATTTTTACTCTCCCGAATTGAGATTTGAATCTCAAGTAAAGTGTGCGTAAAAGATGTTGCTGACAATGGTGACTTCAAGTTTTGAGTTAAAATGATTTTAAAATGCTCAAACAAAATACAATTTTTTTTTTTTTAATGATGAACATGGATATGAGAAGTGCGTATGCAAATTTTGAGAGGGTGAAAATTGCTGTTTTTCATTCCGGAATAATAAGCATGAGAGCCTCAATTGATAACCACATTGTAATAATTGATCTTTATTATATTTTATTGATTACGTATCTATATTATAAAGAACAAACGTATTTGTGTGTAACGCTGACATCATTTTGCGAATGGCAACACTTAACGATCAAATTTCGGTCTTGAAATTTTCGCTACTGCAATTTTTTAATCTTCTGACCTTCGTCCATTTTCAATTTTCGTCGCATCGGGAAAAAAATTAGTTTCAAATGCAATTTGTTTAGAAACTGTATCTTAATTGACTGATGTATCCTATTTTTTAAAATAATTTTTAAGCATGATTTTTTAAAAAGTTTATCTTATCCCGTGCCGGTTTCATTACATAATAATGATAAAATTTTGCACATAAAGCAACAAACATTATTCAGCATTTGTTCCTGACTATTTTTGCATAACGAAATTAATACTTCCTTTACAAACAAATAAAAGAATAATATTAAAAAAAACAACACCAACATAACATATTTGTGAAAGACAAATTAACGAAATTAATATTTCTTTTATAAACAAATAAAAGAATAATATTAAAAAAACACAATCTAACATATTTGTAATCGTACAATTTAAATTTTTAGATCACCAAATAGGATTTTTTTTTCAAATGGAAATTGTTTTCAAAGTTCATCTCAGTTTACTGATTGTCTATGGTTTTAAAATCAATTTTAAAGCATGAAATATTTTTTAATTTATCAGTATCGATAGGAGCTTGATTACGAAAGATTAATCCGTTCGCCCTTAAAACAAAATAAAGATCTCATCATTTTCTTACGCCTAATATCCATTAAAAAACTTCCGTATGAATAAATAAATAAAATAATATAAATAAAACACAAATTTAACAGACATGTGTAAGCTCTGAAATTATCGGAATATAAAAGGGTGCCGTAAAGTAGCAAACTCTTAGTCGAATAACTCTTAGCATGCGGCTAATAAGAAAATATCGTTTTTGATAAATTTCAAAAATTTATTTGATTGTATAATTCGTATTTTTCATATAAAAAATGCTTTTTTAATGTAAGTGGGCAATCTAAAAAATTTATTGTATATAAAAAATTATTAGATTTCAATAAAAAAAATGTTTTCACCTATATTCTGTAACCCGGGAACCCCGGGTACGATCCCCTAGTATATTATAAAGCAGTAAGCTTTAAAAGTTCCGCTCGAGTGTTTTCAAAAACTACCCGGTGGATTTTTTTTCTAAATTGTATCATTCGACAGGAAATATTCCCGGGGTGGTTTATGAGAAAATATACAGGGATAGCTATGATTTTTGATAATAAATTTCGTATTTTACTGTTATTTAGAACGAAAAGGTTGCCAGTGATTATCTTTTGGCGAAAATTATCTTTGATAAATGAATTGAAATGACTATACCCGTTACAAAACAATACAAACGTCTTGTAAACAAAAGAAGAAAATAATTACTAATATTTAATTTTTAAACAGTGGAAGAAAAAAACCGCTTTAATGCGGGAAAATATTATAAACGAAAATATTTAATTTAAACATGAAAGGAATATTCGTAATGCTTAAAAATGAATTCAATATGAAATATTTCAATTCATGCAATATTTGGCGCGTTATCGCTTCCGCCAGGTTAAGAAAAATGATTACTACTTCATTATCCCTCTGACCAATTTCGCAAAATTATACAAATTGCCAAATTATTCGCCAAATTAAACACATGGAAGAATGTTGCCACTCTAAACTTTCAAGAAAGAAAAATTAATTAATTTAATTTTAAAAAAATCACTAAAGAACAGTGTTACTTTAGTGATGACGTTCACTTATGGCGTAAAGCGATATACCAATTATAAAATTTGATTTATTTAGATAATTTCGGACAAAATAATACTAATAGTTTACGTATTTACATGCAAAATGATTAAATTAAACCAGAAACAAAGATATATTTTTAAGATATAGTATTTGTGAATAAGAAGTAAGTATTTTAAATGTAATAATCGCATTTATTAAAGAACACGCAATAAATATCAATGATAACGGAAAATTGCAAGGAACCTGATGCTCTTTATTTAGCCAAAAAACGTAGACGGATATAACTATAAAATTATGTAAACATTAGATATCAGCTTAAATAATAAAAATTTCAAATTTTGCAGTAATGTTAAATAACGAAAGAACATGTAAATTAATAAAACAGTAATCAATTTACAAATAAAACATCGAATTAAAAAGACTTAATGACGTAACAAACACGTTTAACATATTTAATGTCAAGTGAATGTGACATTTACGGTCATCCATTATTGGCATTTAACCTTACAGTTTGGCGACAGTTTTTTTGTCGACGGGATAATCAAGGACACACATGTCATATACGCACCACGTTGGCGCGATTTTTTTCTGACGCCAATCTCATTTACGCATCGGAATACTAACTGGCGCCAAAGTGTCGTTACTTTGATTGCTATGGTAACCCGGAGGTTGTTATTTATTTATTAATAAATTATCTATTAACTTTTATTTTCTTTTTTAAAATTATACAAATTGTTTTGTTCTATAGCTATTAATTAAACTTTTTTTATTTATTGCTATTCCCTTTTTAAAAATATATATGTAACTGATATTCGAAGACAAGGTTTTCGCCAAATTGGCGTCAGAAAAAAATCGTGCCAACGTGGTGCATATATGACATCTGTGCCTAATCAAGTACTACAGAAAAATTCAACTCAAAAATATGATTATATAAAATCTCAGTACTATTTTTTAAAAATTATTTTGATTTCTATCTCACTCCCATTATGTGTCTTACCGGAGAAACTCACAGAAATAGCTCTAAAAATGGCTCTACTTATGAGCTGTAGGATATGGTTTATTTAAAATGTTGTTTGGCATAGATGCCATATTCGCCCCATATTGGCGCGATTTTTTTTCGACGCCGATTTGGCGAAAACATCAACAGCATAAACAACACCATCCGGGTTACCATATCAAGCAAAATGACGACACTTTGGCGCCGGTTAAGTATACATTGCGTATATGACATTGGCGTCAGAAAAAATCGCGCCAATATGGGGCGAATATGACATCTGTGCCTGTTGTTTTTACTTTTGTCGCCAAACAATGCGATTTTAAGCCAAAAAGGCATAAGCGTGACTTCAGACGGGGCGATAATGTTTATTTTATTTATTTTTTTTAAGTGTATGTGAGAGGGTAAATTTTTATTTTCCAATGTAAATTGTATAAATAGCAGTTAATATTATAAAAATGAATTCAAATATTTAAATTTCAACGTAAATGATTGTTACACATACACATAATGTAAAAAATATTTAATTTCACACATTAAAAAAACAAAACAAAAACAAAACAACAACAACAACAACAAAAAAACATATTGGCGCGATATTTTTCTGCCGCCAATGTCATATACGTAACGGTACTTAACTGGCGCCAAAGTGTCGTTATTTTGTGTGATATGGTAACCCGGATGTTGTTGTTTATGCTGTTGATGTTTTCGCTGAATTGGCGTCGGAAAAATATCGCGCCAATATGGGTATATATATGACATATGTGCAGAAAATTCATGGCTTCAAAAGTTAGGAAATCGAGTTATGGTTTTTGCAATTATGCGTTATTACTATAAAATAAACTCGACATTAAAAAAAAAAAAGGCTGTAATAAATTTTCATTGTTCTTTTTCATTCGCCATTTCTTTTTAATTTTTTCTGCATTTCTTCTATTCTTTTAGGAAGGCATTTAAAAGATATTGGGCTTATCTTCCGTAATCTGGTCACCCGCCAATTGGAGAATTTTTCTATATTTTTGGAAGATTGATTTATGATTGAAGACTGTGGATGGTCAACCCGATTACAAAATATTAGAGGGATTTTGTAATTAGCTATTATTATATTTATAATTTTTTATTACGGAGCATACGAACACAATTCAGTATTATATATTTTTATCTTCTGTTATTGTAATGTCACGAAAAAAGTAATAATTGCAAGCTACTGAAAAACTGTTTATTACCAATGAATGGAAAAATATTTGTCAATTTATCAGTTAGCCTATATAAGAAAAAAATGCAATTCTGATTAAACAAAATTTTGTTCATTATAAAGCAATTTCGTCTGACAGACTGTCCTATAAATTAATCTTAGTGACAAATAAACGATTATTTTCAATATCGGGATTACTTAGGCAACATATCGAAGAATAATTTAATCTTAAATATAAAGGAAACAGTAAGTCTCTTTATCTCTCTGTGTAGAAAAATGCAAAGAAAATCTTCGGTTCAAGTATTTACGAAAAGGATTTTTATTAAACATTTTGCATAACTAACGCTGGCAAAAGATCTATAATTTTGTCAATAGCAATTTGACATAATGTAATGAAAAGTAGTTTGGTGCGTAATTAACTTTGTTTTTTAACTAAATGTGTTATATTTGTAACTCTATCGTTGCAAACACTTCTAATGTTTGCGTTAACCTTGGCTTAATACGATTACGGAAGATTTTATTAGATGCAAACTAAATGTTTATTTTTCTATCAGTATCAGTCATCAAGGATTTTTCCAGGTTAACGGTTACATGATTGCAACTGGTCTATAAAATGAAAAGGCAATGAAACTTATGTTCTTTTATTTTTATTCAAGCAATTCAGATTTAAAAATCTACGTTTTTTATTCTTCATTTTTCTTTTGAATATGATGGTTAATAAATTGTTACACTTTTGACTGTATTTTTGCCTTCTGGAATCTGAAGATGGTAAACTGTAATAGACCTGCCAGGAGAAGATGCATATCGCGACACACAACACATTTCGTCAAGCTGAGAAGTCCGGAGTCCAAGAACTAACAAACGAATATGAATCACCCGAGAATTATTTTAGTTTAATGGTCATTCTCTGCAATCATTGTAATGTTCAATAATTTAGTACTGTGGTGACTAAAGATATTTCAACTCCTGTTGCCATAACTGCCTCATTCCCCTACCAGACTCCACTATAACTGATGAACTAAAAGAGATCTTCTGAATAGCCCAAATTGTGTCCAACGCATAAGATAGTACAACGGGACATTCCAGGTGTAGGTCCACGTTGCTTTAAAATATAAGCTCAAACTAGATCAAATTCATTATTTCATGTGATTTAAGGATCGTGTGCAAAAAAAGACCAGCGCAGCGGCATAGTCTGCTAGTTATATATATATATATATATATGTATACAGACACATTTACTACATTCTTAGCCTTAAGAATTTTTTAAATACTAAGAGCAACGCCCAAAATCTGTAACGTACGTGCGAAAGAGTGTCCAAAATTTGTAAAGTACGTAACTGCTAATTAAATGCTTTAATCATTAATTTTCCAGAATAGTTGCTGTTTGTGTATAATTTTGTAGACATACTATTATAAAATCTACCCTATATCTATAAAATCCTAATGAAACTAATTTATGAAACGAATATATGAAACGCCTGAAATGTATCGATTCTTTGAATCGACTGATTCAACAACTAATTTTGTTTCACGGCGATTTCTCTTAAAATATGGAATACTTTGCAATGAAATTAATACCAAAAATCCGTGTTGATCCACAGATCTCAAAACTGGTATTAGAATTTTTAAATTCGAATTAGTTTTCGAAATATTAATTTTTTTTCTAATTTTAAATACATTTTTTCTAATGATGGCCACTCAAATTTTAATCATAACAGAATTTTTTTTTTCATAATTCAGAAAAGGCTACTATTTTACATTAATTTGGTGACAGTTTGGCCTCCTTTAAATCTATGCTAAGAACAATGCTATTTTTGTATTTCGTTATCATTTTATTAAATACAAAACTTTCATTTAAAAATGAAACATTTAAATTGATAGCTTTCACTTCTTAAAAAAAAAAAAAAAAAAAAAAAAAAAATGAAAAGAAAAATATTAGGCACAGATGTGATATACGCATCGGGTACCTAATTGGCGCACAAATGGCATTATTTTGATAGACATGGTAACACGGCTATTGTTGTTTATTTAATAATAAATGTATATTTACTTTTATTTCTTTTTTAAATTTATATAAATTATTTTGTTTTATAGTACTTAATTATTTTTTTTGCTATTTCCTTTTGAAAATAATAGAAAATAATTAAAAAATACGGTACAATGTAGTAGTTATTCCGTCACCCAATTTCGCAAATTATATAAATCGCCAAACCACTCACCAAAATGTACAGATTGACAAAATTTTTATTTTAAATAACGAAAGAACAAATAAATTAGTATAACATTAATAAATATAAAAATAAAACGTCGAAATAAAAATCACTTGATGACGTAAACACGTGTAACTTGCTAAAAGTCAAGTGAATGTGACATTTACGATCAACCATTATTGACATTTAATCTTATAGTTGGCGATAGATTTTTTGTCGACGGGATAACTAAGTAGTACCAAAAATACATATGTAACTGGCATTCGAAAACGAGGTTTTCGCCAAATTTTCGTAAAAGAAAAAAAAATCGTGCCAAACATGCATATGACATCTGGCGAAATATTAAATTATGTAACAAACCATGACATTTAATTTCAACTTCAAATCAATGTTTTAATTTACCACTCGAACAATAAAAAAAAATGCTAACTGGCGAGTTGAAAAAAATATATTGGCGAGATTTGCACCCGGCATTTTTTTTCTTTCGACACAGATGTCATATACGACCACATATTGGCGCGATTTTTTTCTGACGCCAATGCCATATACGCAACGGGTACTTAACTGGCGCCAAAGTATCGTTATTTTGCTTGATATGGTAAGCCGGATGTTGTTGTTTATGCTGTTGATGCGTTCCCCAAATTGGCGTTGGAAAAAAATCGCGCCAATATGGGGGGGAGGGGGCGGAGGGCGGGTGCGTATATGACATTTGTTCCAAACCTTCATATGAAAGGCGAAGGAATCAGATCGTATTTGTTTATCGCATTTGATGACTTGAACTATTACAATATAGAGGAAATGATGGGGATAGAATAATATTTGGCGACTTATCGCCTGTGCCTGGATAACATTAAAGTATCAAAATGGCACCCAGAGTATAAAAAGCAAAGTGTTCCACCCCGAACTGTTGATGATAGTCACATGATTTCGGCTATTGTTATAGAGATTGTTTTAAAATATCGGTTGACAAAGACTCTGAATACTTAATTCATTTTATTTTAGCTTCTTTTCAAATGTTTAACTGATCCTCTTTAATCAAAAACGAAAACAACCATTGGATGTCTTAACAGCAACTGATTCTCCGTTAAATTTTTTGTAATCAAAGGGAATTGAATGGAAACCCGTTTACAGGGAGATCTGCACATCTTTTTCAGTATAATTTAATCTTCTCTAATATTTTTAAAACCCATTAGATTTTTAGATTTTTAGATTCTGCGGTGTCTGAACGGGGGTTGGCGAGCGTAGCTTGCAGGGGGCAGAGCCCCCTAGTATTTATATGTTATATTTATAGGCAAAATACTATACTATTAAAAAAATTGGCCTTGAATTTGAAAATTTTAAAAATTACATATAGTTCACGTTTAATGATCCCACCTTTTGAGAATCTCCCAATTACAGTAAGTTCTTAAAAATTGCCAATGGCAGTATCTAGGAAGGGATTGGCGTACCTTTTCGCAGATTCCAAGTCTTTCACGAACATTTGCAACAACGGCTGAAAGTCTTGCAATGAGGCCCTCATGGGAAGCAACTGGTGTCTCATAGATGAGACATATCTGGAACCTTCGGAAGGGTACGCCAATCACTTGCTAGACGCTGCCATGTATGTACTGATATTGGTGGTGGCACATTTGAGCACTTACTGTAATTTTTATGTCAATAAAACGCTCGTTTCATTTTCTCCGCATTTCCTGTTTTGCGCCAAAACTTTTCATTTCCGACCATTGCTATACCAAAATTTCCTCTTTATGTGTACTTTATCTTCTGTTACTGTCTGGCCCATGAGTCCGGGGACACCCTGTATATTTGCAGTATTAATTGCTCAAATAAGATTTAACAGGCACATAAAATATATATGTGAGTTGTGGTTTTAGATTCCCATAAAACCCTACTCATAGCAACAGGATATGGACAGCACTTTTCCATGAGAACTTATAACCGCAGAATAGCAGATGTATTGAATTTGCTGATATGCAGTTTGCATTCTCTTCGCCTGGAAACAAGTAACAACCGAGAGCAGATTTCATTCTGACGCGGCTCGCTCTAGACGAGAGCAGAGGTCGATCTCCAACGATTCTGTGAGTGCGTATGCTGTAGAAAGACCCCTACCCTCCCGTACTTGTAAATATAATTTCTATTTAATATGTAAAACTATAACCTAGAATCATTAAACTCCTTTTTTCATTAACTACGATCTTATCTTTATAACATCCTTATATTACATATATATATATAATAGATTACTAACACAGGCCTGCGATGAAAAAAATACAAGGGTATTGATGGCTGAACTTTATGCATTTTTTGGCGCTAATTAAAAAACAAATAATGAAAAAATTCTATCACGTCACATTTTCTTGAAAAATATTGGGTCTATTGGAAAGTTTGTCGTGTTGTAAAAATCAATTCGTACCGGTAAATTCTGCCAGGTAATTATAAGACATTAGATATCGGAATCAATGTCTAATAGTTAAATGATAGAATTTTATGATACGAATTGATTTTCACAACACGACACAACATTCCGATAGACCCAGTTGTTTTAAACCGTTTAAACCTATGGCAAAATAATCGATTTTTGAAAAATCAATTTCCTCATCGAGAATCGGATTTTTTTACATAGATTTACATGGATAAAATCACTGTTGCCAGATAGCACATGCAGAATTGTCCGAAATTGTCCTTTTCATTTTAGAAAAAATATCGATATCGATGTTACAAAAAATTCTGATGTGATGGAGGAAAATGGAGGTCATTTTTGAAATCAGACCACCAAATAACATAAAAATCAGCGAAAACTTCTCTTGTGTTTTTCAAAAATTTCAATTTCGCAGGCCTGTGTTATTTCATAAGTTTTTTTTTTTTTTTTTTTTTTTTTTTTTTGTGATTAACTCATCTGCCGATAAAGAAATTGCAGCTTGACAAAAAACAACAGTAATTGTGATACTAGATGAATTGTTTTAGAGAATTTTAATAAATGAACTATCATTTGCCAGAAAATAACGTCAAACAACAGAAAAATGAGAAATCAAAACTGGTTAAAAAAAAAAAAAGAAAAAAAAGATTGATTTTTGTATTTTATTATTCTTTTTAATTATGTCAATTATTATCTTTGTCAAAATACTTTTGAGTGCTACTGTATTTTAAATTCCAAACCAGTCGGTTGGGCAGTTTTTGCGCTGTTGTATGTGGACAGACAGACAGAGAGACTGATGGACGAACCGGACGACTACTATAGGTGCTACGTATTTATATAATTACGAACGCACCTAAAAATGTTTATTTTGATATTATAATAAAAAACTGTTTTAACACAATAATTGTCAAATATAGTAATGAGTCAGTCAATATTTAGTAGCATATCCTCTAGCCTTTATAAAAGCCTGTCAACGCTCGGACATTGAGCCGATTAACTTTTGTAGTCAATCTAAAGGAATTCGGCCACACTCATTTCTAAGATCTTCGTTTAAAGCCGCTTTAGTTGAATAACTTTGGCATCTTACTGTGCAATCTAACTTGTTCCTCAAAGGCTTTATGGGATCCAAATCTGGACCTTGCATTGGCCACTCTAGAACTTTGACTTTTTTGCGTTTCATAAAATCACTTACGTACTTGGATTTGTGTTTCGGGTCATTATCTTGCTGAAAATACCACTGACCAGGCATATTTTGTTTAGCGTATATTAGCATATGAATCATTAATCTATCAACTTACATAAAGCGATCAATATTTCCACCAAATCGAGCTAAGGGTCCAACTCTGTTGCGTGAAAAACAACTCCAAGCTATCACATGTTTGCGACCATGTTTGATGGTGGGTATTTTGGTATCGAACATCATATTTTTTTGCTTTTAGAGCCCCGAATGCAGTTGATTTGATCAGAGGACAGTAAAGTAAACTTGCTTTCATCGATCCACAAAACATTAGATCATACTACACTTGTTCAAGCTTTGTGTCGTTTTGTAATTGCAAAGCCTTCCTATTCTTAGAAGATAACAAACACTTTTTTTGCTGGTCTTTGACCATGTAGGCCTAAACCATAGAGGTTTAGGCGTCGTTTGACAGTTGAAACGTGTATGTCTATACCTTAATTTTCTTTCAATTCACTTTTATTACTACAGCTGGCGTACGACAATCACTTGTAAATAGCTTTTTTATAATACGGTCAACATTGCAAGTTTTTTTTTGGACGGACACTTCGAGGCTTATTTTCGATATATTTCTGTATATTGAAAACTTTATTCCATGTATTAATAAGCTGCCGAGACACGTTAAAGAACGAGCAACTTCTGCTAGAGTCCTTCCTTTCTTAAGTGCATTTATGAGGGCTTTTCTAAAATCACTAAAATATTCTTAGCATTTTGGCATTTAAAAATAATCAAAATAAGTCAATATAAACACTAATCGAAGCTATAGAGCAACTGATGCCTTTACCAATTAAATTCAAACTAATTGTCAAAATACTTTTGAGCTAAAGAGGAGGCATATTTTTTCGGTGACGCCGAATGTAAACAAACAAGTTGAAACTTGAAAACTTTAACTAACTGTAGCCATATTGTTCTCAATAATATGGAATATATTTCTTTTTATACTTTTATATCAAATAAAATAGGAGCGAATATAATGTTGTCAAAATACTTTTGAGCGCTACTGTATATAATCGTTGCAGAATCTTGTCGGGTCATGTGAAATTTTATGAAAATCGGATGAAAACTCAATAAGATACTAATAAAAGTTTTCTTCATTCTATTATATCCTATCATACGTAGATAGTTCAGTGATATCTCATGATAGGTAATGATTCTAGGTTGCCATATTGATTACGTCCTATTTGAGGTGGAGTCATATTATTTCCATATTACGTAATTTAATATACATAATCCTAATAAATTTTGTATGCATTCCATTTTCGCATAATAGTGCAACAGCCATTGCACCAAAATCTGAATATTTATAAAAATAGTTACAGTACGAATGCACCTCATTTGCCACGTTTGACGTACATTTTCCGATTTGTTAATGTATGTATTTATTAATATTACTTTCGCTTGAAGCAGTATGGCATTCCCTCTATAATTTTCGTTGTTTCGTAGTATTTCCCGAACTAACACATCAAATGATAGCACATTAATTGGAAAAATTTCGAAATCGCGTCTAAATAAGGAGATTCTTTTAAATATATTTTCGGAAAAAGAGGGGAATAGCACATCTGCACCTTAAAAGGAATTAGCATACGCTTAAGTATTTTTTTTTTATATTTGTTTTAAAATATTGATTTCATTTGAAGTAATATTACTTTTTAGCTTTGTCTCCCTTAATCAACGTAATGACTGTTGAGATATTTAAGGGAATAACATTATAGTGGAAATCATATTAGTATAACTAAATTCTACACCGTAGCCGGGCTAAGAGATTATGTGAAATACTTGATAGGGAATGACAGAGGATTAGTACATCTGTATCTTCACAGAAATTACAGTTTGATATAGTGACAGCGAAAATTATGATTCAAAATAGCGCGAAAATTGACAAGAGGAAATATTAAATACGTAATTAATATACTTTCTTGTGCTGCTAAAATGTGAGCATTCAGTTAAATGCGATGATGGAGAACAATGAAATTGCGATTTCTCGATCAAAATTTACATTTTCATACAGAGTGATACAATAAAAAATGAAAAAAATTAAGAAGTGTAGTGCATAATACAATACGCAATTTTTAAATAGGAAATTAGGAGCAATATCCATTTTTTCATCCATAAACACATCAGGCGAGTGTGAATTTTGTTAATAGATTTAACAAACATGAAAATAATCTCTATTCTAAAAAAAAAAAAGTAACTAACGCTGTCACCACCGCCACCGTTTTTGAATTTTTTGTGACAGGAGTTCTTTCTTCGTTAACATTAAGAAAAATATTGCATAAAAAAATATGAAAATCAATGGTATTATAGAGAAATGTTTGATAAACACGCTGATCCAGACAGTTTTATAATCGAAGAATTATTTAAAGAGATATTTAATGTTAAATTTGGCCAAAATCGTTCCATTAAAAATGTTTTATTGGAGCAAAAACTATACATAGGAAATTAATCTTTTTTAGATCATTTTATGCATTATAAGTTCCCGATGTGCAGACTGCATTTATTTTTTTTTAAAATTTGACTCATTTTTGAGATTTTATTTCTATTTTAAATTCAAATTTTCAGCGTTTCGAGAGGTATTTTTACAACTTTTAGAAAAGGGTATTATTTTAAATTGTTGCCAAATTTAAAAACAGCGCAAAGAGTAATATTTCTTTCAAACTAAAAATTTATTTACTCGTGACTATTATAAACAGAAAAAAACTTTCAAATGAGAATTAAATGATTACGTATTAAAAGCAGGAAAATATTTATAATTACATTATTAATAAAAATTGCCAAACCATAATATTGCTGAACAGTTTAAATTTAAAAATATACTTGCACGAGACATTTATTTCATATTTTGAGATAATCTTTTAAAACATATATATATATATATATATATTGCACTATCGTATCACTGGAACGTATCTCATTGGTTATTTAACAGCATTTAATGCATCGCCATACCTCTAAAGGAGTTTATCATAGGGTTAACCCTATCTGACACCAAATACCGCTAGGGTTGTCGCCAACTCGGCGATATATCACCAAATTTGGTGGCCTAAAGTGACTCCAACTTGGAGATATCTCTAATATTTCGCCAATTTCTCATAGACTGCCATTGTAAACCAATAGGGTGTACTTGCTTACAGAAAATAAACATATTGAGATATTTTGAACCAATGCAGATGTTATTGAAGCGACTACAAGATTCGCATTGCTCTTTTGTTGAGAATTTTAAAACAGCGCAAATAACATTTCCTTTCTAACAACAAAAGTATTTTCACGTGAATATTAAAAAGGGAAATAAAACTTTGGTTAAAATTACGTCAGATTTAAAACGATACATTTTAATCCCGATCAGATTAGCGTGCTTTTAGAGTTTGCAGCGTTTGAACGGGGGTTGGTGAGCGTAGCTCGTAGGGAGCAGAGCCCCTTAATTTAACAAAATTTAAAATAAACATCTTTCTTTGGGTAAAATGTAAGAGTATCACAAACAATGGGAACAGTTTAATATTGTTATTCAAATTAAACTAAAGTAGACGCTTCATAATTTCGAATGTAATTGACTGTACACGCAATTTCTCTTCAGGGTTAAATATTGATTTTTAAACGTGCAATAAAGTTTTGATTTTGGCTGAAACAATATAATGTCCTGATATACCACCTTCTCCCCTTCACACAGTGACCATGCACTACCTCCAGGGTAGCCCCAGCTGAATGGGTTTGATACCTGGTATCGGAGCGGTTGACCATCTAATCGATTTATAGCGGCAATAATCCTGACAAGCGCATATATCGTTACCCTATCAGCGGTGCCTACTGCGTAGTTGCGAACTTTGTTATGCCGGTTACATAATATTTATACCTTGTAGTTTGGCACCTGCACGGTGCTACACCAGTTGATCTCGTAATTTAGATCCTTGGTCAGGTGACGAGACCTTCACCTGGCAGTGCACACCTCCATAGGTGTGATTCATAGTTAACTTGGAGGACATTGCATCTGCCGCGGATTTTAGATGAACCAAGTGCCATTAGCGTACATGTCCCACCTTCTCACTTATAACCTGAAAGGACTGATGTGAAATGTATGGAACAAACATATTAGTAGAAGGCACTTTAATAGGTCTAAAATGCATAGCCTAGTTTAAGATAACGGTAGAGTATGAAATTCATTGTTTTTCATTATTTATGATATTCCAACAAAAAGTTCTGCAAATAAGCGTCTTGTTCTGTGAAATCAATAAGTACTTGAAAAAGAAATTTAATTAACCGAAAAAATATAAAAGCTATTTATTAATTTTTGATTATTGAGTAGGCAAAGAAAAAAAAACATACTATTTGTGAAACAATAATGCAGTCAATGTTTTTTTAACGTGTTTTATATTATAGTCTTCAAAAAATCAGTTTAAAAGGGAATTGAATTACAATTCATAGGGTACAAGGTGAAATATTTTAGCTGATTCTGAAGAAGGTGAATTATCAGTTTTTGTTGCATAAAGAAGCTGTGCGATATTCCTTGTCTAGCTTTGCACCAAACAAAATAAACTTATGTTTTTCTGCAGTAGTTTTTGAATGATATTTAAAAAGAATACGAATCGTAATTTTCCAGATTTCTGCCGGTTGTTTGATACAAATAACAAATTGGTTATTTTAAATAAATTTTCAGGAACATTGAAACCATAAAACATTAACATCATAGGGTATTTATAATTAATACTTTTATATACAGTGTGTCCACGTATAACCTGATCGACCTTTATTTTCGCAACCGTTGGTCCTAGATCATACTTCCAAGTACAAAAGTGGCTAAAAACAGGTGCAGAGTTAAGGTAAAAAAGTTTGAAGCGGAAAAGCAATTTAGCAAAGAATTGCAGAATCTAATTTTTTATACGGTCCCCCGGTCCTATAAGTTATATTCAGTATTTTTTTTTCTGTTACACTGACAAGTAAGGGAAAAAAAGAAGTCCCGTTATTCTACTATTAAAATTGACTGAATAATAGCTGTTTAAAGTTGGAGCATATTTTTTGCTGCAAATTAGGGGCATTCACAAATTTAGTAGAAATGTAATTTCGTCAGACATATTAAAGAAATGGTTGAGAGTAAAATTAGCATTTGAATATAAATTTGAAATCTTTAATCATCCTGACATATTACTGCATAATATACAATTTGTACTGAACATATAAGAGGATAAAAATAACAGAGTTTTTTTTAAGTAAAAGGATGAAAAACAACAACCTCAATTCATTACAAAAAGGATACATATTTTTAAATGCCGTTAGATTACACCGTCTTTCAAATTGTGGGTTATGCCACACTTTTTAGCTTTTGAAAATTGATTCAAGTGTATTTTTTAGCGCTGAATCGCTGAATCCGAAAATGACCTTCATTTTAAACCATCACGCCAGGATTTTTCTCAAATCGCAAATTTCAAAGTTAAAAAGCTCAAAATTAAAATTGATCCCCCCTCCTCTCCCAAGCTCGTTGGACCCCTGAGCTGTTTAGCTGTAAGAGACCCAGGATAAGCCCCAAAATTGAATAAATTATTGAATTAAATAAAATTAAACGGAATAAAAAAAGTCTTACATCTATTTTATAGTATAAGATTTTTCGCTATTTTTTAACCTTGAAATTTACTATTTGCGAAAAATCCTGACATGATGATTACAAATGAAGGTAATTTTTGTATTTGGCGTTAACAAATACATAAAACGTAATTATAAACGTTAAAAACACAACCATGTTATCTAATCTAAAACCATTTCTTAAACTTGTTGACGGTAATCTATCCGAATTTTTTTGTGTTATCCTCTAATATAAGTATCTATAAATTGGTATGCGTTGAAAATCATAATAATATTACATTGTAATCGGATTTAAGTCAGTATGTAAAATTTTAACTTCGATCGGACATTTGAAAGTCAATTAAAGTTCGCGTACAAATTTTAAACTGAAAAGACGATCGTTGCAAGTTAAATAAAACCTTATGAAAATAACATAATTTTTGTTAAAAGAAATCATATCCTCAAATCCTTACAAAATACAACATATGTTAAAATATAATTATTTTAACTACTCTTAAACTTACCTATTAAAGTTAACTCAATCGTAATAGTTGTTCTATTTCTTTCTAACCGCAGATACCTTGAAATAAGTTTAAGTATTTTATATACGACCCCTGAAAGCATGGTCGAAATCATCTGTTTTGATATGCAAAAAAGGAGTATAAGTCATGCTTTTCAAAGTTTCATAACTCGGTCAATTTTAATGTTAGATGAATGGGACTTTTTCTATCTTACTTGTTAGTGTCACAGTAAATTTTTACTAAATATCACTTATAGGATCGGGGGACAGTATAAAAATTTAAATTTCGTAATTTTTTAATCAATGTTTTTCTTCACCGAAATCGCTTTAAAAAAATCCTTTACCTTATTTAAACCATTTTTGTAATTGGAAGTAAGCATCTAGGACCAACGGTTGCGAAAATAAAGGTCGGTCAGGTTATACGTGGACACACTGTACAAAAATAGATTTTAGCAATTTAACACTACGACGGCCGCGTTTCCAATATACCTAGAACGGCCGTGAATGGTCATTTTGACCGCTCTTTCAAAAAAAACTAAAAAAATGTAATTTTAACTAAATAATATTAAAGACTCCTTTCCAGGGAATAAGTTTAGTGACAAACTACAAAAAAGACTTGCATTTTAAAAATATTTTTCAAGAAAATAAAACATTTTACGTTCTTTTACTCTTCCTAGGCAATCTTAATGATATAGAATCAGGAAATTAGATAATCTAAGAGTCATATTTTTTTTATTTTATAATTATAAACATAATAAATGTTCCCAATTTTTTTTTCAAAGTCAGCAATTTTATTAATAGATTAGAAAGCATATTATACTGAAAAATGTAACATACCTCAGTTTATTTCACAAACAATTCAGACGGATACTATCTTTCTTCTAACATGCATGGCCCGCAAACGTGTTTCTGGCATCTTGAACACTGTTTGGAAGTTTTATTTCCTTTAAAGTTCTTGAGTATTTGACACTGCTTTCGTTTTTTGTTTTGTATTCCGGGAAGCATTTTGATTTGATTGTCATCATACAACCTGTTTCGATCAATATAGTTTTTATGGAGTTCATTAGATATTTTCAAAATATATTTCCGACGACTGATGTTTAAGTCAAATATTTCTTTGTATATCACCCATGAATTTATTGTAATCCAATTATTATCTCCAGATCTCCGTATTGCTTCAATTTCTGTGCAATATTTTATGGGTTTCAAATATTTTTCAGTTAGAAAAAGGCGCCAAGCACTGCTTGCATTACCAAAGCTAATTTTTCTTTTAGCGTAAGATGAAGGGCCAGCGTTTTCAGGCAAAACATCATGCATTGGCTTTCTTCCGGAAGTATTTTGCGATATGTTCTTCCACATGGTTCCATCTGCGGCTATCTCTTCTGCAGAATTATTTTCATCTCTATTAGTTTGTTGATTTTTTTTTTCCACGACTATTTTTCCGTTTACGACTACGTCCTTGAATAACTTCGTCATCTGTTTCATTATCAGAATTAGAGGATGAAATATTATGCGGATTTTCTATTTGATGTATTTTGAAATCAAAACTCGAATCAGACTCGATATCACTTTCAATATCGTTTTCATCCTAATTTTCAGAAGCAGAAATTTTGGATGATAAATCTTGCATTGACTGCGCAATTGCTTACGCAGTCAGAAAGTTCTTCCCGACAGTTCTAAGAGACATTGTTAGAATAATAATTATTATTATTTATTTATTTAAAAATATCTGTTCATATCATTTCCAAACGGAAGTAACAAATCAAGTATTGCTTCACTGAAAAAGCGATCACTTATTCAAACATTTTTCTGGGTATCTCTGTGGAAGCCTCTGTTGCTACCCTTCTCCACCCACATCTATACGTTCTTTGTATAAAAACCTCTTTTACAAGATGAAAATAATGATTTTATCTGACAAGTGTTGAATACAGGGGATGAAAATAATGATTGCTCCGGGGGGGGGGGGGGTCATTTCCCCGCGGAAATGTGAGATGTTCCCATGGAAAATTTGAGATTTTGTGCTTTTAATGGTAAGAAAGTGCCATTTACCCTCCGGGAACTCTATATTGTCCCCTTCGGAGCCACAGAAATACCTGCCGAAAAAAAAAAATGTTTGAATTCAGCACTGTATCAGACGCCGGTCATTTTGACCGTTTTTGGCCGTTCTAGGTATATAAGGTTTTTTTTAAAAACTAACAACAATAATTGAATGAATTTTTTCTTAAAAACTAACAACAATATTTGAATGAATTTTTTTTTGTATATTTCCAATGAATATTTAGGAAAAGTCAAAAATTATCGCAACAATAGGTGAAAGCAAAACAGAGGTATGCGAGATTAAAATGGGATTACGGTCAAAATGACCACCTTGGGCGTTTTAGTGTTAAAAATGTTATTAAATTTTTCTACTGTATAATTTCAGTATCGGACTCGGCATCTCATGACATAAAAATTTTTGTGTTCGGGCTCCGATTAAAAGAGTTCGAGCTCTTCTGTAGTATATATTTCAATTTTATGTTACTTCGATACAATACACTCTCGCTTTTGTGATGATCATCTTAATGATCATAAATAGCACAAGATATGTTCACAAAATTTCAAGACTGATTATTTCCCGAGTAGGGGCGCGCGTTGATACCCGTTCCACTGACAGAGTGAGATAGTGGGGGGTATCAGCTAACGGAGCGCATGCCCGTCAGTTGCCTCCGAGACGTAGTAGTGAGTAGATTACTAGTACATTGAATGCATGTGATTCAACCCCGTCGAAAACTGGTTGAGTCGCTTGCAAGACGATCCCAGATTTTTGGATAAAGTGTTTACTGGTGAAGAGGTCTGGGGCTACCTGTACGATGCTGAAACGAAATATCAAAGTGCGGAATGACACACACCCCTCATCTCCAAAACCCTCTTGAGGAAGACGCACGTGAAAAGCATGCTCATTGTTTTTTTTATGCTAAAGGACTGGTTCACAAAGAGTTTGTTCCTGACAAACAGAGTGTCACAGGTCAATTTTACGCTGAAGTTCTCCATCATTCGGAGGATCGAGTCCGGCGCGTCCGCCCAGACATCAGAGACTATTGGATTGTTTACTGCGACAATTCGCCCTCTCACTCGTCGCTCTCCGCCGTCGGCGTTTTGGCTAAGTTTAACGTGACAATACAGCCGCAAGCCCCCTACAGCCCCGACCTCGCTCTCAAACACATTTTTTTGTTCCTCTGGATCAAAAAGACTGAAAGGGAAGCGGTTTGAGACGACTCCATCAATCCAGACAGCTTTGACGAGGTCCCTTAACAGTCTTGCGCGCAAGGACTTCCAGGGAGCCTATGACCAATGGCAAAAACGTTGGCAGCGGTGTGTTGAAGTCCAAGGGTCATATTTGAAAGAATTTTGGTTCATTGTACAAAAATGTTTTAAAAATTTTGTATTCTCAGACCAGTTTTTAAATTTTGTGAACACACACTGTATTTGGATTGGAGATAATGTAACAAAAGCATGACTTATATAGTACGCAAAATGAATTGGCTTAATCTATAATAAAATTATCCAAGAACCCTTTAGATTTAAGCAATCTATACACGAATTTTGTTGATACAACTTTTTTTAATAGTAACCTTTACTTATATTATTACATAAATTTTGCAATATACCAGAGAATAGCTTCGTCTTTTCTTCACACTCTGGTGGTCGTATTCGAACGTTTTGCCGTACTTATTGGCAGAAAAATTGGAGATAACAAACACTATTCAGGATATATTCAACTGTTACATTTGCATGGAATTATAAAGTTGCACTTTACAGAAAATATTCAGTTTTCTCTGTGAAATTTTGCGAAGGGGGGAAATGAACTGTCACTAGTGATTTTGTCATGCTCTTTTTCGACGAAGGTGTACTTCTCTTGTCAATATATACTTGAAAATAAGCTCGAATGTCATGTAATTTTACTATGCTTGTGGAGAAATTTTTAAGGTAAACAACATGAAATTTCACTATTGTATTTATAAGAGGACAGGATAGAGGCCGATATTTGATATGAGTTTCAAATATACCGAAACACGACTGCCGCCGGGTTAAATGGGAAAATATTACTTTTCAGAATTGATGGTATCAAAACGGTACCGCATTTAACGTTTGCGTATATGCATCAAAATTCGCAAGCTCATATTAAACAGATGTAGGCGTTCTTTGCAAGTTTCTTGTTTACATTTCAATATTTTTAGATGATTACTTTTCATACGATAACTCAGAAATTGATTCCTATCGTAGTTTCATTGTATTTTTTCAATTTCGGTTCCTGAAGACAGCTCCGTTTTTTTCTTTTCTTTTTTTTTTTAGTTTTGGAAAGTCAAAATCCATGCTGGCATTTTTGTTTAGGGGGGGGGGGGGGGCTTTTTTTCATATCACATATCTAGTGCAATAATAATTATTTTAAAATATTGAAAAACTACAAGAAATTTGTAAAGAATACTTTCATTTATTTAACATTAGCTTCCGAATGATGTCGCATGACTAGTTTATTAGGTTAATTTTTAATTGTATAACTTTGATTAGATATTCACATAAAATATATTTACTAATTATACAGGCATATTTATCAAATTTCTCTTGAAATTTATAGTTTCTAAACAAGTGGACTCACCCGGCCTTGCCCGACGTAACCACGAGGATCGTCCGTGCAAAATAAACAAAAATGGAACATTCAAAAAGTACGGCAATCACAATAACGGACAATGGCATTCGCGCTGATAAATCGTCAGAAAGACAATCAGAAAAAATAATGCTATTTTGAAGCAATCATAGGATAATCTAACAGCTTTATAAATGGGAATACGTGTTTTATTTGACTCTGTAATAGGAATATATAGGATTATACTGACAAGAACAGAGAAGAACAAAATGAAAAACATTGATTCTAAAAGCATGAAAATTAGACTTTTTTATAGCTTGAAAACAAAATCTTAACAGATAATGAACGTTAATTTCAGAAAATCAAGTAGAATCCGTCTTGCCTTAATTTCTTTTCTTGAAATTAAAATGTCTGTCGTCTGCCAGATTATCTAGTAAAAGTTTTAAATTCTTTATACGAAAAATGCATATTATCTGTTTAGAAAGACGCAAGTTTCGGATATGAAAACAAAACCAACTAGTTTCAATTTTTATTGATTTATAAAAACAAAGTGCACATTTTATCATTTATATTAAATTCATCCACTGTTTATAGAGTATGGCAAAGAGTAGGAAAAATGCATTTGAAAATTTTAAAAAATGGATTTGGATAAACAGTGTCAGGTGATTGAAAAACGGGATAATGGCCTGGGAAAATTTTAACCAGTAATTTTTTCAAGTTCCGAAACGTTTGTATAAGACACTTCCTGTAATATGGCCAAAAATTGTAGACATGTATAAAGAAAAAACGCAGACACGCACCCTAACTTTATATATATATATACACTACATATTCATTAATCATCGGACACATTCAGTTTTAGACATTTTGTCGAATATTTAAAAATATACTTTTCGGAATTTTCTGGAACTTCAGGATTATAAAGAATATGCTTCGCCTCAGATTTATCAATTTCGATTTGATAAGGAGGAAAATTAGGGGATCAACAAAAAATCAAAGAAAAATAATATAATATTTGGGATCACCCTGCAAATTAAAATGCACGAAATTATCGCTGCAGAATACTAGTGTGCGGGTACTGTACAACTAGACCAGTAAAAGTAGGATTTTACTACCGATAATTCGCGGAAAGCTGGAAATCGTTTAAATCACATTGTTTTACATCCAAATGAAGGGATTTGAAGTTTGTCCCATTTTTCATAACGGGGCACCACAAAAACCTCAAAATTTCCGGACTTTTTTCAGTACTTTGCAAATAACTCAAAAACCCTTTACGCCACAAAAACAATATCCTTACCCGTTATTTATAGTGCATAAAATTCTATGTTGATTGAGTACCACAGAGTAAAAATTCCATTAATATCAAGCGAGATGATAAATAAAAAATGCGCGCTTTTCCAAATTTTTCTAAAAAATATATATAAAATCTCTTTTTTGCATACCGATTATCGGTTAAAGGAATCACTTCGCTTACAAAAGGTAGAACTGCATAAAATGCCGAATGATATGTTTTAATTAACAACTTCAAAATTTAATAACATCAATATGGGAATTTCACCAAGCTTTTCACCAGATGATTGCACTTGAAATGCATCCTATATCCCCAAATTAATTTTATTTCTGTCATTTGCAGGCAAATTATTTTTTAGGTGCATAAATGATTATATTTTGAAAATTCAATGAAATGATGAATAAAAGTGATAGGTAATTCAAAAATGAAAGAATTATATTGTGTACTTAATTATATGTATTTTATAAAATGTTAGAGAACAATTTAATGCTAACAGAAAATCAAGAAAAATGATTTATTTAAAAAAAAAATAACATAAAAACAATAGTAATAAAATCTACTCTAGTTACTTGAGGCAAATACGGAGAAATCGAGCTTAGAACATTTTTCTGCTGTGCCTTGAGCTGTCCATTCTTCTTCCTCCTCCTCTACATGTTAAGGCCTCCTTGTCCATATATGCGTTTTCGTTTTTTCTGGTTTGTGGATCTTCTTCCTCTTCCGTATTTGTTCACGACGCATCTTTACAGTGGTAACTACGGTGGTTCAGCCATACAGGTAAAAAAATAAAGTTTCAGATACATACCAGGCCACCCCTCAGATTTTTTAGACTTGTGTACAGTAATATTCTGGTAGAATTTCAAATTCATATTTCAACTGCAAGAGGGTGCTCAACCCACCCTAACTTCATAAGTTAGGGTTTTGCATTGTAATTTTTCTGCAAATTTACTAAAAAAATAAAATCCTGCAAAATTTATGAATATTTTTTTATTTTACAATAGCTTACAAAAGAATAAAACAATATAGAAGTAAAAAATAAAAATGTAAATATATTTTGCCCTTTAATATTACAAAATAGCGTCTAAAACTGATTTTTTCGTAGTTTCTGATGGAATGCATTTTCTGTTTGCTTCTACTACCTGCAGTAAGAACTGCTTTTCATCTTCATCATTTGTTATGATTTATTGAAATCTTCAATAAGCTTAACACCTCTTTCTGCACTGTCATTCACTACTTGTAAATTTTGAAGCCGTTGTTTTCCTTTACGATAGTCATCATTGTCATTCCATTTCTCAGGAGAAAGGCTTAAAAATGACTTGCCTATATTCATACGAGATACAGTAAACTCTCTGTAAGGCGGACTCTGTGTAAGACGGAAATCTGTCTAACTCGGAAAGATTTCTAAGTCCCTGCGAATCCACAGACATAGAGTAAAATTTGTCTAAGGCGGAATATTGTCTACGGCGGAAAATTTTCTTGGTCCCGATCGATTCCGTCTTAAACAGAGTTTACTGTATAAGAGTTCTGCTGTTCTCCTCGTCGCAAAGTCTGACAGTCGCACACCATCTTCTTTTAAAATCTCAAGTTCACCTCTTACATTACGCTTCTTAAGTGCTTGCATAGCCGTCATTCGCTCTACAATTCTTTGTTTTTCTTCCATTTAAACTCTATCACAAAAGAGTGAAAGTTCTACCAAATCATCAGATAAATACCACATATGACGCTCCATCCCTTTTCTAGCAGAAAGTGCAATCTCTTTGTCTATTGATATATAATTTTTAATATCTGTCGAAAACTTGAAATCCGTATCCGGTGCTTCAATTGCAAGATGTGCTTCTGCCCATACTTTTGTATATAAAAGAGCACCAAACTGTACAAATCTTAAAATCTGCCTTACTTCCCTCTCTGTTAGATTAAAAACATCTCGCTAATCTCGAAATAGATATACCTTTAATGCATATTGTAATTTAGCCATCCATCGAGCATGGTGAACTGGTCCTGGTGCTCGCCAATGTATTTTTGTCGGTGGACATCCCAAGACAATCAGTGTCAATTCGATAAGTTCTTTGTAATCATCTCTAATATAAGATACAGCTGTTTCCATATAATGCTTAAGAAATGTAATAGCCGGTTCGGCAAATACCTTTGTTTCTCCATTTAATTCTAGTGCTCTAAAATTATCCCTCACAATACCATTCCAAACAGCCTTGAATCTCTTAACGATTGGAATTTTTGGAGAGCTTGAAGACCCAAAACAAAGTAAATGTTTTTGCCAAGACTAATTCCATCATGTGATGGCGACAAGCTAACCAGAGAAGTTCACGTTCAAGTTTTTTTTCTAATAAAGTACCGGATCCATTTAAACAACCAGTGTTCACGCTCGTTGTGTCAAAGCATATTGCTTGAACCAACTCTGTGACATTCCACTCTTCCAGTAAAATAAGTATAGCATTAGCTGCGTTTTTACCAGTTCCAGCAGTCAGTTTTGGTACTCCAAGGAGCTTATTAAGACCATCTCCAGATACAAATATTGGTAATCGATCAACATTTCCACATCCAAAAATTTCAGGGAGGGGTTTGGCATCCCAGTGAACCACTAGAGGGAAATCTGGTCTGAATTCACCTTTTATTGATTCTGCATACTCCTTCCGGGATTTTTTACGTGTTCGATGAATAGTACTTCTTTAAACTGGGAGGCAAGAGGGATTGTGGCCAAGAGCTGCTGGGAGCGGAACTATTAGACGAACTGCTTCATGATTAGATATTTTATAACTATCTAAGGCACTGGTTACATGAGCTGTAAAAAGCTATTTTTTAGACACTGTGTGTGTGTGTTCCTCTAATTTTGGCAGCTTAGATTTCATCTTGAACTGTGTTGGAATAAATTCGTCATCCGATTCAAAATCAGAAGTCCCAGAGTTTTCGATTTCACTAATTAAACAAATATCAGATGAACAGACAGTCGCCGAGGATAAAGAGGCTCTAATACGTCGTTCTTCTTCCTCTTTTTGTCTCTGAAGAGAACGCCTGCGCTTTTTCTTTAGTTCTTTATCTACTAAACCCATATACATTTTTCGATGTATTCTTTGATCTTGAAGAAAATCAGAATCTTCTTTAATTTTAATCATTTTTATAGCATCTTCATGAGCAATATCAAAGAGCAAGTCCAAATTTTCAAGAAATCTATCCACTCGTTGTTTTTGGGCTGTAGAAGAACGCTCTTTGTTTTTCTTTAATAAGAGCCAATGAGAATGAATGTTTTCAAGTTTTTCAATTATGTGTTTCTTTTGTTTTGTAGGAATTGCAGATTTCTGCCACGGTTGCACTAATTCTTCAACTGTCAAATGGCTAGCAGATCGTACCAATTTTGATTCTTTCAACTGATAATGAAAGCGCTGAAGGACTTGTCTTTTTGTAGGTAGTTGTTTCAATGTAGTCAATGGATCTACTGCTCTTAGACCAATCAGAAAAATTTCATTACTAAGGCGAGTTGAAACCAAAACCATTGCAAATTTTTAGCTACGAAATTTCCTTTAAACATATAAGAATGGCTATTTTTCGTAAAATTAAAGTTGTTAATCAATGGGCAAATTTTGTGATTATTTTATTTCATATTAGGCTTAGTGTTTATCTCATTAACACATAAACCATGTTAACATCACATAACAGTAAAATAATATTTAAAATAACTAATTTAACTTATATATAATCCTTTATACTTATTTAAAAGCAAAAACTCCTACACAAATAATTAAATCTATTTTAAATATAACTTTCATTTGTTCCTTTTCACTTTGGAATAGCCATGTGCTAAATGTAAACAACTGTAAAAGAGATGTTTGTTGCCAGATGCAGAATTTGAAAATATATAATATAGTTATTTAAAATAAAAATTATCATGAAAAATTAAATGTTCACTTCGAAATTGTTTTCAATTGGTAGTAAAATGAATTAGAAGAATTCTTGTTTTGGTTTAGTGTTGCCATTCATTATGTAAATAATTATCAGAAATAATATTACATATAATAAAATATTTTAGAAATAATAATAATATACATATACATAAATATAATACACCAAACTAAATTTCTGAGAAAAATTAAATATATATCAGAACTGTAAATTATTTGTTGAATTTCCTATACTCCTGCTAATGTTAAATTGTAGGGGGTCGTTGAGCACCCTCTTAGAATTTGTAAGCTAAAAATTTACCAGCATTATACTATTGGCGAGTCTAAAAAAGTTAGGGGGTGGCCCGGACTCTAGCTCAAAAAAAGTTTTTTTGAACCACCCTAGTGGTAACGTATAGTTGAGCATTTAACCCCGTTCTTCCTACAAGAACATAAACCACCTTTGCACCATTTTGCACATTTGCATGACAGAGTGATTAGGAGCTCAGGTGTTGCAGATACAACTGTCGTGGTAACTGGAAGTATACCATGCCTGAATGACTTTTAACCCCAAGAATTGGGATACATCATCCTTTTATTCCAAATGTTGATATGATGAAAAGCTCTGAATGAATGTTGTTTGACTGCATCTTCAGTTGGCGGCAGAGAAGCGAGGTTAAATTGGGTCTTCATAATGTATTTTGCAAATATGTTGTGCAGTGCTGTGGCTTCGTCGTATTGGGCATTGTATAAGGTGGCAATAAATTTCTGCACCATAGCACTTAATTCCTGATGCGTAGCATGTTGTTTATTTAAAGCAGTTAGAACATCCTGTATGTGGGCATGATTTTCCAAACGCTTGACAAATTTCGATTTGACCTGCCTGAAGAAGGCCGAAGTAGAATGCCACTAAAAGCATGCAGGAATAGAATGTTATTCTTCACAAACGACAAGTACTTGAAACTTAGTGGTGAATACAAAAGATTGCCTGGCTGTCCTTTCCAAAGTTTGAAGAAGTATATCGTGGATGAGTTGGGAGCAAATGCAGTCAAAAGCAAAAGCAGATCAATATCTTCCCCAACTATGATGAAAGGTTCTGATTGCTAATCAAGTTAGATGGCTTTCATCACGATGGTAGTATCTGCGTCTTCGACAGCTTGCTTCACAGTAAACTTGTCTTGCTCTAGTTTTTCAATGAACATTTTTATTGAACGGCGTTTATTACCATTAGCAAGGGAGTGCTCTTTTTGCATTGCGAGTGACATAGTTTCGTCAAAATCAACACTTGCTGCAATGTAAATATTTTTTTGGACGGAAACGCTCAGCAGACTTGGTGCCATGTTCTGACAATTGTTCTGGCTAACGGTCAAATACAATGGTTGCACTTTTACTATAGTTGTTTTTTAAATATTCAATGTGCTTGGAAATAATCGACCGGGACTTTTCTCTTGGCTCCCAACGCATTCGATGAAACTGGAAGACACCATAAATCGCATGGATAGTTTGTACGGTTTGTTCTAAATCGTTAAAAGGTGTGAAAAAATCGTTAAATACTGACTTTCGCGTATTTCTCATCCAAACGTTATCAAACAGAGAAGTCGGTTATGGAGTCAATTCAGATTGAAAAAAAATTCTGTCTTCCTCTGATTTTTTGTCGAAGGAAATTCGACGAAAAATCGTCTCTGGATCGACGGACACCTCCTCATCGGGGATTTTTACAGTACACGTGAAGCTTTTCATTGGAGTTATTCGATTGGATCTGTTGAATTTCAAATAGCCAAAATTTCCACCAATGATACTTTTAATACTTGCGACTCCAATCTCTTTTGCTAGATAACAATTTATTTTACGCCACCAATCACTCCTGTACTCAGATATATTACGTAGTCACTTGAAGGGAGTGGGTTATGCGACAGAGACAATGAAACAAACTTATACATACAGGTAGATGTTGCACCTTGTGCTTCTAAATAATCTTGAATCAGTGTGCTGCTCTGTTGTACAAAATGACACCTTACGAAACTTCTGCACTTTTTGGGAAATATTCATGATTATGAGCATCGTAATAATCCAATTAGCCAGGATGTTATTGGTCAGTCCTCTAACCGGTATGGCCACTCAGGGAAACCCAGCAAATGCTTTAGAGTTTTAGTGTAGTCCCTGGGGGAAGACACAATAACCGAACCGTCCCGCCTTTCGATGCCGAAAATTTATTTTCATTGAACATTATGTACATTTCCAATCACAATTGCTTACCCAATTATTCTGGGCGAACAGGATCTTTACACTTTTATTACTTTTAAAAACACAATAATGAGATAATAAAATATAAATGATGAGAGATGTATAATAATAAATGTACTAATATTTTAATATCTAAAGATATATGAGTTATATGAATATTTACAGATGACACCTAGATCTACAATGCTAGGGAAAGAAATACACATATGAATTGGGTTACACTAATTTGCAATTATGCTCTAATATTTACAATTCGCAAAAAAAGAGAAAAACTTTAGGACTCAATACAGACGAGAGATACTTCCAGTACTCTTCAACAATCTCACCAGCGTCTTCTCAATGTCAATAGTCTCAATGTCACGTTTAAAGCTCACTAGGAAAAGTGGGTCAAACTTCAAATCCCTTCATTATGATGTAAAACAAAGCGATTAAAACGATCTCCACCATTCCGCGAATTATTGATTGAAACTGCTGTTTTTTGAGCTAATTTTACCTAAACATGTATACTGATTTTTGTATAAACAGCACGTGTATTCATGGACATATAGCGATTTTTTTTTTTTTTTTTTTTTTTTTAAGTTGAAAAAAATTCTTGCAAGTTTTTAGTTTCTATCCTGTAGGGTTTTCAACCAAATTTAACACCAGTTTCAGAAAAAAATGGCAAAATGAAGTTGAAGAAATATAGTGCAAATGCAATATAAATATATTAATTATTTTATGAAATGTGAGCAGTTGTGTGAAATAATTTTTATGTGCGGATGCGCGAATGATAACGAAGATTTTTTTTTTTTTTTTTTTTTTTAACACTAGGGGGCTCGGCCCCCTACGAGCTACGCTCGCCAACCCCCGTCCAGACACCGCAGACTCTAAATGCACGCTAATTTGATCGGCTTTAAAAAGATTTCGAAAGATTGAATTATAATTTAAAAAACAGTGGCGATCTCCCTATAAACGGATTTCTATTCATTTCTCTTTGATTGGGGGATTTTAACGCCAAATCCGCTGCGGTACTACTTGATTATCCCGTCGACCCATTTCGCCAAATTATATAAATCGCCAAACCACTCGCCAAATTATACAAATTGACATAATTTTTTATTTTAAATAACGAAAGAACAAATAAATTAGTACAGCATTAATAAAAATACAAATAAAACGTCGAAATAAAAATAACTTGATGACGCAGACACATGTAACAACATTTCAAAATAAGCTAATATAAAAGGAATTAAGTAAACAGAGTCTTTGTATCCTGGTATTTTTTAACAAAGCGAAAAGAAAGTTCTTTTAAATGAGACATTTTAAATTAATCGTTTTTAATCTGACGTAATTTTTACCAAGCTATTCTTTCTCTGTTAAATATTCACTTGAAAATACCAGTTGAAAAGTATCCTCTCAAAATATCAAATAAATGTCTAGCGCAATATTTAAATTTAAACCGTTTTGCAATATTATTTTGCGTTCATTTTATGTAATAACTGTAATGTGACGTAAATATGACGTAATTTCTCCTATTTAATACTTCTAACGCATGTTAATAAATTTATTATTTTACAAATTCCTTTCTCACTTAAAATTCACGTGTAATTATAGTTTTTATGACGTAATTTTTAATAAGTTCCTGCTTTTTGCACATAATTATTTAATTCTAATTCCAAATGTTTTTTTTCTGTTTATAATAGTCACGTGTAAATAAATTTTTAATTTATTTACACGTATAAATATTTTTTTTTTTTGAAGCAAACATTATTGCTTCCTCTGTTTATACAGTTGGCAACAGTTTAAATTAATATCACTTTCTGAAATCTGTAAAAATTATCTCTAGAAATGCTGAAAATTTGAATTTAAAATAGAAATAAAACCTCAAAAAATGAGTCAAAATAAAAAAATTAATGCAATCTGCACTCCGACAAATTCTAACGCATAAAATGATCTAAAAATGATTACACTGCCATGTATAGTTTTTGCTGCTATAAAACTTTTTTAGTGGAACGACTTTGTCCAACTTTAGCATTAAATATCTCTTAAAATAATTCTTCGATTTGAAAACTGTCTGCTTCAGCGTGTTTATCAAACATTTCTGTATAAAACCACCGATTTTTATATTTTTGTATGCATTATTTTTCTTAATATTAACGAAGAAAGACCTCCAGTCACAAAAAATTCAAAACTGGCGGCGGCGGCGGCGGCGGCGGCGGTGACAGCGGTAGTTACTTTTTTTTTAGAATAGAGAGATAATTTAATAGTCAACTTTATGCAGCAAATCTTAAAAAGAAATCCAGCTGAATTATAAGGGATTTTCCACATATTGTCATTTTTTATTACTTGACTTTCAGAAAAAATTTCGTATTTAATGCATATCAATGAGTAGATTTGGAAGAAAGGCTTCGGTTTTGATAGTTCTTTTTAACGTGGAATAGGTTCGTTCTGGCGGTTATCTAAGAATAACTAAAGCATCAATAAGAAAAGGAAAGTTAAAACTGACAATTCGTTAAAAATACCTTATCATTCAGCTGCTTTTAGAGAGCAACTAAAAATCAGCTCACACTATCGCCGATGTCTTTCTGAATTTTCACTATATTTGACTGGATCTTTTGTATGAGTTGCTCATAGGAGTTGACTATTAAATCTCTCTATTCTAAAAAAAGTGACTAACACTGTCGCCGCCGCCAGTTTTGAATTTTTTGTGACCAAAGGTCTTTCTTCGTTAATATTAATAAAAATATTGCATACAAAAATATTAAAATCGGTGATGGTATAGAGCAATGTTTGATAAATACGCTGATGCAGACAGTTTTCAGATCGAAGAATTATTTTAAGATATATTTAATGTTAAAATAAGTCAAAATCGTTCCATTAAAAAAGGTTTATAGGAGCAAAAACTATACATGGGAATTTAAACATTTTTAGATCATTTTATACTTTAAAAGTGCCCAGTGTGCAGACAGCATTTATTTTTTTAATTGAATTTATTTTTCAAATGAAAATCAAATTTTCAAATTATATTTGCTTAAAAGGCGCAAAGGCCAACCTAGTGAAAAATATTCCATGCCGGGAATCGAACCCGGACCATCAGTATAGCGCACTGACGTTCTACCGACTAAACCACATGGAACGATACCCAGCCTGGAACTTCTCACTATTAGTAACTATCATATCACTAATAATTTTTCATTTGAAAAATTGTATGCAAGGCGAATGTTTCTCTCTGGAAAAATTTCCAAATATTAATATGAATTTATTTTTTTTGAGGTTTTATATCTGTTTTAAATTCAATTTTTCAGCCTTTTCAGAAGCATTTTTTAAAACTTTTAGAAAAGGGTATTATTTTAAATTGTAGCCAAATTTTAGAACAGCGAAATGAATTAATATTTCCTTCAAATTAAAAATTCTTTACACGTGACTATTATAAACAGAATAAAACTTTCAAATGAGAATTAAATGATTACGTATTTTTGGGAAGATATTTATAATTACGTTATAAAAATATATTTACACGTGAATTTTAAGAGAGAAAGAAAATTGTAAAATAATAAAGCCATTAATATGGGCTAAAAGTGCACATAGAGGAAATTACGTCATATTTAAAATTGCCAATTCATAATATTGTCAAACAGTTTAAATTTAAAAAATATATTTGTGCGAGAGATTTATTTGATATTTTGAGATAATCTTTTTTAAAGTACTAGGGGGCTCGGCCCCCTACGAGCTACGCTCACTAACCTCCGTCTAGACACCACTGACTTTAAATGCACGCTAATTTGATCGACTTTAAAAAATTTTTCGAAAGATTGAATTATAATTTAAAAAACACTAGCGATCTCCCTATAAACGGATTTCTATTCATTTCTCTTTGATTGGGGAAATTTTAACGCCAAATCCGCTGCGGTACTACTTGATTATCCCGTCGATTAATTTCGCCAAATTATATAAATCGCCAAAACACTCGCCAAATTATACAAATTGACATAATTTTTATTTTAAATAACGAAAGAACAAATAAATTAGTACAACATTAATAAAAATACAAATAAAACGTCGAAATAAAAATAACTTGATGACGTAGACACGTGTAACAACATTTCAAAATAAGCTAATATAAAAGGAATTAAGTAAACAAAGTCTTTGTCTCCTGATATTTTTAACAAAGCGAAAAGAAAGTTCTTTTAAATGAGACATTTTAAATTAATCGTTTTTAATCTGACGTAATTTTTACCAAGCTATTCTTTTTTTTTTTAAATATTCACGTGAAAATACTTTTGTTAGAAATGAAATATTATGTGCGCTTTCGGAACAAAAATAGTTGAAAAGATCCTCTCAAAATATCAAATAAATGTCTAGCGCAATTTCTAAATTTAAACTGTTTTGCAATATTATTTTGTGTTCATTTTATGTTATAACTATAAAGTGACGTAAATATGACGTAATTTCTCCTATTTAAGACTTCTAACGCATGTTAATGAATTTATTATTTTACAATATCCTTTCTCTTTTAAAATTCATGTGTATACTTTTTATGACATAATTTTTAATAATGGTACATATAAATATTTTACAGACATACATACAATAAATACAATAAACCCAACTGGAGTGAAAAATTAACCAGAGCCAGAAATCGAACCCGGGACCACAGTATACAAGACTGCTGCTCTAACCACTGAGCTACTCTGGCCGATGCCTGAGTCTGCAATTTCTCACTAATAAACCATGGTTAGAGCAGCAGTCTTGTATACTGTGGTCCCGGGTTTGATTCCTGGCTCTGGTTAATTTTTCACTCCTGTTGGGTTTATTGTATTTATTGTATATATGTCTGTAAAATATTTATATATACCTTTAACTGTTGAATGCAGGCGTTATTTATGTGTGTAATGTTTAATAAGTTCTTGCTTTTTGTACATAATTATTTAATTCTAATTCCAAATGATTTTTTCTGTTTATAATAGTCACGTGTAAATAAATTTTGAATTTGAAGCAAACATTATTGTTTGCGCTGTTTATATATTTGGCAACAATATAAATTAATACCTTTTTCTAAAATAATGTAAAACATATGTCTAGAAATGCTGAAAATTTGAATTTAAAATAGAAATAAAACCTCAAAAAATGAGTCAAAATAAAAAAAATTAATGCAATTTTACCGCATAAAATGATCTAAAAATGATTACACTGCCATGTATAGTTTTTGCTGCTATAAAACTTTTTTAGTGGAACGATTTTGTCCAACTTTAGCATTAAATATCTCTTAAAATAATTCTTCGATTTGAAAACTGTCTGCATCAACGTGTTTATCAAACATTTCTGTATAAAATCACCGATTTTCATATTTTTGTATGCAATATTTTTCTTAATATTAACGAAGAAAGACCTCCGGTCACAAAAAATTCAAAACCGGCGGCGGCGGCGGCGGTGACAGCGGTAGTTACTTTTTTTTTTTAGAATAGAGAGACAATAATAATATTTCCTTTCTAACAGCAAAGGTATTTTCACGTGATTATTAAAACGAGAAAGAAAACTTTGGTGAAAATTACTTCAGATTTAAAGCGATACATTTAAAATGTCTTATTAAAAAAAAAAAAAAAAAAAAAACCTATAAAAATACCGAGAGACAAAGACTCTGTGTACTTAATTCATTTTATAGTTATTAGCTTATTTTTTCATGTTTCACTGATCTGATTTAATGAAAGACAAAAACAACATGTTAACAGGGAGATCGCCACTGTTATTTTAATTACAATTCTTTCTTCAGAAATTTCTTTAAAGCCGATCTAATTAGCGTGCTTTTACAGTTTGCGGTGTCTAAGCGGGGTTTGGCGAGCGTAGCTCGTAGGGGGTATATCGCCCTAGTTATCTAAATAATCTTTATTATCGTCCGCACATGCGCAGATAAAAGTTATTTCATACTACTGTTCATGTTTCATAAAATATATAATATATTTATATTCCAGTTACACTATGTTCATTCTACTACACATTGCTAATTTTTCTAAAACTGGAGTTAAATTTGGTTGAAATCCCTGCATGATATGAGCTAAAAACATGCAAAACTTTTTTTAACTTTAAAAAAAAAATCACTATATTTCCATGAATATACATGCTATTCTTACACAAATCCGTAAACATATTGTACAGTATCTGCAAATTTGTACTCTACAGCGATTGATCGTTTCGCGCATTTTAGTTTAGAGGGTGATCCCAAATATTATTATTTTCTTTTGATATTTTGTTGGCCCCCTAATTGGCCTCCTTATGAAATCGACATTGATAAATAAGAAGTCAAACATATTCTTTATAATCCTGAAGTTCCAGAAAAATCCGACAAGTGTATTTTTAAATATTTGACAAAATGCCTAAAATTAAAAGTGTCCGGTGATTAATGGTTATATAGTGTATATATAGATACACAGTGTATTATTATGTTATATTTTATAAAGGGTCCAGTAGAATATAGATTAAAATCTTTTTTTTTAATTGAAAACTCAAATCGATATTTTACATTTAATTTTTTTAACTTGTGCACTAACAACACCAAGAAGCAGATTTATATGAAAAATATCAATTCAAATAAATTTTTGGCATGCATTAAAAACGACACTTTCGTATTAGCCGCATGCCAGGAGTTCATAGGCAAAGAAATCGCCAATGATTTCGCTACTAGCAGCAGCCTTTTTTAGGGTTTCGTTCATCTGACGAAACCCTATTCGTCTCACTCCTTTGTCTTTCTGTCTGTCCGTCTCTTAGCCCGTTCTCAGAAACTATACATGTTGGAGACTTGAAATTTTGGGTACTTATAGCTGAACACCTCACATCAAACGACAAATCATAAAATTTTGAATGAATCGGTAATTAACCGAATTACGGGCTAATTAACTTCTAAAATTATGCAATTAACCTTTTTAACGCAGGTACAAACGCACATTCTCCAAATCGTCGGAGTTTCTCCTTAGGTTTACCAGTAAAATCAGAGGATACACGGTTACCACGGAGAAAATTAAGTTAAAAAAAGAAGTGGACATTTTAATTCGAAATCCCATCTCAGAAAGTATTGGTCAGAGAAATTTATAAAAGATATAGACAGACGCGGAAAAAAATCTATTTTATTTTGGTATAAAGTTCATACTCCTGCGATGTGTGTAAGTGAAAATATCTACTAAAAATCGATCGATAAAAAATTAATTTATTTGGGAAGACAAGGAAAAGATATTTCATTTTCGAGCGAAGCTAGTGTCAGACATGACGATGCTTGCGGTTTTTCGTAATTGAGTAATTTAATACGAAATTTAAACTTTTTAAATATTAAATTTTTTTATTCAATTTTCTGGCATCCGGATGCGAAATTGTCTGCCGATTTCATACATACCCAGTTCAAAATCATAGCTTCATTACAAGCTGAGATATTAATTATTATTTAATTAATCGGTTTCATTTCTAACAAATGCATAGATTACAATGCAGACATGTACTTTTTTAAACACGAAATAATTTAAATTAGGAAATCTAACAATTTGCGTGGGATTTTTGGACAGCGCTATGAGACAAGTATAACTTATTCATTATCAGAAAGTTTACAAGTATTCATACCATTATTTTCGAATATTAATTTCAGAAATTATCTTAAATTCTTGGCTAAGACCGCCACACTCTCGACTAGCATATCTCCTGATAGGTTATTTAACGGAGTTACGTTCAGATACAGTTTTGTTAAGAATAGAGTGCGCTGCCTCGTGGTGGAATGTGTAACTAGCAGACTGCGATTTCATTTAAAATAGGAAATCTAACAAGGCGATCTCTTTGAAACTTTAAGGTAGTTTATAACACATAAGAAAAAGTTTATAAAAAATGGTGCATGAAATTTCGGGCAGGTGGGAAGAAGGAGGGGAAGGGGCAATTTTTTTTTTTTTTTTTACCTTTTTCTTTCATACCGTTTCAGGTGCGTTTTTTTGACGGAGTTCTCAGATACATACTACTTATTAAATATAAATATGTCAAAAGTTAAATTACCACTATTTCCGAATAGTAATTTCAACAAACATCTTAAATTCTTGCTGAAGACCGCCACCCCCTCGAGTAACATATCTGCTTGCAGATTGTGTAAAGGAGTTCCGTTTAGATACGCTTTTGTTAAGAAAAGAGTGTGCTCCCTGGTGATGGAATGTGGAACTAACAGACCGCGATTTCATTTCAAGTAGGAAATCTAACAATGTGGTCTGTTTTAAACTTTAAGATACTTTATAACACATGATAATAAAGTATAAAGATGAATGGCGTGTCGCATTTCGAGGGTGGGGGGGGGTGAGGGAAGGGCGCGAACAAAATTAGGAAATATAGTTGGACGATCTGTTTGAAACTTTATTATAGCTTATAAAACATAACAAAAATTTTAAACATCAGGCCGCGTCAAAAATCATGGTGACCATTACCCCACTTCGCCCCCCCCAAGGGGGTCACTTTTCTAAATTTGACAGATACCCGTCATGTGATATATCGTAGCATTTCGGGGGGGGGGGGGGCACGAACAAATTTAGGAAATATAACAAGGCGAATCTGTTTGAAGCTTTACGATAGTTTAGGAGGGGTTTGCCAAAATTTAGAAGTTGTTCCATGGCGATAAATGTACTGGACGTTTTGAAAGGAATATTAAACGAAATCCTTTGTGCGATCTATGATCACACTTACCCACTTGTTATTATGATAATTTCAGTTGTTTAAACGCGTAGTTTGATTAGATGTCCATAGCTGCCAACTTGTATGGATTTTTGTTACCACTAAAATTTAATAGTAAATTTTGGTTAATACAATAGCCGAAATTTAACGATTTTTAATGATTAAATAAGTCCAAAAGCTCTATTAAATTTTAGTGGCAAAAAAATTCCATTCAAGTTGGCAATTATGCACGTCTTTTATATTTGTGTTTTATTTATATTATTTTAATTATTATTCATTTATAAAGTTTAAATTTGGTTATGCAAATCCAAAAACAAATGCTAAACTATATGCGTAGTTTAAAGTGCAGACCTTTCGTATGTATATATATATATTTATTTATATATTTTCATATATATATATATATATATATAATCACAAATATATGAACAAATTGTAAAATTCTAAAGATGAACAAGATATAGCCATAGGAAATCAGTATCTAAAATAAGAAACTATGAATAACCCACAGAAACATCAGAGGTGCTTGTTGGTTAATTCATAGTGAAGATGCGTTATTTCACCCAATTTTTTCGGCATTAAGCCTAAAATATTAAAATTTAGCACCTAATAGTGCATCATAAAGTAAAATAAAATAAAATACAATAAAATAAAAATAAAATTATACATATATATTTTAATAATGCTTAAAAACTTGTTTAATAACCATAAAAAAAATCAATCAAGATAGAGTTAAAAAAATGCATTTGAAAAGGACATTTTATTCCCTATTCGACGGTATAAAAATAAAATTTGTGTGATGTTCAGAAATTAAAACAATTGCAGTAAAAGCGAAGTTTATTGGTCAAGTTTTGCCACCATCAATGTGACATCAGATGCGCTGAAGGATTTTTCTTTATAATATTTAATTCATTAAGTTATTTTTAAATCCTTATACTTAATAATCTATGAATTTTCAGAAATTCAAATGCCCTCTTTTATGGTACAGTTGAACTTGAGATACGATTAGATGCAGGTTCTCGTTTATGAACAGCTCTTTTTTCGTTTTACACTTAACAGAGTGATAAACTCTGATAACTCTATAATCTTATCAATAACTGTCTTGACGCTGTTATTTTAGAAACAGAAGATACTTTAGCAGATTTTATCTTCAGGTAATATAAATACACCAAGCCATCTGTTCTTTTTCCAAAGTCATGTATAGAATTTGTTCTTTTCATGACAAGATAAAAAAAAAAAAAAGCATTGAAATCGATTATATCATATCATAAATACAGTCGTCGCTCAATAAATTTTCATCTAAATTTAATCTTTCCAATTTCATGTATAAGTTAAATAACAATTATTTGGGATAAACGGATGAGCAAGAAAAAATAAACATATTACAAAATTTAATTGTGAGTTAACCCTTTGAGGGGCAAGCAATAATATATCTGTAATATTGAATTTTCACCGGAAAAATTTTAAAAAAAATTCATTTTAAAATAAGAAAAAGCTATTCATAACACTTTCCCCTGAAAGTTAAAAATATAAAATTTAGTTAAAAGTTTCTAGTGCGAATCTTGTTGAAATTAGGTGCGATAAAATTTATCCTAACACCCCTCGAGGGGTTAATAATGGAAATGTTTCATCATAATGCATATTCTTAAAAATTGCAACTTCAAATGAAATGTTAATGTATTATCACCTGTATATAATATTTTAAGAAAGAAATATGAAAATATGTACATCATGATAAATATTGTTTTTTATGAGAATAGGCCTGGGCCTTAAATCGATTTAAATTGATTTAAAGCTTACATCGGAAAACTGATTTAACCATTGGTCTTAAATCGATTTAAGCTAATATCGGAAATCGTGATTTAGCTAATGTCTTAAATCGCGATTTAGATAATGTCTTAAATGGCGATTTAGCCATTGGCTTTAAATCGATTTGAAACAAAAAATACTAATTCACAGCTAACATCAGAAAAACGATTTATCTACTTTGATGTATCTACCGCTTACATAGCAACCTGGTGTTAAATCGATTTAGGATTACCCGATTTAAGCAAACATCGCAAGCCTCAATGCTTTCCGTTTTAAGAAAAACAAGGCAAGCTGGTGTTAAATCGATTTAGGAGGTTCTGATTTAAGCAAACATCGCAAGCCTCAATACTCTCCGATTTAAGAAAAAGACGATTTAAGAAAAACAAGGCAAGCTGGTGTTAAATCGATTTAGTAGGATCCGATTTAAGAAAATATCGAACCTCAATCCTCTCCGATTTAAGAAAAGATAATTTAAGAAAAAGACGATTTAAGTAAAAATTGACATTTATTTATTTTGTAAACGAGATTGGAATGTGTATTTTTCAGAAATCAAGAACTTATATGGTGGGAAGTTGAAAAGAAAAAAGTAATGTTTAGTTCTTAAAATCCAAATTCATCGAACTTCAATTTATATGTTAATGCAATTTTTTGATGAAAAATTAAGTTTTCACATATTTGAGTAACATTGCAATATGTATTTTTTATTTTCTATTATTCTGTAATTAATTAAAATGTTTTAAAGTAGAATCCTGCATTGTTTCAAAATATTGTTTTCCTGAAATTGATTCAGTATTTATATGATTAAAAAAAATAATAAAGTTTAAATCTAAACTCATCGACTTTCAGTTTGTACTTTTATGCATTCTTATGACGAAAAATTCATTTTTTATATGTGTTAGTAATATTTTAACATATATTTTTTATTTTCTATTATTTTGTAACTAATGAAATTATTTAAAAGTATAGTCATGCATTGTTTTGTGTATCCTGATTTGCCCGTATCGACATGAATTTTTTTTTTTTTTTTGCTAATATTTTTTTTTCCTGAAATTGATTGAGTATTTATGGTTGAAAAAAAAATAGAATAAAATTTCATATTTAAAATCAAAATTCATCGAATTTCAGTTTTTATTTATTTATTTATTTATTTATTTTTGCATTCTTTTAATGAAAAATTCATTTTTCACATGTTTGGGTAATATTTTAATATGTATTCTTTATTTTCTATTATTCTATAATAAATTAAAATATATTTAAATAATCATGTATCGGGTTTGTCATCCGATTTCAACGCCAGCCACGTTCATTGAGTATCTTGCTGAAATTGATTTACTATTTATATCCAAATTCATCCATTTTTAGTTTATATTTTTATGCATTATTTTGATGAAAAATTAATTTTCATATGTTTGGCTATTATGGGAATATTTTAGTTTTAATTTATTATTATTTTGTAATTAAATAAAAATACTTTAATAAGGTTCTGTAATGAGTCAAGTAACTTGATTTTTACAGCAGAATGAGGGAGGGGTGGATCATTAGATTTTTCTGCAGATCTGCGATTTTCTGCTTTTTTGACATTTTGTTATCATTAAAAAGGGATATATTTTAAAAATGTATTTTATTACTAATCTTACAGAGTGTCATCAGCCGCGAAACAGTCAGCAATTTCAATAATGTGCTCCAAGGCTCATACTTCCAATCCTTCTCCATCCGCTATATAAATGTCAGCATTTATGTTAAACAAATCTTATTATAAACTAAAAGTTAAAAAGATATAGAATTGCACCTTATTTCTCATATCTTCCCTCTTTTCTTTTTTTTTTCTTTTTTTTTTTTTTTACTACTTTTCTCATCATAATAAATGAACAGTTAAATTCATCATTGAATTCTTCGAATCTGCTTCTGTTTTACCTCAATAACTTTTTTAATTCTGTGTCTGTAAAAAAGGGATGTTTGTAGGTTGTTTGCAATAAAGTGCTATTTGGGTGGGCTAGGGGAAGTCCCCCCCCCCCACACACACACACACCAACCCCATTTAAGGAATTTAGATTGTAGCAGGCATAACAAGTCAGACAAATAAAAAAATCATTTTTTTTATATTATTTCGTGAAGAATCTGTTTATAAAATGTATTAAAATAGGTCACTAATTTTTAAAATGGAAAAAAAAACTAGTGTTTTGGGACATTCAAAGTTTTTTTTTTTTTTATGTGTAAAATATACCTCTTTTCAAAGGTATTTAAAAAATTAAAAACTAAGTATACTAAATAATACATGAGGGGCAGGGGGCTGCATAAAGTCTGTATTTTGTTTTTAAAAATTTAAAAATAGGCTTCCATATTCTAAAATATAAAATCGGTGTTAAATCGCGATTTAGCACTAAATCGCGATGTTAGATGGATGATAGATCGATTTAAGAAATTTCTACATCGCCCAGTCCTAAATATGAATCTCAAATGAAATGCTTTACTGTAAATACGAATGACATGCACAGTATTCGCAAATTATCTTCACAAAATTAGAAAGATATTGATCCCAACAAAAAGTTTTCGGTAAAAAAAAAAAAAAGCGCCAAGTTCTCCTTAATGTTTCGGCCAGAAAAAGTAGTGATATCTGAAGTTCGCACAAGTTAAAAGCCAAACATCCCAAATCTTTCATTGAAAATGGCTTCCTGCGACTTGGCCGTTAATGCCTTCTACAGCATTTCAAAATTAATGATTGGAAATTACGCATTTATGATTTATTTAAACATTAAAAGTAATATTAGAATGCAAAGAGGCAAATTCACATAAAGACATTATAAGTAAAAGATTTTTGATAACTACCATTCAGTTTCAACAAACATTAGTTTTGATTACAGATCATTTAATCCACTTGTGGTTTAATTGTCATTTTGTGCGGTCTAAAGCTAAAGTCATTAACGTAAAACCCAAGAAATAAAACAAAATTTACTTACTTCAAATCTCACAATATATTTAAATAAATCATACATTATATTTTATTGTATAATATTGAAATCTTGTGTATTGACGAAAGAGATTTTTTTCGTTTGAACATTTATTATAGTTTGTTTGTATACATTAAGAGGTATTCGATTTATAAACTGTTAAAAGCTGATACTAATTATGTTTTAGCAATTAGGGATATTATCTCCTGAATACAAATATTTTGTTATTTTTAACTTCTAAGCATGTAAATAGACTGAAGTTGTTTAAATGCTTTTTTCAAATGTGTATTTTATTTCTGTACTCTGTGCCACAAAATGCCTAAAATAATCAAAAAATGTAGTTTGCATATCTCATTTAGCTCATTTGGTTGGTTAGCTCATTTGTACATATTTTAAAATTTTAAAAACTCTCTCGAAGGCATTAACGGCCAAGTCGCAGGAAGCCATTTTCAATGAAAGATTTGGGATGTTTGGCTTTTAACTTGTGCGAACTTCAGATATCACTACTTTTTCTGGCCGAAACATTAAGGAGAACTTGGCGCTTTTTTTTTTTTACCGAAAACTTTTTGTTGGGATATCACTATTTTTTGTATGTTTTTTCAAGTTTGTTATTCCAAACTATATTAATATGAAAAAAATTAAATTTCGGTACTTTTATGTTAGCCAGGAGCAAATCTCATCATTAGCCTTTTGTTTTTTCGCCAATAGCATTCTTCATTTTTCACATGTGTAAATTAGAAACAATGCTTTGATTTTCAAATAAAATATTTTGGTTTATGTTATTATTTCCTATTTATTTATTTATTTATTTCTATGTTAAATACTCTATTAAATAAAATGAGGGAAATGTATCTATTTTAAATGAGATGACTGAAAAGTATATATCTTTAAATGAAATGAATGCAATATGAACAATGGAGTTGGGAACAGTATTTCGCGATTTGCCACTTGCGCCCGGCTAACATAAAAATATCTAAATTTATTTTATTGAGCTTTACAAATTTATACTTTATTTATTTTTATATAAAAGTACTAGCCGCCTCTAGCAAGCAGTATTTACCATATTAATTCGATGTTAAACGTTGCATCATGTTACTGTTATGCATAGTTTAATTTATTTGCCCATTCTTTCACCAAGTCGGGAGCTTTTGATAGAGAAATCAAGAACTCTTTACGATCATGGAAGCACATCATATATTTTGTGTTGTTATGTATTCCATATTTCGTGACAAATATCTCTTAACTCCCTTATGCATGTTTCCTTAGCAGTTACGATTCGTTCTCTAATGCGGAAATTTTTAATCCTATTAAGTAATGTTTTCTAATTGGGCTCACTGCCAATTGTTGTATTTTAACTGATACGACTGGGTACAAGTGAAATGGTTCTTATGAAATCCTTTGATAATATCTGCATTTGCATTAAACCATATTGATGCTAATATCTTTTTGTTTCACGTTAACCTTTTCAATAGACTCGATTACGGAAGAATAGAAGGTCTACCGGCTCACTGCCATGATCCATTTGAAAATCTATCATTCTTCTCATCAGATCGTGTTGAAGAATTAGTCAATGTGCCATGGTTTTAAGATTTTAGCTAATTTTATTCGAAACCTGAAAATTAAAATGCGAGGAACCGGATTATAGAAGATTCATTCTAAAGTACATATCGATTAACAGGTTACATATTATAGAATTATAATAATCATAAGGAGAACTGGCAGTTTCAATGCTTTAATAGTTTCCGTAAATTCTCTTTATATAATACAGAAGTTTTAGCGGTGTAAAGATTAACAACATAGTCACAGTAAGTATAATAACAATAGCAGAGGTTTTAGGCAGTGACGAAACTATTAGTACTTTGGAAATATTAGTACGTTATATCATTTAACTATTGAGATGATATGCGGAAAAATAAAAATAGATGGCTCGCATTAATAATTAACTCATTGAAAAATAGCCACTAGCGTCAAATATTCGCCAAGCTTAGCGACATTTAGCAAAGTTTCGCCAAATTTGCTAATATATCATGTCAATTCTCAAATTTGGCGACAAAAAATGTTTTGTTTATTCTGACGTCATAATGATGCATATGTATTATGTATTATATACATACCTATAATATGTATGATGCAAATGTATTACGTATTATATGCATATGTATAATATGTATGATGCATATGCATAAGTTCATTAACATCACTAAAACGCACTTAAAGGAAGAGTATTCCATAAATAGTAGGGATAATTGCCAGATTAACCAGAGGGCTATTGAGATTAGAATTCCGACATTTATAATAGACCGGGAGGCGTCTGTACACACCATCACCTCATCGAGTTTACAACTGAAATTTTAGGATTAGTTAAATCTAGATTAGCATATTTAAATGCAACTGGTCTGTTAAGTCATATCTTGGTAGAAACCACCTGAAGACCTAATTTTAGTAGTTAACTGATAGGTTTACTATTGTATTTTCCTGCATCCAAAAGTTTGGAAACATGGAGTAATGGGTGCAGGAAAACACAATGGAAAATCCCCCAATTAACCCGTAAAATCGGGCCTGTAGGTGGTTTCCACAAAGATATGACTTGGCAGACCAGTTACATTTCAATACGCTAATCGATATTTAACTAATCCTAAAATTTCAGCCGTCAACTCGATCAGGTGATGATCTGTGCAGACGCCTCCCGGTCTTTAATAAAATTTGTTTTAAGGAAGTAAAAGATAGAAAGATGGACAGATAAACTGAAAGATTTGCCTTAAGATTTTTGTAAAAGCATATAAAATTTCATTCAGCTTGAAATCATGTAACACCTTTATAACTCAGGCTAATTTTCTGTAATCAGGTTTTGGCGACCAACATATCTTATCTATAACTGTAATCTTTCTTTTACAGATTTAAAATTAACAATGAATTAACAGTAAGTAGGCTAATAACACAATATAACATTAGCAGCGGGCTTCGGACGCCGCATCTGTCGCACATCGTTAAAGACAGTTTATTAGTTACACATTTCATTTAATTAAAAGGAGATTTTTAAACTTTCATATGGAATTAGGGTATTTGGTACTTGTTAGTTATCCCGTCGACCAAATTACTGTCGCCAAATTGTAAGATTAAATGCCAATAATAGTTGATCGTAAATGTGACATTCACTTGACAACACGTGTTTACGTCATCAAATGATTTTTATTTCGACGTTTTATTTGTATTTTTATTAATGTTATACTAATTTATTTGTTTTTTTCGTTATTTAAAATAAAAATTATGTCAATTTGTATAATTTGGCGAGTGGTTTGGCGATTTATATAATTTGGCGAAATTGGTCGACGGGATAACTAACAAGTACCGGATATTTTTCCACTATAGGGACCTTGGCATTTTTTCAAAATCTTGGCGCAATTCGGACTTCAGAAACTGAGATATGTTGCCAAATGATATAAACTATGAAAACAAACCTGATGAACTTTTATGTTATTTATATAAGCATTTATGTACATATAAACATTTTATTTATACATGTATAAAATATTATTTTTTATATACAAATTATTTATGTTGGAATATAAAAATAAATAAACGGGTTCCTTACATTAAATAAATTCTATACATATAGAAAAAATTGCTTGTGTATATGACACAGTAAATAAGTTGCAAGAAAATACGTTATTATCAAATTTCTTTTCTCGTCAAGGCTGTTTTTCTGTATTTCGCCAAGGATGCTATATCGGAAACGTACCGAATTGCGGTTATATTTTGTTAAATGTTTTATTGTTTTAATATCGTAAATATATCATAACCTATACTGATTAAAAGTTTTAGGTATATTCATTTTTTCTATTTAACAAACATCTTTGGAAAAGCATATATATAAAATGTTATTCTGCTTGAAATCACGTGACCCCCTTCAAAACTCTGTAATCGTGTTTTGGCGACCAACATTTGGCGACCAACTGTTTACGGCCAAATGAGCACCCCCTGTTTGAAGGGTTTAAAAGCAGAAATTCTGTGTTTTCAGATTTTTCTGGTTAATTGTGCTACAAACCCGTCTTACTAGTGAAATTTCATGATTCTACGACTTTTAGAAGTACCTTAGTTATTTGATGATGCGAAGTGAGTCAGTGACAAAAAAGCGCTTTTTCGGAATTTAATATTTCGAAAACTACTAAACATAGAAACATGAAATCGTGGAACCTTAGTTCAGTTTGACCATACGAACATGTGTATAAAAGAAAAATTTCTATATCTCTCCCTAAAACGACGTTATGAGAGGGTGAAAAGTATGCCGAAATGGTTCAGGAAAAGGTAGCTTACGGCTTGTGCGAACTTGGCGGACGCACTGCCGTGCTCCCAGATTAAGACGGATAATGTTTGTTTTGGAAACGTTTAGTAATGTTTGTCTTCTTTCCGAAAATACTTGCGAGTCAAAAATCCGAAGACTTTCTCAGTTCTGTCCGTTCTATTAAAAATACAGAGTGTTTAGCTCGAAGTAGAATCCGTGTTTTCGTTTATAACGATACTAATATCATAGCGAAATTTTCAACTCAGGCATTTTATTTTGTCCTAAATGAGCAAAGATTTCAAGCACAATGTAATACTGTAAATATTTACTTCAAAATGTATATTTTTTATAACTGGGAATCTCAAATGAAATTTTAATGTATTAGTCATCACCTGTAAATACTGTTTCCCGAATGAAATACACAGGGTGCACTCTAAATAAAAAGGAGTTACTATTCACTCCGGAGGAGTGAATAGTCACTCTATCGCAGAGTCAAAATATGCCCAACCTCTTTAGACTGACTATTCACTCTGTGCAAAAGTGAAATTTTTGACTCTCTGAAAGAGTGAATAGTCACTCCGGGGAAGTGACTATTCACTCTAAACAAGGGTGGATAATCACTCTTTCGGAGGAGTGAATGTTTTTTTCTTTTTATTTTTCTTTTATGGGCATTTTAAAAGAATCACATTTTTTACAGTATGCAATGAAAATAGATACAAGCATGATAATGATTAGAATAAAATACTTTATTAGCAATATTTATTTAATTCATAGTTTGTAACACTAATTGAAATTTTAAGGAAAAAATCAGTTAAATTTAGATATGAATTTAAATTAGATAACTGACAGAAACAAACTAATATATTTTATTCCAATCTTATCCTTTGTGTTTACTTTTATTGCACGCCCTATAAAGATATTACTTTTAAAGTTTTATAAATAACTTTTTAATAGGTGGATGTTATATCTTTAACAATGTTTGATTTCATTTTAATTTTTTTTTAAATATAAATTCCTATCTTTTTACAGTACTTTTTCCGTGAATAATTGCTATTTTTGCAAAGCCCTATTGTTCAAAAATATTTTTCATATTTTCACTTAGAAAACAATGCTTATAAACTCGCATCTTTTTTTTAATTGTGTTCTAAGCATGATTTAGCTATTAAGAATGTGTATTTTTTTTTATCCGCTGTGATTTGTTTTTGTTTTATTTAATATGATCATGAAGCATAAATTTTAAGTTCTCTGGAATATATATATATTTTTCTTTTAAACACATTCCTTAACTTAATCATGATTTCTAATTTTCGCCCATCATTGCTGAAACAATACTTATTAATGAAACGATACGGTAAGCCTTATTTAATTTAAATTTTTTATTCCCGTAGATATTATATTTTGTGAATATGAGCTAAATAGATTTTATATGTTTTATAGGAAAGGATTGACCTAGGAAATAGAAAAAAATAAATATAAAAATAAACACATTACATTTATCTGTATCTGTATGAATTTTAATAAAAATAAAGTAAATGGCTGCATATGAAAAGTTCTTATTGTTTGAAAAACATTTAATGTAAAAAAGTAGTTATTAATCTCTTAAAAAATATTCAGTCCTATATTATGTAAGTATACACGAACTTAAAAAATTACTAAAGCTATCGATAAACTTCAAAACAGGCATAAAAAATATTTTATTTCAATGCTTAAATATCATGTTTTATTTTTTAGTGCCAAAACTTACGTGTATCAAAAACGTAGAAAATGCGTTTAAATTGAAGGAAATTTAATAACTGATGCAGAATATCTATCATTATTTTTTTATATTACTCAGTCTCAAAATCTTAAAATCATAAACCGCAGAAAAATGCTATACATACAGTTTAAAAAAATTAATGTACCAACCTTTTCGTAATATCAGATTTAACTCCGAAACAATAATAATGATAATAAATACCCTAAGCAAGGCCGTAGCCAATGGGGGGATCATCAGGGTTTGATACCCTCCGAAATTTTTGTGGAGATGACTATAAATATGTCATTAACTATCAGTTAAGACGACAAAAATTCGAAATTCAACAACAGTCAAAATTCAAAATTCTATGCGAGGATATCTTTTTTGTTTGATTCTGTTAATAGATTGAAAAAATGAAAGCAATTTCTAAGAAATATTTAAAGTTCATACGATTTTTCAGAATCGGACGCTGTAAAGATAAAATTATTACAAAACACGATACAAACTGTCACAATGGTTTAGCCAAAAATGGTTGAAAAATGCACTTGGAAGACATTTTTGGCAATAAAACTTTTGAAAACAAATGTGTAAAATGTCAAATATTAATTTAATTGGTACTAATTTCAATACGTCACTGAAGGAGCGTCTTTCATTTGCAATGAAAAAGGCTTAGTAAAAAAGAAATCTAAAATAAGTCAAGATTAAAATTCATCTTCGAAATGATTTTATCGCTACGGCCTTGACTCATTGACAAAATCCAGATGTCTTGGAGTTAGTCAGTCAGCTTTGTAAACGAAACAGATAATGAAAAAAATTATCTGTTTCGTTAGCAAAGCATTCTATCGTTGGCAAAAGTATGGAATGGGAAGAATAAAATATTTAGACTAACTTTTTTAAATTCACATTGGCCGAATTAATGAAGTTTTGTTTATGTTTTGCTAAGCATGTCTGCCCGGGCCGAAATTTCCAGGTCCGCGCCCGGACCGACTCATAGAAACTAAATCGGCCCGGCACGGCCCAATACAAAAATTAAAAGTTCGGCCCCGGTAAAAAACTTAAATGTTCAACCTGAGACCGGCCGAGTGAATGTCTACAAAGCATTGATTTTTACGTCGATTTGTTTATCTGTACATATATCTTAATTATAAGCGAGTAGTTCTGGCCAAAAATATTTATCTTAACTTTTTTTTTATGTTTATAATCTTCATGTTTATAGAAATGCATCAGGCTGCGATATATATATATTTAATGAATCTCTATTTCTTGTATGTAAATAAATGTTTCAGTTATCCTTAATATTGTTGTTAAACCATATTCCATGTATTGAAGTGCTAAAAATCTGAAAAATGCTACACAGTAAAATCTTCTAAGACAGAATTGAATAGAAAAAAATGCGTTATAGACAAGTTACTTTCTTAGCAAGTACAAATGTATGATATATTTTTTTCTAACGTATTAGTGGATTATTTTTGCATGGATCAACACGTTTTTCAGTTTAAAACAGGGTTCCGCCATAGGCAGGTTCCTTTTTACCGTTTTCTATATTTTAATTTAGCTATTTTTAATAAGCGCAAAAATCTACTTTTCTTTAAAAAGAATAAATTTTAATGTTTAAGTATAGGATAATGGCGATTAAAAAATGTATGCATTGCTTGCAAAATTTTTGGTCCAGGCCTAATTTAACTGACTTTTGAAAGGACCAGGTCACGCTGAGACAATGATTTTCATACAGGCTGGGTCAAAACTAAGACTGAAAATTTTGAGCCGTGAAGACTAGGAATGAAGCCAATCCTGGTCTCTGTACCGAAATGAATGAGTTAGGCACGGTCCGGTCCGAGCCTTCCGAAAAAAGTATGGCCCGGGCCCGGTCCGAAAGGGGTGGAGACCAGGACCGGACCGGCCCGAGTGCCGTGAATGAAAATCGAGCCGCGGGCCGGTTCGTTCAGATCTCTAATTTCAAACCGCTACATGAAGAAGTATAGGACAATCACTTGTCTAGGAAATCAATTTTCTAGGAATAGAAATCAGGATAACACACCTCGATCAATCTTTTTCTATACAACATATAACTATTTAGCTCATAATCAGACATATCTACACGAATAAATGGTTAAAATTAAATAAGACTTACTTATGTGTTAATGATATTCTAATCTGTTAATCCTAAGATGGCGGGCAAAAAGTGATCATTTTTCTTATCTTACAAGGGCGTTGTCGCCTTGCTGCTCTGATTGGTTAATAAGCAATGCATACGTAAGTAACTCTTTCAGGAGTGACTACTTCACTCTCGATAACGGAGTGACAGATTTCACCCTTTTCTAGAGAGTGGAAAATTCCACTCTTTAACGAGTGTATTTTTACAAATTGCACTCCAAAAAGAGTGGAAATGCCTGTCACTCTTTCAAAGAGTGAACTTTTCACTCCTCTCAATTTTACAGTGTGGGGAACACAATTACAATGTTCATAAACTGTCTTCAGAAAATAAGAAACTTACTGATTAAGACGAATAATGTTTGTTTTGGAAATCACACTGTTAAAAATATCGCTGTAAAATTACGGGCAGAGGCCGGCAACAGAAATTTCAGTCATACCCCGTAAAAAAAAAAAAAAAAAAAAAAAAAAATTGCAAAATCATTTTGTGCAGCCCGTAAAACAGGGTATAATGCACTTTAAAACACAATAACACTTTACTTACTGTTCCGTTGCCCGTAGCACGTAGCACGTTAGAAAATCATTACATAATTGCTTTTTTGGCGGGTTAAAAAATATGTTACGGTCGCGGTTAAGTGACGTTATTTTTTGAAACACGACTAAAAAGAAGGAATGCAACCTAGCGGAGGAAATTGTATGGGGTTGTACCGTATTTTTGCTAACAGATGGGATAGAACTGTAAGAATATGTGGATTGCCCTTAATTTTTAAAGTATATAGGGGATAAGACAGCTTATTTAATGGATCAGACCGTTTTTCATCAAATAACACTGCTGCCCGTGAAAATTGAAGGACAAACGCTCATAAACTTACAGTTTTTTTCTGAGAGTACAGGGTTTAAAAAAACGCTGTATTCGTAAATTTTCTTCAAAAAATTAGAAACCTTTTGTAACACCTGGTTATACTCGTATATGTGCAACATACCAAAAAATCAATGTCATTTATACATCGGGCTTTAAAAGATTGTTTTTTTATTTATTGAATATTTTATTTATACTGCAGCTTTCTTCCAAAACAGCTGTTAGTAAAAATTGTTCATAGAATTCTCAACAGACTGCGATAATGTGTTAATTTTTTGGGAAAAATTTTATTTGTCATTTGAGTACTTTGGGGGCAATATCGCAGAAATGAGCTTAGTAACTTTTCTAATATTAAAAAGTTTGGAGACCTCCTAAAACAGATTTTTTACAAAAGGTAATTTCGTTTACTTTACAACTTTTTATTAGAAAATTCACAATATTTGTGAGAAGTATGCAATGTACTGTTTAATGCTGTAACAAAAAACAAAAAACAAAAAATTATTCAATATATATATTTTTTATGTACACATACTAGTTATTTAATTTTTTTTACATGCTTAAAATTACCTATTGTAACATCCGAGTGAATGTTTTTCAAATCGGAAATGTTGAGTGATAAAGGGTTAAGACGAATAATGTTTGTTTTGGAAATCAGGCTGGGAAAATATACAGTGTTCGTAAATTTTCTTCAGAAAATTAGAACCCTTTTGTAAAACTTGGTTATACTCGTATAGGTGCAACATACCAAACAAGTTGGAAATTGCATGTTAAACGTGGCAAATGAGGTGCGTTCGTTATATAACTAGTTTTATAAATATATTTGCACCGCATATTTGATTGAATGTATATTTTAGTGTACTCCATAAGTGCATATCAATTTCATTCTGTTCAAAAGGCTGTAACATCATTAAATTAACTTGAAATAATTTTTTCCCATTGGCAGTAATCTAACGGAAATCTTTTGACTGTCCCTGTAATCAAACTATACATCCTATATTTATAATATTTGAAATGACTGGACAAAATTTTGCTGCAATTATATATTTAAAATTTCAGACCATTCGTTTGGATAGTTTTTGCTCTGTTATATGCGGACGGACGGGCGGACAGACAGAAAGACAGACAGATGGATCGAACGACGACGATAGGTACTATTCCTATGTACATTTTTGCTTTTATATATTTTATGTATTTATATAATTACGAACGCACCTAAAAATTAATGTTATTTATACAGCGGGCTTTAAAAGATTTTTTTTATTTATTGTGCTTTCTACCGAAACAGCAATTAGCATAAACTGTTCATAGAATTCTCAACAGACTGCGATAATGTGTTATTGTTTTGTGAGACTAGGGGGCTCTGCCCCCTACGAGCTACGCTCGTCAAGCCCCATTCAGACACCGGAGACTCTAACAGCACGCTAATTTGATCGGCTTTAAAAAGATTTCGGAAGACTGAATTATAATATGAATCTGACAATTATAATCTGACATAATTTTCACCAAACTTTTCTTTCTCTTTTTAATATTCACGTAAAAATACTTTTGTTAGAAATGAAATATTATGATCATCTTAAAATATCAAATGAATTTCTCGCGTAATTTTTAAATTTAAACTGTTTTGCAATATTATTTTTTGTTCATTTTACGTAATAAGTGTAATGTGACTAAATTCTCTTATTTAAGACTTCTAACGCATGTTAATGAATTTATTATTTTACAATATTCTTTCTTTTTAAAATTCACGTGTAGATATAGTTTTTATGATGTAATTTTCAATGAGTTCCTGCTTTTTATATTTTCTGTTTATAATAGTCACGTGTAAAATAAATTTTTAATTTGAAGCAAACATTATTGGTTTCGCTGTTTATTCTGTTGGCAACAGTTTAAATTAATCCAATTTTCTAAAATAAGTAAAAAATATCTCTCGAAATGCTGAAAATTTGAATTTAAAATAGAAATAAAACCTCAAAAAATGCGTCAAATTAAAAAAGTAAAGGCAGTCTGCACACCGGGAAATTCTGATGCATAAAACGATCTAAAAATATTTAAATTCCTATGTACATTTTTGCTCCTATAAAAACTTTTTTAATGGAACGATTTTGTCCTACTTTGGCATAAAATATCTCTTAAAATAATTCTTCGATTTGAAAACTGTCTGCATCAGCGTATTTATCAAACATTTCTCTATAATACTACCGATTTTCATATTTTTGTATGCAACAGTTTTTTTTTAATATTAACGGAAAAAGGCCATGCTTAAGCATTCAAATTGGATGCCGATCTGCCAGGAATATCTACGCAGATTTTCATTGGTCCATTTCCAAATCAAAACTCTTTTTTTTATATATAGAAGGAAAAGTTGTATTCGCCATTTGAGGAGTTTTGTGTCAATATCGCTGAAACGAGCTTAGTAACTTTTCTAATATTAAAAACTTGGAGATGTCCAAACATAGATTTTTTACAAAAGTAATTTCGTTTACATTGCAATTTTTATTAGAAAATCACAATATTTGTGAGAACTATGCAATGTACTCTTTAATGCAGCTATAAAAAAGAACATTTTAGTCAATAAATTTTTCATTTTCATGTTCAAATTTTTTTTATTATTTTTTACATGCTTAAAATGACCTATTATAACATCTGAGTGAATGTTATTCAAATCGAAGTTGTTGAGTGACAAAGGGTTAAAGTGAATAATGTTTGGTTTTGAAATCAGAGTGGAAAATCTCTGACACACCTAAGATGTTTTACACTTTTTTTTTTTCGAAAAAGATTTTTTTTTTAAAACAGGTAGTTAAAACTCCAAAAATTTTAGCAGTTCTGTTCATTCTATCAAAAAAAAAAAAAAAAAAAGTGTTTTGTTCAATGTCGAACCTGTATTTTCGTTAATAACTATATTAATATCAACTGTATCAGACATATATAGCAATTGTAGCTTTGCTGCGTGCAAAAAGTGATGTGATTACAGGTTCACTGTAATAATGTAAATATTTACATGATGATGCATATTTTTTTTTAACTGCGAATTTCATATGAAATTTCAATGTATTACGATTCACCTGTACATACTATTTTACAAATCACAAACACAGCGCAGTACACATACACAGATATCTTGAACTGTCTTTACAAAATTAGAAAGATGTGGGTAGAGACCAATAATTTCCTTAAATTCTGTGAAATGAGTCAGCTATATTTTGAATTCTGTAAATGTTATTTCAGTGTTCTGTTGGCGAGAATGCGTCTATTTTTATCATTTCATTTGATATCACCACTTTTCAGATATTGAAACGTTATTGTTTTGGAAACGTCATATATTTATTGTTCTTGAATTTATCAACGGAAATTCAGGCACGCCATTGAGTGAAAGACCCTGAATTTCTGGCATAATAAGATGTTTGAGAGCTTGGTATATTATACAAATATTCTTTCTCGATCAGTAACTGTTACCCCACTTAAGGCTGTTCTTAAATCAAAGCTTGTTAATTTATGACATTCCTTTAAATTAATTTTTGTTTGGAAATGTATGAAATTAGCATACGCTCTTATTCAGAGACTACATATGTATGTGATTTTCCTTTTTTGGCAAAGCTTTCAGGAAACGCTGTCAAACTGATTCCTTTCAATCGAATTTCTAAACTCGAGATTGTGGAAATAAGAAGAAAACTACTGTTATGAGACACTAATTGCTTCTAACTCAGTATGTACTTCGTTTATCGAAAAAATAGAAACATTTAATCTCAAATGACTTCAACAATTATAGATACAAGTAATGTTTTTATATTTTAAAATGACTCAGAAATAACTAAAAATGTCTGTTTGAAAATCTGTTCTAAAATATACTACAAAGTTTGAAGTTGTTGTGCTGGGATAATTACCTTTTCAAGAACAGCCTTAAAGACAGTTTATGAAAATTCTTGTGAGTGACATTTTAAGAACACTTTGTGGTATATATGTTGATCAATGCGTTCTGCGAATGACGAACTATGTATTTTTGTTCAAATAAAGCGAAGTATTATATAGAAAAAATTAAAAAATAAATAACTGACAACAAATTATAATATAAAATATTTATGCCAGTTTTATAACGAATCTTTTAGACATTAATGAAAAAATATTTAAAATGGTTATAAATATTGAATGGCTGAAATATATTAAATTTAAAACTAAGCAATATACCTGATAATAATAATTATAATATATCGAATTAATGATTTTCTCTCTTTTCTTGAAAAATCTGGGGATGAAAGGCACTTTTGATAACCATACGGGGAAAAATAATTGTTTTGATAAAATGTTGAATTGATGAAGTATTTATGAACAAATTTATTTAAAAAACAAACAAGTCGTTTTCTTGAAGTACATCATAAAAGAAAATTTTTAATTAAAAACGCTGAGTCCATTTGGCTATTTGGAGTTAAAACTAAGTGATATATAAAAAATATAATGTAAAATATAAAAAAAATTAAATGTTAATGCGAAACTTTTGTATTGATCTAACAAAAGTATTTGTTTCCTCAACAAAATTATGTTTCTAAGGCATCCGTTTTGGGAGCACAATTCTTAGTTTTTGGAAAATAATACTAAATTTTCCCTGATTATTTTACATGTAATTTCAGATTATTGTTAAGTAAGTTATATACTGAGAAAAAAAAAATTATAAACAGAGATTCAGTATTTTTAAATCTCAATTGATTTGCAGTCTAAAAAAATGAAGAAAAACTTTCCGTCGAATCTTGTAGTATTCCGAATTATTGAAGGCAGCAAAGAAATGCAAATATTTACTTTGAAATCAGGATTTCCGATACATCGGAGTTGATTACAAATAAAAATCTTGGAATTATTTCTCATTGAATTCAGTATTTTCAGCGTTATTAAATTCGGAATATAATGAAAACATATATCAAGAGATTAACGATATTCAAATCCTGGATCAGTTATTAGTGCAAAATTTTCCAAAATTTTGAAATATCGAAAGCAATGCTCTTAAGGGATGGAATACTTGGTAATATTATACAACGAATCTTGGAACTTTGACAACTGTTAAACAAACTGTATGATAGAAATTTCTACTAATTCATTTTTACAGTAATGACGATTAAAATGTTTATAAAATACAAGAATTTCCTTCCACAATTATCACGTTAGGGAAAGTAGAAAGGTTTATTCTAAGATTAAGGCATGATATTACTATTTTTTTTTAATACCTAAAATGTTTTCCCTTTTTTGCAATTATTTTAGCGAAATTATACAGTAATAATTCTATACAGCCCCTTTCAAGGGTGCCAGGATCTTAACCGAAATGTAGAAATGGGGCAAAAAATGAAAGGAGAATTCACCCCCAAAACGAAGAAGATGTTCGAACATGAGAAACAGAACTGACAGATCTCATACTTTGGAAATATCAAGTGCAAAAGGAGACAAAAATGACGAGTAAATAAGAAAAAAATAAATGTTTAGTGAGTGATTGTTTACAATTGTGAAATGGAAACTTTAGTTTTTTTAGAGTCTTCGTGTCTTTTAGCCTCAGTTAGATATTATAACTAATCATAAAGTTTCCCCATAACTTGATTTTTCAAAAATAGTGTTTCGTCACAAGAAAAATAAACTTATTTACAATTACGATTTAAAAACTAAAATCAATGTGTTTTCCACATTTTCAATCATATAGATACAACTACTTTTAATCAAAAATTGATTTTCTAGATGTAATACTTCTTTGTTATAAATGCATATGTGTATTGTTTTTCTTTATTTAATTAGAAGTTTCTACATTTATACATTCTACAGTATCGTCATCGTACTTTTCTATAGTCCGCAAATTGATATCCACCACGGAAGCTCAGTTAGGTATCTTGAATAGGTTAGCTACTCTTCTTTGTGTGTACTTATCAAAATTTTAATTTTTTTTTTTTTTTTTTTTTTTTTTTTTTAATCAATATTTTTTCTATATATTTTCTGGTGTTACTTTTTAGCATTATTCATCATTCGAAAAAAATTAAATACACATTACCATGTTCATTTTTTCGTCTATCCTGCAGTTTCTCTCATAAGGTTCCTATTCTGTGCTAATAAAAATAAGAAACAGAGTACCGAAAAAGAAAGAAAAAGAATTCTGAAAAAGGAAATAATTGTTATACGTACTCCCAATAAAATTTATTATAGTAAATTAAAATCGATGTATATTGGGTTATCGAAAATATAGGTATATCTCTATACCGTCCTATTACGATTAAAAGATCGAAACCGTATTTTTTTTTTTTTAAAGAATATAAAAAAAAATCGCCGAATAAAGCGAAAAATTCAAAATTGAATAAAAAATCAAATCAAATAAATCAGATGAAAAACGCAAAACTATAAGTCTCAATTGAATCAGGAACTGTGTCGAACTGTCTGGAATCTAATTTAGTAACTTAGCTAACTTTAACTTTAGTTTAACTATTTTAGATTGTAGAAAAACCTACATCTATCTTCTATCTATCTATATATGTATAAAAGAGTTTGTTCTGGCTGACTCATAATCAACACACAGCTCAAACAACTGAAGCATGAAAATTGGGACGGGGAAAACTTCTTATGGCATAGGCCTGCACTAAAGAAAGGATTTTTGAAAATTCCCCCTCTAAAGGTGTTAAACGGGTGGTTTGAAAGTCATAGAACATCTGGCCATATCTCAACAGCCGTTTTAGGTAAGAGCTTAAAATTCCAGAAAACAAATCTACTAAAAAAATAATTGAACACGTATTTCAGCGATTTTTCAAATTCCCTCCCTAAGGGTGTTAAAAGAGGGACGAAAAGTTTAGAACGTTTAACATATCTCAGCAGCCGTTTTATGAAGAAGAGGTAAATTCCAGAAAATAAATATACTAAAAAAACAATTAAGCACATAATTTAGTATTTTTAGATATCCTACCCCCTAGGGGTTTAAAAGGGGGGGGGTCGAAAAGTTTAGACCATTTGACCATATCTCAGCAGCTGTTTTAGGTAGGAGTGTGAAATTACAGAAAATAAATCTACTAAAAATAGTGAAATACACAATTTTAGAAATCCCTCCAATAGGGGGTTAATGGGGGAGGGTGTCGGAAATTTGAGAACATTTGGCCACATCTCAGCAGCCGTTTTAGGTAGGAGAGAGAAATTCAGGATAACAAACTTATTAAAAAATAATTAAACACATATTTCAGCGATTTTAGAAATTCGCCCTAAAGAGGTTAAAATGAAGGAGGGGGGGACGGAATCAAAATTTTTAGAACATTTGGCCACATCCCAGTAGACGTTTTAGGTAAGAGTGTGAAATTGAAGATAAGAAACCTATTAGAAATTATTTAAATACTACGTATTTTAGCTATTTTAGAAATTCCCCCCTCCTAAGGTGGTTAAAGATAGGGGTCGAAAATTTTAAAACATTTGGCATATCTCAGCAGCCATTTTAGGTAGGCGCGTGAAATTCCAGAAAATAAATCTACTAAAAAAAAAATACAGACATATTTCAACAATTTTAGAAATCCTTCCTCAGGGGTTAAAGAAGGGTCGAAAATTTTAGAACTTTTGGCCATTTTCGCAGCTTTTTATGCAGGAGCGTGAAATTACAAAAAGTAAATCTACTAAAAAATAATTATTCACGTATTTCAACAATTCTAGAAATCCCCCTAAGGGGTTAAAGGAGGGTAAAAAATTTCAGAACTTTTGGCATATCTCAGCTGCTGTTTTAGGTAGGAGCGTGAAGTTACAGAAAATAAATCTACTAAAAAATAGTGAAACACTTATTTCGGCAATTTTAGAAATTTGCACCTCTACAGGGGTTAAAATGGGGGTCGTAAAGTTGAGAACATTTTACCATATCTTAGCAGTCGTTTTAGTTACAAACGGAATATTAAATATCACAAACCTACTAAAAATAAAGTTAAAAACAGGTACTTCAGTGATTTTAGATCTGTTTTGTCTGTTATGTCGCCAACATCGACTTTGAATTGGATAATGTAAGATTATAAGAATAAGAGAACAATTATGGATATTTGATTAAATATTAAGAATTTTTTTTCCAAAAAAAATTGATGTAAATACGTAATTACTAACATTTCGACACATTTTTCTCTTATCTTCAGAAACTTTTGCGAGAAACATCAATTAAAAACTTAGCGACCAGTAAATTATCGAAATTAAAAGAAACGCAATTTTAAAAAATTACAAATACTACAAGAAATTACTATTTCCGTATTTGTCTGCAAAACTTCAGATTAGTCCTCCTTTAACCAATGTTTTCTGGAGTTTGAAGCTAAGGGAAAGTTTTCTAAGATTATGTATATGAACATGCAGTTTTTTTTCCATAGAATTAATTTTGAAATGTAAGCGTAGATCACAGGACTTGAATCTTTTATTTTTCTTTATTTAATTTTATTTGAGGCGAGTGGACCATTAGGCCTCTGTTTACGTTTTCAACTGCTCTGTAACGTTGTTTAGTAAGGTCGCGCGTTCTTTTTTCTGCATTCTGTCATTTTAAATTGCAATCTCTTTAATTTTTTTTCATTGTTAAAAATTAATTTTTCGATTTAATTTTCACTTTAAATTATGTTTTTGTTATTTTCAGTATTTTAATAGGTTTTCTGATATTTTTATGTAATTTAAATTATAAAAGTAAATGTTATTTACCACCGGGAGCGTGCACATCGCCTTCTCGTTTTTCATTGGTTGTCGCCGCGCCACTATCATTAAAAAGAGCAGCGATATTGTTTTCGAGTGTGTTCTACCTCTTTCGAAGTGTCTAGAGAAAGTAATGCTTCGGCATTCATTCAAAGTGGTAGAATTGTCTGTCCGTGACAGCTCTAAATTTTGTCGGAATGTGAACTGTATAAATACTTAAAAATACTAAATGAATTGTATTTCGTACTCTATGGATTATCCAGATTTCCAAACTTAACAAAAACATTTATTTACAAAAAGATTCAAATCGGACTGGCAGTGTTTGATGCACTGCGGTTACGTCTAAAAAACACACCATCATCTGGCGGGAATTCTCGCCCGCGCTCCTTGCAGTCCAGAGCGCTTGTAGCGCTTTCTCACTATCAATTATGATACACGGAAGAAACACTCCCCCGGGGATTGAAATGCAATTTTCAATATACATTAACATATAAATTTGTAAAATTATCATACAAGGAAAAATTATAAGATATGAACAACTTACATACACAATAATAATACAAGAATAAATTCACTATAACACTAGATTAAATACAGAAATAATATATATTTTAGAGTTTGTTTAAGGAAAGAAAGGAAATTTGTTATTCAACTGGTAATATACAACCATCTCTGACGTTTCTTTTAAAAATTCGCCCATCTGGTAAGCGTAAATTCATCGTCCGAATTATATTATCCTTCCCTTTAAAACTTCAACTATTCTACCAACCAAACATTTGGTGGAATGTAAATTTTCCTGCTTTATTAGAACCAAAGTTCCTTTCTGTACATCATCCTTTTTAAACTTCCATTTCCCAATCTGTTGAAGATTATTCAATTAGTCGCGCTTCCAAAGTTTCTAAATTTGTTGGCTAAATTTGGTGATTCTCTGCCATTTTGCTTATCAATTTTCATTAATATCATCTAGTTGAGGTTCGGAGATCGAAGTGATTGGCCTACCGATAAGAAAATGTGATGGTGTCAAGGTTTCAAATTTTTCAAAATTTGGGAATAGTGGGGTAAGGGGGTAGGAGTTCAAAACTCCCTCAATTTCCGCTAGTATATTTAGAAATTCTTCTAAAGTTAATTTTTGATCACCTATTACCCTTTTCAAATGAAACTTGAATGATTTCACTGCTGCTTCTAGATGCCACCAAAATTCGGATATTTGGGGGGAATAAATTCCCATTTGATACCTTCCTGGGTTAAAAAGTTACACAATTCCTCATCTGGGAAACTAACCAGTTATGCAATTTTTTTAACTCGATGTCAGCTCCGATGAACGTTTTTGAATTATCTGATAGGATTTTTGCACATTTCCCTCTTCTGCCAAAGAAACTTTTTAGACTAGCTATAAAAGCCTGAGTTGTGAGATCTGAAACAAAGTCCAGGTGTATTGCTTTGGTGCATAAACATATATACACTACTACATAAACTTTATTCATTACGCCCTTCCTTTGATTTTTAAATTTAATAGAAAATGGCCCACAGTAATCCAGGCCTGTCACCGAAAATACAAAATTTGGTGCCACACGTTCCCTCGGCAGATCGGCCATCAACTGGGAGCTGACAACAGGCTTATTCTTGAAACATGTTACACATTGGTGGACAATTTTCCGGCAATTATTCCTGACATTATGTGGCCAAAACTTCTGTCTAACATGGAAAAGCAAGGCTTGTGGACCTAAATGAAAATACTTCAAATGGAAATAATTTAAGATAATATCCGTTAACTTATGATTGGCAGGCAACACAATTGGAAATTTTGTGTTAAGCGGCAAATCGGCATGCGATAAACGGCCGCCAACTCTAATTAACCCTTCATTTCCTAGGAATACATTTAAAGAAGGTAATCTACTTTTCTGCTTAACAGGCTTACCTTTTTCGAGACATTTTATTTAGTCCCGAAACTCACCTTTTTGTGCTGATCGAATAAAAATAATTCTGCTTGCCCCACCTCGTCAAGGCTTAACGCTCCACTTCTTCTTTTCTGGGGATTGCGACAGTTATTATAAAATCTAAAAACAAAACTAATTATGTGTATTAATTTCATAAAATTATTAGTTAATGAAAAATGATTTCAATTATAGAAATGTCATTGGTAATAGATAAAGTAGTAAATTCATTAATATTGTTATCTATGTCTCTTTTTAGTTCATTTATATAGATCTCCTGATCTGGAACTACCAGTGATTGTTCGTTGTTGCAACATATCTAAGGAGTCCTTCACAAACTCTGGACCAGTCCACCATTTGTGAGTCTGAATAAGATTTTCAGATTTTATACCTCGTGTCAGCAAGTCTGCAGGATTCTCGGACCCTGCACAGTGAAACCACCTGGATGTTTCTGTCAGCGATTGGATCTGTTTTACACGATTGGTGATGAATGATTTCCACCTATTTGCAGACCCCTTGATCCAATAAAGGGCAATCTGCGAGTTTGTCCATAGAAACATAGAAAATGATCCCTTGCGATCTAGCACCTTCTTCACCTCACAAGTTAAACGCGCTGCTAGTAGCGCACCTAAGAGTTCTAACCAGGGTAATAACACCTTTTTCAAGGGTGCCACTCTGCTTTTTGATGTAAGCGAATTAATGGAAGATTAGGTCTTGGAATATGTTTGTAGATATATGACAGCACCGTATGCCCTGGGACTGGCATCGCCAAAGGTGTGCAGTATTAATTTATATTCAGAGTCTTCAGGGAACTGAAAAGCATTTCTAGGAATCTTTAGTTGTGCTAATTGGGGTAACTCGGAACACCATTATTCCCACAGCTTTGAAATATCGGGGACGATTCTTCATCCCCTATTAAATTCCTACTCCATAGTTCTTGAAACAAACATTTAATTCGTATGGTAAATGGCAATATGAGACCCAAGGGGTAAAAAATTCTGCCTGCTACTTGCATATCGAAGCTCTTTGTATTTTTTGCTTTGCACAAAAATTCTAATAAATTATCAATCTCCATCATCAACATGTCCTGTTTAGGTTGCCACGACAGTCCTAACACCTTATGTGTTTTATTTTCCTCAAAGGGCTGAAGTCAAGTACTAAACCCATTCTTCTCCCACAATTCCATTACTAATTCGTTGTTCGATATCCATTTTCGGAACGTAGTACTAGCTTCCTTCATAATTATGTGTGATTGTTGTGAAATGTTCAGTGCACCTTGTACAGTGTCGGGACCGGTTATCAGATCGTCCACGTAAATACAACTGTTGAGTATTTCGGTTGCTACCGGATATTCCTTCTTAAATTTATTAAGATGTTGTTTGATGGTGGCTGATAGTAAAAATGGACTTGAGTTCAAACCAAATGTTAGGCGTAAGAATCTGTATATAATAACTTTAAACTCATTACCGTTGACAGAATTGTCATCTATAAACAGGGACCTTAAAACGTCCGTGTCTTTTTTGTTGATCGACATTTGTAAAAAGTCCTTCTCTATATCGGCCAAAACAGCAATTTTATTTAATCTAAAAAAAATCAATAAATGGAAAATGTTCGGATTTAGGTTACTGCCTGCGTCCAAACAGTCATTTAGTGATAACTGCCCCGCTTCAAGGGAACTCGCATAAAAAACAATACGACATTCTGTCTAATACTCTGTCTTGTTTCAATACCGTATGGTGGGGGTAAATAAAAAAATGGGTAGTTAGAATTTTCTTCTGACTCAGGAACAATTTCAATAATTTTCATTTCTAAATATTCATCTAAAATTTTACGATAATTTTCATATAAACTTGTGGTGCGTTTCATTCTTTTTACGAGAGTAGCGAGCCGTGTTTCAGCTATCTTGTAATTATTGTCTAGTTGTTCCCAATCCCGTTTCCATGGGAGGCAGATTTCATATCTGTTATTTGTAAACCGCACCTTTTCCCCAAATCTCTCTAAGATATCTTCATTTTTTACATTATCTGAGTCATCCCTAATTCCTAATGTCCCTAAATCCCAAAAGGCCTTCAAATCTAATTCATTTTGATTTTCTAAATGCCAATTAAATTTACTTTGCCTTTTATCATGTATTGTTCCACCTGCAATCCATCCCAAATGAGAGTTTTGTAAAATTATAGAAGTATCAAGAGTTTTCATTTGATCAGATAAATAACAATTCATAACATATACATCTGCTCCCAATAGCACCTGATTTCGCTGAGGTTAAAAAAATTTTGGGGTTGAATACATTAAATTCTGTGGTAGGTGCAGATTAGATATATCTACGCCACTCATAGGTTACACACGCCACACTCCCGTTATTTTAGGAACAAAAACATGTTAGAGGATTTTTTAAATGATCTGTCTTTGTTTGAAATTTCGACATGCATTCTTTTTTTTTTTTTTTTTTTACAGACTGCATCATTTTATCTGGAAATCACTGACTTTATTTTGTATTTTTCTAATCGCAGCATATCTGCTGCAGAAAAAGTAATTAAGGATATGTTACTGGCTGTATCCAATATCGCAAAAAAAGGGAAAAAAAGAATCATTACTTCCTCTCAAATAAACCACAGATGTCGAAATTAAAGCATTATAGCTAGCGCCTGACAGATTCTGATCATAATTATTTTGACAGTTCAAGGTCTTCGCATTTGAAATAATTTCCACTGAATTAGTATTTGCGCTATCTTCATTTTTGAACAGAGGTTGATTCATAACATAATTACTTAGTTTATTTTCATAAGAAGATTTCGAAAAATTAGCACCATGAAGTGAGCTGTGGTGGTTATAAAAAAGAATTTTGCATTTATTATTTAATTTATTACATCGATTCACGTTATGATTAGATAAACAATTATAACATAACTGTAATCTCCGTATTTGATTCAATATCTCTTGAACCAGTAAATCTAAATACCTTTGACATCGAAAAATTAAATGAGCTTGTTTGCATAATGCGCAGTTAAGTTTGCATTTTGTAAAACGAAACTTTTTTGCTTATGTGTAATTTCAAACCTAAGTTTCGTAACGATCTTGTTTTTTTTTTTTTTTTTACATTTTCTAAAGCTTGAGCTCTTTTCAGAAAAAAATCAATAAAATTATTCCATTCAGGCAATTCATTACAATTAAGAGACATTTCAAAAGTCTTTCTTGACTTATCATCAATTCTTTGTAAAACAGAATACATTGAAAAGGATTCCGATAAATTGTTATGTTCCAGTCCTAACTGTTTCAAAGCTCTTAAATGACTCAATAAATTATATACCAGATTGCGTATTTCTATCGCGTTTCCAATTTTTATTTTGTTATTACTCAATAATTCTGAAATATGACTATTCACTAATAACATTTTGTTTTAAATCGTTTTTTAAAGCTTCGAATAAGGAAGCATAAGAATCATCAATAATTTCTAATTACTTCACAGGGCCAGTTACGGCTGATTGTAAATAATATAGCTTTTGCGCATCCTTTAGCTCAACGTTATTATCAATTAAAGTGGTGAATTATAACTTAAAACTCATCCACTCTATGTAACAACCCGAAAATTGGGAAAGATTAATTGACGGCAATTTAATTTTTGCCTCACTAGAACTGCCTCTATCATTACTATTATTTTGACTTTCAACATAAAAAATACTAGGCTTTATTAATTCAAGAAGACTTACTTCGATAGCTTCTAGTTGCTCTTCGATTTCAGTCAAGGAATTTTCAAAATCCCCTAAATCCTCATCAGATATTATGGAGTAGGCTTCGTTCCGTAATTCACCAGTCTTCTTTTTTATCATTTGAAGAGAATTTAATTTCATATTCTTTATGGCCGAGTTTCGATTTCATTGCATTTGATATTCTTGTAACCTGGCCGCGTATATTTCCTCGTTTTCGATTCAGGACCACAATTCCTGAAATCACTGGAGTAGTAAGAGACATTATATATCTATAAATTCTATAACTAGGTTATTCGACAATATCCAAGGGCGTTGATTCTTCAAACAGTGTTCTAAATGAGCGCTGCGGCTCGGAGGGCCAAAAACTTTGTCCGTGATAGTTCTAATTTTTGTCGGAATGTGAACTGTATAAATACTTAAAAATACTAAATGAATTGTATTTCGTACTCGATGTATTATACAGATTTCCAAACTCAACAAAAACATTTATTTACAAAAAGATTCAAGTGGGACTAGCAGTGGTTGATGCACTGCGGTTACGTCTAAAAAACACATCATCATCTGACAGGAATTCTCGCCCGCGCACCTTGCAGTCCAGAGCGCTTGCAGCGGCCTCTCACTATCAATTATGATACACGGAGGAAACAGTGTCCAAAGTTCTTAATGATTGTACAATTATTTTAAGCTCTCACTTGAAACGTAGTTTAAATGTTAAAGTAACTTGCATAGTTTGTTTTATACAATTATCGTCGTGCATTTTGGATAGGAAAATTCACATTTTTATCTATCGTTGCAATGTTTCGTTTTTGCGGAGGTCGGGTCAGAATGACTTGCAAATTGCACAAGTAGTATTAAATTCTGTCTTTCAATCAATTTTATGTTGAAGACAAAGATATGTATATAGTCATCCCTGTAATAAATTTCTTAGTATGTAAATATGATTCTACTTTTGGAAAAGATCCACCACTAAATTTTCATACTGATGTTTACTTTAAGTACTTTTTCTTCTCCTTTCTTACCTTTTTATTAAATGCAGATTACTGAAATATATTGCAAGGGAACATGTTGCTCAGTATATTTACTATGTATGCTATGATTATTTCCATTCTAAGAAGCTGTTATATTATCAATTCATGAAATACTGTTGTACCTTCATTTACCTTTTCAAGTGCTTGCAGTTAATTAGAATTAACGAACCATCTTTTTTGACTCTGCTATTGAGGAATTGTTAATGTGATTTTGAGGAATTTAGTGAGGATATCCCACCTCCTGCGTACTGGAAATGCTTATAAATAATCAAAACAACAACAAGAATTCTTCAAAAATTCTATAAAAAATTTGTTATATCTATAAAACTTCCCAAATTTTATTACAAACTATTTACTAGAAAAAATCCTTAAGTCTTAAAATCCTAAAAACTTAAAATAAATTTTACAATAGAAACTTTTGAAACTGTAAATATTGGTCAATAATTAATATTTTACTTAAATTAAAAGTTTGATATTCTTTAAAGTCATACAATAATATTTCCGTCGGTGAAACTAATTTCTATTTTTAAAAAAAAATTGTAAAAGATAATTCTGTAATATATGTACTTAGAGAATATATAACTTTTTGTTTATTTCAAAGAATATTAAATAATTTAAAATCCTATGCTTTATTATTTTTTTTTCTCTAAGCAGTATACTTCACTGACATGTTTTACAGAGAGTTTTTTTTTTATTGAAAGATCTCAATTTTTATATTCATCTATTTATACTAAAAATATATGTGTTTAAGTTGAAGATATTTTATAAGGATCAACAGTACCTTGTAACTGAATTCTTACAAAGATAAATTGCATTTTTCAATACGCATGCTTCACAGCTTGAATATGGGTTGACAACTTCTGTTGTCAATTAGAAATTCCGACTATGATGTGGCTTTCTCCACCATAAAAATATTCTTTAGAGGTCTTTTCCATTATTTCCCTGTTCAGAGGAAAACCTTAACTTAATTTAATTTGCAATATTTTAATGACTTTTCTATTGTATTCTTTCAATTCATACGTGGTTTTACCACCTTTGTTTTCCTGTCGGGGTCTAGACTCTAAGAATTTTTTGTTAGCGCTCTTTTTTAACCCTCCGAAACATGACCAAACCATCTAAGCTTATTAAGTTCGAGTGTAAAACATCGCATTTGACTTTCATTATTTCAAGAATTCTTAATCCTTGTTCAGGTTGAAAAGTATTCAAGAAATTTAAAATTATGTTCTGCTTTTTTATTTTCCTTTCTACGAGGAGATATATTATGCTGATTTCAAGCAGAGTGGCTTCAAATATAATAGTTTAATTATCACAGTTGATAGAAACACGTGTGGCATAAAACAAAGCAGAGCACCAAATACCGTTTTGTGCTATATATTCACAGAAGCAGTGTTGCCATATTGGGGACTTTTTATTCAGATTATTTCACTGTCACCACTTTTATAAATTAATATAATTCGCTTTATTTTTCAGATTTTTTAATAAATTTTTAAATATGCCGAATATTTCTATTTCAAAAAAGCGGTGACAATCAACAATCTGGGGACGAAAAAGTCCCCAATCTGGCAACACTGCACAGAAGCATAATTATCAATATTATCTAGATATATAATATAACAGTTTCAGTTCTTATAATTTCGACACTTTTAATGCAACTTATGTTATCTTCTTGGTAGGAAATGTTCGGGTCGCAGTATTTAAACACTAGTATTATTTGTTTAAAATGTCAACAAGTGGCATTTTTAAAAAATGTAACAGAAGATGCTTGAACGAGTCATTTATTGAAGTGGAATATTTCACCATGCAAATGTATACTATCTGTTTATCTGTTTATGGAAAACTAAAAATTTATAGAATTTGTTTACTAAAATCGGAACATGCATTCCTGTGTAGTGCTCATGGAAATAGTCATGTATTTTTAAAACATCTTATTAAATTATTCCTAAAAGCCAATCAAGAATTAACCTTATGTTTGAGATTTAAAGAGAAATTTGTTTATATTTTAAAAAATATACAGGGAGTATCTTAAATGTTTCATCAAACTTAGAGGGATGATAGAAGTCAGCAGACGAACAAAAAATGCAATGGAACATGGAGTCGCCAATGACGTTTAAAGGATGAAAATCGGGAAAATGCGTCTGGAAATGGACAAACTGAGACAAGAAAGAAACACTCCAGAAAATTATTTATAGCACAGAATAGGTGCAACACAGCTCGTGATGTCCAGAGAAAACAAATACTTTTCTACAATTGTTCAAAGTGTCGACCGCGGACATTATTATACGGAGTACATCTACGGCGGAACGACTGGCGGACACGCTCGAAGAATTCGGTAGTCCTGTATACGTGGATTCCTGCTGACATATTATTTGGATTTTTTCCAAGTTTTTGTTATCTCTTTCTGACCGGATATACACAAAGTGAAAGGAAAACCAGCTTCGTGCTACTAGCCAGTTCTGCAGAAAAGCAGCATTCGAGATTTCGATATTTTTATTAGTTTTGCGATTTTCATCCTTTAAACGTCATTTGCGACCCATATCTTCCATTGCATGTTTTGTTCGTCTTGATGAGTACTATAATCCCCCTAAGTTTGTTGAAGGATTTCAGGTACACCCTATATATGCGTTTTATGCCACAAGTTGAAAGTCGTTGACATAATAGTGTCTTTCAGTAATAACAGGATTTAATGCGATTTTCGCAAAATAGCCAAATTAGATCATATACTCGTCTCCACAAAAAAAAATTTGGATATTTCGATCTTTCGACGTAATTTCTGAACTGTGGTTTTGAAATCTCTTATGATTTTTCTAAACTGTTTACATAGGTATGTTTTCTTTCACTTGACGGGGAAGTTTTGTTACAATATTGAAAGAAATTTTGAAATTGTTTCAGAAACTGTATTGTGCTTGATTTTGTTTATCTTTTTTTGTGACATTTTTATTATCAAATTAAGATAAAGATAACTTTTTGTAAATAGTGACTTTGAAAATTTACCTTACTACTTATCCTTTCAACACAATCGAATAATTGAAACACAGAAAAATTTCAGATTCTCATTAATGAGTAGATTTATCCTATAACATGTACAATTTATAAATATTTCGTAAAACAGAGAAAATTGTTCGTGCATTTAAGGGTATAACTGAAGAATTTTAAAATGAAATATTTTATATAAACTGTTAGTGAAGACAGAAATATTTATTAAATCTTATTTTACTTTCCAAACACGTAGAACATATGGCCAAAGGTGACCGATCATTTGCGATTTTTTACGTTTTATTAAATATCTAGAAAAATACACGAGGAATCAACCTGAAATTGCAGGTGTGTAAACAGTATAGTATAGATCATATATTTCTGTGAAGATTTTTTTCCCGAAACACCATAGGGGACCGTGAACAAATTGAAAAGGAACGAATATCTTTTGGATAACCCTGTAAAAACTGATGTAGCAAAAGCGTTCAAACTCGAGATTATTAATAAGTGTCTTATTGTAGTGTACTGTGTTCATTTTTATGAAGATAGTATGTATAGTAGTAGATAAATTAATGTTTTTATAAAAACAGCCCCAAATTTCGCCAAGTTTTTTGTTTATAATTTTCAGAGTTCTTAATATTAAAAAAAAAGTTCTTTTCACAAAATATGACAAACAGCATAATACACAATACTCTGTAATCAGAATTTAAAAAAAAAAAAAAAAAAATGCATGAAAAATGAGCAGGTTTACTAAAAAATGTTTCACTGCGCATGCGCGAAAGCAATCAAAATGTAATATGCATAATGTATTAACTAAGTACATCAGGCAACTTTTGTGAAAGTCTCAAAATCGCAGCCTGAAAATTCTGAAAATTATCGTCGATAGAATAAGCTTGAAATCCGTTCTTCCCAAAAAGAAGCAAAAAGATGAGGGGTTGTATCCAAATGTAATACTACATGCAATATTGTGTACGCTATCTTGGCACTAATCAACAGATATTTGATACAACCCCTTATCTTTTTGAAGAAATATATGACTAAATATATACTATACTGTTTACACACCTGCAGTTTCAGGTTGATTCCTCTTGTATTTTTCTAGATATTTAATTAAACGTCAAAAATCGCAAGTGATCGGTCACTTTTGGCCATATAGTGTAGTATTGTAATCATGGTGTATGAGTGGAAATAGTACATCCGGTTGTCCTCCCATTTAGCTATTATGATATAGACTACAGTCTTAAGACCTTTATAGATTTTAATAGAAATAGACCGAAAAGTTAAGTACTTAAATCATTTAAAAACTATCTTAAAACCATATTGTAGCGGATTCTATAGGTGAAATCACAAAATAAATTTTACGGAGTGTGATTGACGGAGTATTGCTTGGATTTAGTAAAGCGTTTGTGTTTCAAAGGTAATATCTCGAGTTATGATCGAGAGATCCATTTTCTGAATCAGGCTGATTCAATGGTGTCAGAAACCATTGATGATTTATTATTCAAAATGTGCAGATAATCGAAAAGAGTCCTGAGTTCATCATAATTAGGATGAAACAATGTGATCCGAAAGCACAAAAAAAAAAAAAAAAAAAATTACAATCGGAATTTTGTAGACTGTATTCTGAAACACATGTTTAACAGGAAATGCAGGGAATGGTATTTCTAAGACGATTAGTAATAGCTTAAAGACATACTATTTTTTTTAAATGAAAAGTTTACAGTAGAACGAATGTATAGATTACTGACTGAGCTATATAAACTTGGATGTAATATGACTCAGCAAAGAAAACTTCTTAAGGGTATGTAGAACACCGTTCCATGCCCAATGACCTCACGCATTACTGACCACATTGGATATTAGTAATCTTAGCTGCATTGCCAAATGTGTTATTCCGGAATACAAAGAACTTACTAAAGCACTTCTTGTTGCGGACAAATGTAACATACCTGGCAGTTATTGGAATTATCAGCAAAGAGCATGTATATTCTACAATTGTAGGAAAACAGAATTGGGGCCCTACTGTACGAAATATAAAAAAAAATTATTTATTTATTTTTTACGTTTCATCAATCTGTGCATATCGAATATAAAAATTAAATATGATAATATTCTATCTAGGAAATGTACTAATACTTTAAGAACAATGGAAAGAAAGAAAAATTGTAAGCAACTGGCTATGTGAATAGTTAAAAAATACATACTTGTTGCAAATGCTACAGCAAGAACACTCAAAAGTAAAACAGCTTTCATCTTTGATTTCGTACTTTCCAAAGAGTCGAATGAAAAATGTAGAGTGATAAAATTCCTAAAGATCATTTTACAAAAAAAAAAAATCATATCAATATGTTGAATAATCCACTATAACATACTATATTTTAAGATAAATAAACACACGTAGTTTAAGGTACTTCAAAGGATAAAATATGATTTCAGAAAATAGGGTAATTCCGGGATTTATGCCGCACATTTCTTTTGAATTTGCGGATAAAGTTCCATGGTGCACATAAAATTTAAAAAATCATGCTGTGCTATTTAATGTTAAATATACAACGCGTGTACTGCGACAAAAAACTTCAAAACAAATTATTAATATTTTTTAACAATTTTTTTCTAAAACATTACACTGCGGAGCGTCACCCGTACATTCAGGCTGAGACGTCGCACTTGTGTGGTAGTTATGCCGCGCTTATAATAAGAACAGAATGAAATTATAAATAAAAATATTCATATCTGGACTATAATTAACGATGTAATAACAAAATGAAACTAATGGTCACACTCGACTGTCTCAGAGTTGTCAAGTCTCCGGCTTTTTGCACACCGTTGTTATTTTAGAGATAATGTTGTTCCATTAAATCACCCAATTGTTCTAATTAAATAAAACATCATTTTTTCTATTAAAATACTGGTAACCAAAACGCCGGAGACTAGCCAGCTCTGAGACAGTCGAGTGTGACTCACTGTGACGGCGTGAACGCGTTAATCATACCGTACAAAAGAAACTGCGGCATGTATACCGGAATAGAAGTGCCGCATGTATCCCATTTTGCATGGTGTAGACGTCGGCCATCACAGTTACCTGTCATCGCTAAGGTTAATGGCGTAACCATACACACAGTACTCTATACAAACGCTACACTTAGTTTTGACTTCGAAATCATGCATGCATTTAGTAATTAGTGTATGAAAAGTATTTAAACATAACGTGTTTAAAAGTTTGGACAGTGAAATCATGCACTTACGTCAAATTAAGGATTGTACTTCTACAAGTAAACATCGAAATGAGACTCAGGCTATACACTAGTTAAAATAATCTCATTGCAAACATATACCGTGAGTTTGACGACCATCTATCGATAATTACAAGAAATACAAGGGGTGCGGCATCTATCCCGTATGCAGCGACTCTACCGGAGTTACCCTACGACTCACGCTCGTAAAAGTGTATCAGGCAAAAGTGTGTGACAGATACATTTGAAAAAATATAATTTCAACTTCCTGTATTAAACTACATTTTGATCAATTACGTAATATGAACCACATTTCTTAACAGGTGCGACGGCCTTGAAAAAAAAATATTTCTAATTTTACCATAATATAGTAAAACCTGAAAAGAATTGACACCTAGGAAGATGCAAATTTTTCCGCTATTAATGAGGTGTCTGCTGTTCAGAGCTAAATATATACAAATACTTTGGTGTTGGTGATTGAAAATGTGTACCCTAAATGCAGGTGCTTGCTATTCAAGGGTGTCCGTTATGGAGCATTTACTGTATTTAATTTAGTGTCAACCATGAAAAATAGACACCATATAGTAAAAAATCTCCATACACACGTTTCATATTGCTCATAAAGGTAACAATAAGATCGACAAAATAATTTCGAAATGTGTTTAATGAAACGCATGTAGTACAATGATTTGGAACCTGCTAGAAGCCGAATGACGGAACTCTGTCTTTTTTAGAAGACACAAAATTCAACCACATAAATGTCCATTCAAAGTGAAATTTCTAACTTCTCCTTTTTAGTTATATTTTTTTATTCTTAACTAGGGGCCCCCCTACGAGCTACGCTCGCCAACCTCCGTCCAGACACCGCAGACTCTAAATGCACGCTAAATTGATCGGCTTTAAAAATATTTCGAAAGATTGAATTATAATTTAAAAAACAGTGGCGATCTCCCTATAAACGAATTTCTATTCATTTCTCTTTGATTGGGGAATTTTAACGCAAAATCCGCTGCGTTACTACTTGATTATCCCGTCGACCCATTTCGCCAAATTATATAAATCGCCAAACCACTCGCCAAATTATACAAATTGACATAATTTTTATTTTAAATAACGAAAGAACAAATAAATTAGTACAACATTAATAAAAATACAAATAAAACGTCGAAATAAAAATAACTTGATGACGTAGACACGTGTAACAACATTTCAAAATAAGCTAATATAAAAGGAATTAAGTAAACAGAGTCTTTATATCCTGGTATTTTTTAATAAAGCGAAAAGAAAGTTCTTTTAAATGCGACATTTTAAATTAATCGTTTTTAATCTGACGTAATTTTTACCAAGCTATTCTTTCTCTGTTAAATATTCACGTGAAAATACCAGTTGAAAAATATCCTCTCAAAATATCAAATAAATGTCTAGCGCAATTTTTAAATTTAAACAGTTTTGCAATATTATTTTGCGTTCATGTTATGTAATAACTGTAATGTGACGTAAATATGACGTAATTTCTCCTATTTAATACTTCTAACGCATGTTAATAAATTTATTATTTTAGAAATTCCTTTCTGTCTTAAAATTCACGTGTAATTATAGTTTTTATGACGTAATTTTTAATAAGTTCCTGCTTTTTGCACATAATTATTTAATTCTAATTCCAAATGTTTTTGTTGTTGTTGTTGTTGTTGTTGTTGTTGTTTATAATAGTCACGTGTAAATAATTTTTTTTATTTATTTACACGTATAAATATTTTTTTTTTGAAGCAAACATTATTGCTTCCTCTGTTTATACAGTTGGCAACAGTTTAAATTAATATCACTTTCTAAAATCTGTAAAAAATATCTCTAGAAATGCTGAAAATTTGAATTTAAAATAGAAATAAAACGTCAAAAAATGAGTCAAAATAAAAAAAAATTAATGCAATCTGCACTCCGGCAAATTCTAACGCATAAAATGATCTAAAAATGATTACACTGCCATGTATAGTTTTTGCTGCTATAAAATTTTTTTAGTGGAACGATTTTGTCCAACTTTAGCATTAAATATCTCTTAAAATAATTCTTTGATTTGATAACTGTCTGCATCAGCGTGTTTATCAAACATTTCTGTATAAAACCACCAATTTTTATATTTTAGTATGCATTATTTTCTTACTATTAACGAAGAAAGACCTCCAGTCACAAAAAATTCAAAACCGGCGGCGGCGGCGGTGACAGCGGTAGTTACTTTTTTTTAGAATAGAGAGATGATTAAATACGGAAATTTTACAAGAAGATTTTACTTGACCAGAACGTACCAACAAACAGAAAAGGAAAACAAATTGTGAATCAAAATGATTAGAATTTATATTTATTATGATTTAAAAATATGTAGGTAAGATATATGTACACATTACACTGTAAAAATTATAGTAAGAAATAAATAATAAAAATTTGCATGAATCACCATAAAACAGCACAGCACCCTTTTCTGGATGGAAATTTTAACAGCTCTTGATCAGCCAATGCAAACACGTGAACGTGAGGGGCAAGGTCACAAATGAACAGAAAGGCCAGTGAGGATTACTTAAAAACAATGCGACAGTTGGCTCTAGCTGAAAGGTAAACTCCAATCACTGAGGAGCACCATGCAGAAGAGGAAAGTGTTGCCAAAAAAGATTAACAGAAAAGAAAAGAGTAAAAGAAATAAGAAAAACCAAACAAATTAGAATGGAAAAATAAATAAATAAATAAAATATTTTTTTTTATGATAAATTGAAAAGAGACAAAATAGAGATGAGATATTATGAGAGTAATTTCCGAGATGGAGAGAGAGGAAGGAGATGACGCGAGATCGTTGTCAAGTTTATAGAAATTAATAAAAATAAAAAATGCTTCGTCAAAATCAAAGTGACTAGCAGAGTCATCAGAAGAAGTGATTTGGCTAAGGCTAAATTCAAACAGTGACTTCCAGGGTTCAACAGTGAGAGATAATCGAAGATTTGTAAATTTTTTGATTCGATATATACATCTTATGCTTGCTTAATCTGCACTTTAATGCTCTCTTAGTTTGACCAATGTTACCTAAATTACATGAACAAGAAATAAAATAAACGTGCCATCGGATTTCAGCAGGATGAGAATATTTCAAAACAGATAATTTTATATTAAATATAGATTTCGGTTTTCTAAAAAAAATGAGCAGGGGAAATATTTTACTTGACGTTTGACTACGGTATTAAATATTTCGTAAAAAACTAAGACAGAAATTACTGCTATAAACGTCAAGACGTTAATCATAGGTATTTGGAATTACCCAATATTTATTCTATCTCGCACCCTAGCTAGTCCATAAAAGGTTAAATAAAAAAAAGAGAGACAATTGAAGTATAAAATCACAAAACAACAGAAAAAAATGAGGGGTAAAATATAAGTCTTGCCTTGATCCTGAAAAACTCGGGAGATAAAACGCGAGGACAAGCCCCCTTTCTCCGCTGTAACATTGCGCTCACGCATTTAAAATACATATGTTACATACATTAACCCCTTAACTGTTTTGCCCGAGCGGCACTCGGGCAAAAAGAGTTTGCTATCTTCCATACTAAAAGCTTTTGGACACCACTTAATTTTAACTGTTATCTTTTGTTTGTTAAATGCATACATTTTTCGATTGAACAAAGCCAAATATTTTTGTAAAAAAAGGCAGGTGCAGGATCCTTATTTTTAATTTATTGTGTCAAAAAAAAAAAAAAAAAAAAAAAAAAAAACAGATAAAAGGTTAAAATTATTTTTTTAGCACAGAAAAATGTACTTACTTGACTTTTATTGTGCCAATTATTTCAAACAATGGAAGCAGATCGTGTGCTACTTATCTATTGACTGTAACTACCTATGCAACTTTATTTATTCAGTTGCACGGGTAAACTTAAGTCCCGGAAGAAACAACAAAATCTCCCTTTGTATTACAACTGTGTAAATTCTGTACTGAAACACTTTGATGAAAGTTTTGTAGAAGATTGAGTATGAAACTTACATTAATTACATAATGACAGAAATGTGCTTAAAAAAAATAATCAGAATTCTTAGAAAACTTATTATTTTTTAAAAAGAACATTTCTGTTATTGCGTTATGTTAATGCAAAAAATTGGTTATTTTTTATCACTTTACAGCATATTTAAATAGTATTACTCAACTACAAACATAATGAAAATTACATGAAATTCTGAGGGGCGCTGTAACTTACTTTCTATAGAATATGAAATATGTAGCATGTTTGTTTACAGAGTACCACAAAAGAATACGGAAACATAATGATATCTGATGGAAAACTGTTTACATCGTATTTCTGCATTTTCAGTTACTGTATAGAGGAGACCGGGAAAATGGCGACACCTTAAGAAATTTAAAATTTTCTTCACCTCAAAAAAATGTTTCTTGTTAACAGTAAAAATTTTAAAGCTGAATCATGATCTTTATTATATGTATAAATTTAACCGTAATCATAACTGTAAAGTAAGCACACATAAAAAAAAATCTTTAAAACTCTGTAGAGTAGCAGGATTACCCAGGATATTGGGGTAATTCCGCCATTGTATTGGAGTAATGACGCCACTCTTTAAAGACCTAGTAAATACATAAAATTGATACTAGGAAACACATAACCTACTGAAAATATTTTGAAAGCAATAATTTATCAAAATAATGAATAATTATAATGTCTCTTAAGCTAGATTTATTAACGTGCTAAGCTTACAATTTAACTGAAATTGGAAAAGTCACCCTTTGCCATGGTGGCGGCATTACCCCGGAGTTGGTAATGCAACATCGGCCACCCGGGGGTGGCGGAGAGAAAAATTTAGCGGAAATCCCCCAGCAAAGCTGAAAGAAGAATCGAACTTGTTCATCAAATCGTATCAAAATGTCGGCGAATGCATGCCTATTACGGGTAATATTATCTTAAGTATCTAATGTTACAATAAAAGGTGTTTACCTCTGCTCATTCGAAGATCCAAAATAAGAAGCAACTAGATGAAATCAAATTTTTTTTTACTAGAACACGCGAACGGCGTACAACAAAATCATTCTCACTCCGCGCACTGTTTTTATTGTTCGCTGCTATATTGCAGGCGCGTTTGCTATATCAAACTGTCGTTAGTTTTTAAACTAGGCGGAGCGGCGACATAACCCCGAGTGGCATCATTCCCCCGGTCTCCCCTAAGTTTGAACATTTAACTAAATTTTTGCAGACAAACCGATGTTTATAAATTTTACAGATCATATACATAGCTCCATAAAAAATCCGTAAGCATACCTGAATATGGAGCTATTACTGAAATGTGTGTTTACTTAGATTATACATTTCAAGCTAAACTCTATTTCAAAAATAAAAAGATGTTTGTATGACATAAATAAAATTCTATCCAGGGCTATGTAAAGGACTAAGATAAATTGCCGACTATAGATGTTAATTTATGGATATATGATATTATTAAGTTTTGAGCGGTTTTATCTTAATTAAATTTTTAAAATATTTGGAGTGTATAAAAATATGTAGATAAAATACAAACATGTATAAATGAAGTCAAGTACGTTTCCGTATACTATTGAAAATTATCGAATAATTCTGAAACAAACCGAATTTTTTCATTATATGTATAATATATACAAATCCGTAGATTCCATAAAGAACGAGACAAAAGAATTCGAGTACCTATCCGATCAAAGCCGGTACTAAACAGTAATGTTTTGTAAGATAGAGAAGATCTCAAAATAAACAATTTAGAAAAAGCCTAACACACATGAAAACTAAATTGCAGCATATTTGAAAATTATCTATGAGTTTGATTGTCAGTCCATATACCGGGTGTCCATAATTAAACGACCCTACTTCAAAGTTGTCTACAGACAAAACTATCGTTTATAAATTTGTGAAATTTTGTGAAACACATAATACAGGGATGGGAATTTGTTTAAGCTAAAGAAAATATATAAATAAAAATAGTTCAAAATTTTGCCGCCAGAGGGTGGTTTTTAATAAATTACCCATTTAGCATTGCGATAGTTTAGAAATTTTATTTAGAGGATGTTCATAATTAATCGGCCCTATTTACAAATTGTCTACAGACGAAACTATTGTTCAGAATGTTGTTTTTTTGGAAGACATAATAAAAGTATCGGAATTTGTTTGAGCGAAAAAAACAAGTTGGAAATTGTTCGTCAAACGTGGCAAATGAGGTGCGTTCGTACTATAGTTTTATAATTATTTTTTGCACTCCATATTGTATTGAATGTTTATTTTTTGCACTTCATAAGTGCATAGTCTGTAACATCATTAAAATGCACTGCAATAATTTTTTTCCCATTCCCCGTAATGAAACGGAAAAATCTTGACTGTCCCTGTAATTAAACTATACATCCGATTTTCATAAAATTTGAAATGGCGCGACAAAATTTTGCAACAATTATATCTTTAAAATTTCAGACTTTTCAGAAGGCTGTAACATCATTAGATTTCACTTGCAATAATTTTTCCCATTGGCCGTAATGTAAAGAAAAACTTTTGATTGTCCCTGTAATTAAACTATGCATCCGATTTTCATAAAATTTGAAATGGCTCGACAAAATTTTGCAACAGTTATATCTTTAAAATTTCAGACCATTCGGAAGGCTGTAACATCATTAAAATGCACATGCAATAATTTTCCCCATTGGCCGTAACGTAAAGAAAAACTTTTGACTGTCCCTGTAATTAAACTATACATCCGATTTTCATATAATTTGAAATAGCTCGACACAAAGTTTTGCAACAATCATATATTTCAAATTTCAGACCATTCGGTTGGGTAGTTTTTGCTCTGTTATATGCGGACGGACAGACGGACTGAACGACGACTATAGGTGCTACGTATTTATATAATTACGAACGCACCTAAAAATGGGAGGTCGTTTTTTAAGGAGTTACACATTTAGCATACATTTACGATAGATAAAAAAAAAATATATATAACCAAATTGTTCTGCATGACTTTCATCATTTTCAGATACCATCTGGAATCGTAAGATAGCATGTTCCACAGTTGACCGCAGTGTGATTTGTTAGGGAAATGCTAGGAACGTGTCTTGAAATGCTGTCTTTAGAATAAGGCTAAGTTAATAAATACGATTTCTAAACTATCGTAACGCTAAATGCGTAATTTTTCTAAACATCGCCCTCTGGTGGCGACATTTTGAACTATTTTTATTTATATTTTTTTTTAGCATAAACAAATTCTCATCCATTTATTATGTCTTTCCAAAAATTTCACAACTTTATAAACAATAGTTTTGTCTGTAGACAACTTTAAAGCAGGGTCGTTTAATTATGGGCACCCTGTATTAGAACTCTAACTCGAGTAAATATACCTGTTTATGAAAGTACAGGTAAATTTTTGAAATTTGAAAAATTTACTGAAAGTACGTACTCACTTGTGCTATGCTGTTTTAAATGTAACTAATTTTTGCTATAAACTATGATGAGTGTATATAAATTCATATGCAGGGCTGAATAAAGGATTTGAGTAGATACCTACGTATTGACAGAAAGATTGCTAAAAGGGAATTTCCAACTGTTGTATGCCTTTTATAACTGAACAAAAATTTTGCAAACTGTGTATTATATATACATATCAATAGATCATATACAGAACTACACACAAGGGTTTGGATATTTTTTAAGACTATAAACAGAAATTTCTAAAAATGATTTTCAAAAATAATGTGTGTTTTCCAAATTGCTAATTTCACCTCATATTTACCTTATGAAACGGCGAAGTTTCGGTAAATTAGTCTAACTCGCACAAATATGATAGGATTTTCATGTAATTGAGATATATTAATCGTGTTTACCCTGCCATGTTCGGTATTAAAATTAAGTGTGTAGACTTAATGCTTCATTTACAGGGGAACGCAAAAGAATGCCTTCACATTATGGTCAATGAGGAAAAAACTTTTGCAGTGTATTTTAATGACATTACGCTATTTGAAATGTATTGAACTTGATGTAATTTATTGAATTTAACTACCAGATAATTACTAAAGAATACGAATTCCATAGCATTTATCGGTTATTTACAGGGACACACAAAAGAAAGGGATACAGTATTGTTTTAATCGATGATTGGTAGAAGTGCGTTTTCAATTGCTTTTTGTGTTGGAAAACTTTAACAATTTACATCATTTGCATGGCAATCCGAGCAAATATACGCGAGCAGGGTATGGGTATCTATAGAAAAATCTAATTCATAAACAATTTTAAACTACTATGTTCAAAAATGTTAAAACGAAAAAAATTAATCAATCATTTTAAATGCTAAAACAAAAAAAATAATAATAATCAATCATATTTTTCTTCATTTTTTGCTAACACAGTCAGAAAAAAACAAGAAACAAATTTCAGCAATTACCGCCCATAGTCACAAAAGAGCTCCAATTCTTTTGTCTAGCCATGCATATAATCTGTAGATTTGTACAAATTCTACACAATATGCTAAAATTGATTATAATAAGAAAGTGCATAAAACAATTTGAAAAATCTTCCTATAGACGGAATTTCTACCTATAGACGAGACGGAAACGTACTTAATTTCTTATCTACAGTCCGGTATATTACTTACAGATTTGTATACAAGCTATTTATAAAGGAGAAATTTAACCCTTAACCGGAAACGTGCCGTCTGTGAGACGGTTGCGTCTACAAATCTACCCTTTACACAAAAATGAACGCGTCCCCAATCTTATCACACAATCTAATCCTTACGCTACTGGTCCTCTGCCTCCCCCACCCATTTGCAACACCTACGCATTTTTAGTTACTGAAAGAAAAATTATTTTATTTTCAACGCAGTCTGTGGGACGGCATGTTTCCGTTTATGTAATTTTTTGCCCTGGGGTATTGATATGGAGGAGCCGTCAAAGCGGGTATGCTACAGTTTTAAAAAATACTGAAGAAACTGCTTTGATATTGTTTGATGAAGTAGTAAGTGACATAAGCGATATTGAAAGTATTTCAGATGATGAATATATAAATTCTGAACACGAAAGTGACTCAACATTGTCAAAAATGCATAAAAATGCAGATGTTTGGAACGTTCTGTAATATTTACTATTAAATGTTTTGTTAATTTTACTGCATAATATTTTTTTCTAATTCATATCGTACCGAAATATATAAGAATATTAGCATTTATTTAATTATTATGACGAAAATTTTATATTTTGAGCAATAAAGTGTAATTTCAAAATATTTTCTGTCTCCGACATTCAAAACTTATTTTTATGCTGTCATATTAAAAAATTAGTCCTGTTAATGCATTACTATTAAACATTAAGTGTTTAAGTTCGCTATTTGCTAAATTATTAAGAGTTATTTACCTTTTAAAATTTTATAGCAATTTTTTTTAATTTAGCAGTCTCACAGACGGCACGTTTCCGTTTGTGCACAAGATTTTAACGTTTCCGGTTAAGGGTTAATCCAGGCAAAAACTCGCTTAAATCTACTGAAATCCCAAACCCAGATATTTCTTTTCTTGTGCGGCCATGTATACATCTCTGTGCATACCCCTGTGTATGATTTTACTTACAATGTAAAAAAATTCTGTAAAGTTACTAAAATGTTTTTAGGAAACTGGGATTCCTAGAACTGTTTATGTAATGGCAACAACAAAAATTCCTGTAACAGCGTCTGTTACAGGAATTTTTCTTGTTGCCGTTACATAAAAAGTTCTATGAATCACAGTTTCCTAGAAAAACTTTAGTAACTTTAAAGATTTTTTTTTTTTTTACAGTGTACAACATCCCGTATTACACTAAATGTAATAGTCGAGCTTGAAAATACATAATTACAAATAAAAAACAACTTTCAGCAAGTCACGTTCATTTTCAGTAACGCTTACAAATTCTTTCTAGTAACCCTGTTTATGCAACACCACGTGGAATGCAAACATTTAGTTAAACTTAAATCGCGTAACATAACGAAACATCACCAGCATTTATTGTTTTTTTTTTTTTTTTTTTTTTTTTACACTACTACCGTGACACAAATATATGTGTTTCGGTAAATAAACGATAAATTCTGCGCACACCATACTCTACAGCAAGCATATTGCAGTGTATCTTAGTGATGTACATCAATTTAAATGTTTGAAATAATTACTTTCAGCAATCATCCATATTAGACAATACTTCGAAAACAGTGCTGTAACCGAAATATTTTATGTGTCCTTGTAAATTAAGGATAAATGGGATGCACGCCATGGCTAACTGCAAGCGTCTTGTTGTAAACCTCAGTAGAGTATACCACTTATCATACTTGAAATATTGCAATATATTTAAAATACGATGCTAACAGTTTTTTCTAGTGCGGACAGAATGAAGGATTTTGCTATTCGCGCATGCGCAAATCATAGCTGTAAACCTTTGTTTCTTAAAATTTCAATTTGTACCAGAATTATTACAGGAAAAAAGTATTTTTATTTTAATTATAATCAATTTAATAAGAACCCAATAGAAATATAAAAACACTTTTCCTCTTCAAAATTTCTGCGGATAATCTCTCTATTCTAAAAAAAAGTAACTACCGCTGTCACCGCCACCGCCGGTTTTGAATATTTTGTGGCAGGAGGTCTTTCTTCGTTAATATTAAGAAAAATATTGCGTACAAAAATATGAAAATCGGTGGTATTATAGAGAAATGTTTGATAAACACGCTGATGCAGACAGTTTTCAAGTCGAAGAATTATTTTAAGAGATATTTAATGCTAAAGTTGGACAAAATCGTTCCATTAAAAAAGTTTTATAGTAGCAAAAACTATACATGGGAATGTAATCATTTTTAGATCTTTTTATGCGTTAGAATTTGCCGGTGTGCAGATTGTATTTCTTTTTTTAATTTGGCTAATTTTTTGAGGTTTTATTTCTATTTTAAATTCAAATTTTCAGCATTTCTAGAGATATTTTTTACAGATTTTAGAAAGTGATATTAATTTAAACTGTTGCCAACTGTATAAACAGCGGAAACAATAATGTTTGCTTCAAAAAAATATTTATACGTGTAATAAATTAAAAATTTATTTACACGTGACTATTATAAACAGAAAAAAAAACATTGGAATTAGAATTAAATAATTATGTACAAAAAGTAAGAACTTATTAAAAATTGCGTCATAAAACTATAATTACACGTGAATTTTAAGAGAGAAAGGAATTTGTAAAATAATAAATTTATTAACATGCGTTAGAAGTCTTAAATAGGAGAAATTACGTCATATTTACGTCACATTACAGTTATTACATAAAACGAACACAAAATAATATTGCAAAACGGTTTAAATTTAGAAATTGCGCTAGACATTTATTTGATATTTTGAGCGGATACTTTTCAACTATTTTTCTTAGGAAAGCGCGAATACTATTTCATTTCTAACACAAGTATTTTCACGTGAATATTAAAAAGAGAAAGAATAGTTTGGTCAAAATTACGTCAGATTAAAAACGATTAATTTAAAATGTCTCATTTAAAAGAACATTCTTTTCGCTTTGTTAAAAAATACCGGGAGACAAAGATTCTGTTTACTTAATTCCTTTTATTTTAGCTTATTTTGAAATGTTGTTACACGTGTCTACGTCATCAAGTTATTTTTATTTCGACGTTTTATTTGTATTTTTATTAATGTTGTACTAATTTATTTGTTCTTTCGTTATTTAAAATAAAAATTATATCAATTTGTATAATTTGGCGAGTGGTTTGGCGATTTATATAATTTGGCGAAATTAGTCGACGGGATAATCAAGTAGTACCGCAGCGGATTTGGCGTTAAAATTTCCCCAATCAAAGAGAAATGAATAGAAATCCGTTTATAGGGAGATCGCCACTGTTTTTTAAATTATAATTCAATCTTTCGAAATCTTTTTAAAGCCGATCACATTAGCGTGCATTTAGAGTCTGCGGTGTCTGGAAGGGGTTGGCGAGCGTAGCTCGTAGGGGGCCGAGCCCCCTAGTTGATTAAAATATTTATGACGGCTGGCCACTATACTTTTGGTTTTTCTCTTTTTACAAAATTTCTTCTGGTAATTGATTAAAAATATTTGCAAAGATTGGAACATAAGTTTATTTGCCCGATTGATTTATTCGACTGTAGAACCATTCATTCTGCCTATCACTAGGTTTTCCCCGTAGACCACTGTATAACCGAAAACTATTGTGTGACACTGTAAATGAATAATAAATGCTTTACACCTCATATTCTACAGAAAGTATGTTTTACTGAACCTCAGAATATCACACCAATTACTTTATGTTGGATACAGTATGACATTTTTAAATATGCCACAAACAATTCTTTCCCACAGATTTTAATACAACACAGTAATTTTGAGTTTCCATGAAAACGTATAGTAACTTCTTCTCATGACATATTTTAGGGTAAGTATCTTCTATTGCACCTCAATAAGGAATATAAATTTCATTATGTTTAAAATAGTGTAAAATGATTAAAATACACCGCAAATGTATTCTCCAGAACATAATGTAACGGAATTCTTTTGAGTGCACCTGTAAATGAACTATAAATGTCTCTTCCTTTTGAATACCGAACATGCCATGAGAAACCTCAATAAAGTATATTAATTACAGGGCAATTTGAGTACATTTACGATAGTTAGAGCACGGAATAAATAAATTTGCATTATCTTCAATTTAGCTTATATTATTGAGATTTAATGTGGGATATTTTGTATTCAAATATTCCTATAGTTACACTTAAAAGACATATGTTACATTATTTTAAGGATGTTTCACAGCGTAAAATTTTACTATTATTGAAATTGATATACATTATTGAGATCATACTCACATACAAAAATACTAACATATGGTAATTTCTGCAATTAAAAATTTTAGATTCTTCTCTATTTGAATTTTAAATGTTTAGCTTAATTTGCGGTTTATATGTGTGAGGAACGACTGATCGAGCAATATGATTTGTAGAATGGCTTGGCAGCTAAATTAATATGTAATTTGTAATCTAGGATGTGAATAATTAATCCCGAGTTAAAAAGACATAAAAAAAGGTTACATTCTGAAATAGTATTTATTTTTTTAGCAGATGTTTTTAATGAGGAAAAAGTAGGTATTGGATGTTGAAAGAGCAGGTGTTTTGATGTGGAAAATACAAATATCACAAATGACGTTTTATTTTGTTCTTTTTGAAATTGGGTATTTGAATGATTACAGTTACAAAATAATTTGGTCATAGTTATATTAAAAATAATCATTCTTTCACCGTCAAGTTACCTGCTACAGGCATTGAAAAAAAAAAAAATACGTGCTGAACTAACTTTCAACTAAACTAAAAATTTATAGATTATATACAGAATGACATTAAAAGTTTTCGAATAGGCTATCGAATATGGAAGCTGACATTGAGTTATCCGATTTCGAATAGTTTTTTTAGATATAAAGATTTATTTTACCTTATGAAATAGTCGTTAGAGTACAGTAAAACCTATCTAAAAGGACCACGTTCCCTTCCAATAAAAATTGGTCGCTTCGAGAGGCGGTCTCTTAATGGAGATTATGTTTAAATCTAGATTTTAATTGTTGAAAAAATAGGTAACAATTAAGGTTACTAAAATTTATTTTTTCATATTAAGAAGAAATGTAAAAATTTAAGATATCAAAACAAAAGTTAATTACATAAGTTAATTATTGCAGACTTTAAAAAATGAATACATTAAAGTTTGCTTTCATTTTACGGTTTTATCTTTTATAACTTACATTTCCAAATCCTTTCGAAGTTAATAAAAGCAATTTTTTTTGGACCGGGACAAATAATGACGATTTCATTAATTTATCTATTTCTTTGAGAGTTTTCTGACAGAATAAGGCAGGGGAGTTTATTGATCGTTATTTTTAATTTGTCATCAGAGTTAAATTCATTGCCTAAAAAAGGCACATAGGGTTTAAACAAGTAAAAAATACCGGAATAAAACAAATTCTAAACTTTGTTTAGAAGTTTGATGAATAATGCGCTCTCGGGAATTATTTTTCTAATAAAACCTTCTTCAAGCGACCAGGAAAAAATGGAATTTGTTTCATTTTCTTCAAAAAAATCAGGAGTTCAACTAGGATGGTCTCTGAATGAAGGTAAAATTAGTATTCAGAAAATGGGAATAAATTTCGTTCCATGAAAAAATGGTCGTCCAGGGAGGTGGTCTCACAGGGAGGTTTTACTGTATTACGGAACTGTTTTTTTTTTTTGCGCCATGTATGATTTTTCGGAAACATTTAGCATCACTTTTAAATTGTTAAAAACAAGAAAGAATAAAATCGCATAGATTATTAAACTTATGAAGAATACATGTAATAGTTATTTAATAAAGTCTAAAGGGAACAATTTCGATGAAAAACACTTAATTTCCTATCAGCAGATATTTCGATTCTTTTGAGTTTAGCTGATATTGATTTAGCTGGCAAGTCACAATACAAACTTTATTGCTCAATATTTCTTTTCTGACACACATATACCACACATTAAGCTAAAAATTTGAAATTCAAATAGGAATGTTTCAAAAAATTATACTTCCAGAAATTACCATGGGTTAGCATTTTTGTGCGTGTGTGTGATTTCAATAATATTATCAAATTCAATTAATAGTATAATTTTATTAAAATGCGCTGCAAACGATCTCTAAAATTATGTAACAGAACTCTTTTAATTGTAACTATAATAAAAACATTTGAATGAAAACCATTCTACAGTAAATCTCAATAACATATGCTAAATTGATCGTATCACAAATCTACTTGATCCGTTCTCTAACTTGAGTAAATATACTCGGATTGTCATGTAGCTGAAATACGTTAATGAAGTTTACTATTGCATGTTCCGTATTGAAAATGAAATCTGTAGCATTTATAGTTCATTTACGGAGAGCTCAAATGTATTCTATTACATTATGCTCTAGGGGAAAATCGTTTGCGGTGTACTTTAATGAAGTTACACTATTTTAAACATAATGAAATTTACATTCCTCTATGAAGTGCACTAGAAGATAGTTACCATAAAATATGACGTGTGTAAAAAATGCAGTATGTCTTACATGTGAACTAAAAAGCAATACATTGTATTATGGTCTATGTTTAAGTGTTTTTGGAATGATGTTATTCTGTATTAAACATAATGTTATGTTAAACAAATTGATATGAACTTCTGAGATGCACTAATACATGCTTTCAATAAAATATGACATGCAAAGCATTTATCATTCATTTACAGGGTCACAGAAATGTGTTCGGTTATACAATGGTCTACGGTCATAAAACTGCACGGAGCGTATTTGTATGATGAAATTTATATATTCTACTGAGGCTTACTACAATATACTTGCAGTAAAATATGACGCGCATAGTAATTATCTTTCATTAACGACACATAAAAGATTTCGGATACAGCACTCCATTCGAACGATTGTCTAATTAGGGATGCTTGCTGAAACTATTTCAAACATTGAAACACTATTTCAAGCATTCAAATTTATATACATCACTGAGATATACTACAAGAGGATTACATGTAGAAGATGGTATACAAAGTATTTATTATGTGCAGAGACACATACTATTCAACTAAAATACTTTATATGAACGTTAATGGCTGGTGATGAGTTTTGAGTTATGATATGCGTTTTTACGTTTAACTAAAATTTTGCACACTACGTTGTGTGGTAGATAATATACAGGGTTACACAAAATAATTTCTAAGCATACTGAGAATAAGAGTTACTTGCTTAAAGGTGTTTTATAATTTGAGTTGTACATCTTCAAGCTCAACTATTACATTTAATGTAATAAGAAAAAAAAAGTTAAAAGAATGTAAATAGAATCATATACAGCGTTATGTAAAAAAACTGGATACATAGACGCCTATGAATAGCAATTGCCCGATATGTGATTATCAGTAGTTATAAGCGTGCTTTCACCGGAATAATTTTAGCATACTGTGTACAATAGATGAGGACGTGAGTTTCAAAATTCACAATATTCAAAATTTAAAAAATCGAGTTTTCTGTAGCAATCTATTCTATTGGTGAACCTGCATGGAAAAAACACTATAATCTGCAAATAAACTATTTTTATCGTGTATTTTTGGCATTGTAAAATTTTGGTTTACAATGAAAAACAATGGACACTGTAAGAGGTTTTTCGCGAGTTTCCAAAATATGATTTTCTTTATAAGGCGAAAATGAAACTCACGTCCTCCTATATGAATCTATTGATCATATGTATGGCTTCACAAAATACTTGAGGCGTCTTTGAGACTATGGGCAGTACTTGCTGAAAGTCAGTTTATTCATATGTTATACGTTTTCTAAAATGTAACCCCTTAGGTATCCTCTTTACCTAATTAAAAGGCGCAGTTACGTTACAGTATTGATCCTTAAATATTATAGACAACTACAAAATAAGAACTCTGCAAATTTGAAGATAGGATGTAGACATTAAGAATGTAAGTGCCAGAGAAGGACCTTTTGAGTCAGCTGTTAACACTTCGATGTACAGAGAATGAATGCTTAATTTCTTAAATATTGTTGCCAATGTGTCGAGCCAAAATCTTGGTACCCTGGACCATAATAACCCCAAAGATATAACACTTAATGGAACTTTGAATTAAAAACTAGCCAAAAGCACCCTTCGGAAACGTTAATTATTTGTCGCAGCAAGCGTTTTTAAATTTAACACTTTTTTTGCCACTTCAACAGACAAATACGAATTCCAAAGCAGATTAATAGGAAATATGCCTTAAGAAGCAACAACCCAGATGCCGGGAGCCGATTTTAATATTAACAGAGTATATATTTGCGGCCGAAAAAGCATTTGATTTGACTATCAAACTGAAAATTAACACCGAGTGTGTGCATTACTACTTCAACAGGCGCATATGGTCAAAGAAATTTTTTTTTATATATTCGTTAACCAAAGGAAAGTATGCTCTCACAGTAAATGATTTCAGGATGAGAAAAATATTTAATTTAGTTTATTTTATTAACGGCTTTGGGTGAACTTGGGAATACTTAAATAACTGAAAACTTAAGCGCAAAAGAGAAGAAGAAATATATTATTTTTAGAAGGAATAGGAAGTTTCTATTGTTTATAATTATGAAAGGAGAAATTAAATTTTAAAATAGGGAATTTAATTTTAAAAAGGATGGAGATAAATAATGATATGTGATGATATGTTATTTTCTACGATCTATGAAAATGGAGACATGAAGGCGGGGGTGGAAATCGTTCGCAATGTATGTTAATGACTAATTCAAATATATTGGATGCTGAATACATCAGCGAAGTGTACGAAAATATCATTATTATAGAATAGGATATGTAAAATACATATCCTATTCTTATTATTGTTATTCACAGGGACATATTCCTATTCTTATTTATGTTATTTACAGGGACGAATAAAAGCATTCGTTTTACACTGCTGTGTATGAGTAATAGTCGCTAGAAATGCGTTTTAAATTGTCGCAGTATGCGTTTTTAAATTTAACACTTTTTTTTGCCAATTACCCGGTGTGTATAAAATTCGAGTCCATTTCCACCAATAAGCGAAAATAGAAGAAGAGGTATTATCAACTGCTTTTCCTAACTGAAATAAATTTTTAGCTATAAATCTATAGCTACAAATTTATATATATAGCTATAATATAGCTATAATATAGCTATAAATCTATATATTTATCAGTCTTAAATGCAGGGGGTGGCCCGGGGGGTATATTATCCTCACAGCAATGAGATGTCCCTTCTGGAAAATTTGAGGTTTTGCGTTTTGAATGGTCAAAAAGTTCAATTTCTCCCCTTAAACTCTGTAATTACCCTCCTCCCCACCACGGAGCCTCAGAATTCCCTCCCGAAAAAAAATTGCGGAATTCAACCCTGATATTAATACACATAGATCCATAATAGATCATTTTCAAAGGCTAAAGAAAATAATTCGAGTAAATTACTGTCTCTTTTTATGCTAGTACCCTTCATTTGATTTTGTATTTTTGCAGGGTTGCACAGTAGAATTCATATACCATAGATACTAATGTTTAGGTTTTTTGTTGCTACTGTTTTTTAATTGTATAATTTCCCTTAACATATCGAGAATACCTAGAAATAACAAGTTGGAAATTGCTCGTCAAACGTGGCTAATGGGGTGCGTTCGTACTATAACTAGTTTTATAATTATTTTTTTGCACCCCATATTGTACTGAATGTATATTTTTTTGCACTTCATAAGTGCATAGTCTGTAACATCATTAAAATGTACTTGCAATAACGTTTTCCCCATTCCCCGTAATGTAACGGAACACTTTTAACTGTCCCTGTAATTAAACTATACATCCGATTTTCATAAAATTTGAAATGTCTGGACAAAATTTTGCAACAATTATATATTTAAAATTTCAGACCATTCGGAAGGCTAAAACATCATTAAAATAAACTTGCAATAATTTTTTCATATTGGCCGTAATGTAACGGAAAACTTTTGACTGTCCCTGTAATTAAACTATACATCCGATTTTCATAAAATTTGAAATGGCTCGACAAAATTGGGCAATAATTATATATTTAAAATTTCAGACCATTCGGACGGCTGTAACATCATTAAAATGCACTTGCAATAATTTTCTCCATTGGCCGTAATGTAAAGAAAAACTTTTGACTGTCCCTGTAATTAAACTATACATCCGATTTTCATAAAATTTGAAATGGCTCGACAAAATTTTGTAACAATCATATATTTAAAATTTCAGACCATTCGGTTGGGTAGTTTTTGCTCTGTTATATGCGGACAGACGGACAGACGGACGGACAGACAGACGGACTGAACGACGACTATAGGTGCTACGTATTTATATAATTACGAACGCACCTAAAAAGGAAAAAAAATCAAAATAAGTTGTAAGAAAAAAGTTGACAAGTGTGATATATGTTAACGACCATGTGTGTGGTAAGTGATTTAAATCTTTTGGCATGATATTTTTATTGACATTATATAATTTATTTTGTTTGTTTAATGAAATTATATTAATTCAAAAGGAACGAAGTTCATATGGAGTTGCACCACAATCAGGGCTGCGGAGTCGGAGTCGGAGTCAGACTCATTTTTGAGCAAAAAAGCCGGAGTTGTTAAAAAAACAAGTCGACTCCGACTAAAGATTCGCCCCCACCAGTGGCCGAGAGGTTCTGCTCTCGAAGCTGGTAGACGGGAGGTGCTGGGTTCGAACCCAATCGCGCCCGTCGGCCTAACCGTTTCGGAGTTTTCGTGGTTTTCTTCGAAACCGTGGATTCCCATGCGTAAATACGGGTTAGGTTCCCTTAGAAAGACCCCCACGAAGGGCACTCCCCCCAGGGCCTATATCCCACGTGTTGATAATCGGCCGTCATAAACACAAACCAAACCAAACCGACTAAAGATTCTTTTGTTAGACATTTTAAAGTGAAATTAATCTAATTGTATGTAATTTTATATCTATAAAATGAATTATTATTGGTATTTATGGACTATACCCGTCAAGTTAAAGATGACCGATGTACTGCGGTGTACAAAGTAGATACAGGGGTAGGTAAAGTGAAAATAAAGGGTAGTAGTACCCGTGTATAGAGTAGATGAAAACTGTTTTAATTCATAACTGTAGTAGATATTTTACATTTAGTATATAAGTACTTCCCCCCGCATGTTTGGCATTTGCGGATAGAACCCGAGGTGCAAAGGTCTACAAGGATCCAAGTCCCGGAAATGAATGCAATTTTTCAAACAACTCGTGTAAGTAGAATTAAGACAATATGTATTAATGGGCCGGATCAGATAGATAAAAAATTGAGCAGGTTGACAAGCCCAGTAAAATAAGTTTCAAAGAATCAAGCTACGCCGATAAAATAGGAAAAATTTACAATGGACATTGGTCACAAGAAATCAATTTTCGAATTTTTTCAGGGGGACCCCCCAAAAAGTTGCCAATTGGCTAGAAAATGAGATTGGAAAAGTTTCAGCTCATTTGGAGAATATTAACCCGTGCCTCATTGAGGTCAATGTTCGGCAAAAACGTGATTTTTCGCAAAAAATGCTATTTTTTTCTTCGTGAAATGAATACACTTAAACTTAGAAACATAATGCTGATCTCGTTTCATAAAAAATATGTTTGCTTTAAAAAACCACTCACTACATTTTTGTAAAAATGTATAGATTTAAACATATGCGTGTTTTTCAGGACCAGATTTGACCCGAAACTTAAAAATTGGCTTTTTATGAAAATGCGAAAAAACAATGTAACATTTCCTTTCATCTGCTTTCTACATTTTGTTTTCTTTGTTTGTTTGTTTTTTTCATTTTGTATATAATAAAGGGTTTAATTAGGATAAAAATTGAAGTTTAAACTGAACGATTCAAAAGAAAAAACGGGTAAAGAAAGTATAAAAATTGGAACAAAAAATTTAAAATGAATGTTATTATTAAAGTTGTATTACAAGAAAGTAAGCATTATAGAGAAAAGAAATTACTATCCCTTACATCATATACCCCGTTGTCATGTTAAAGTGGTAATGGTTCAAATAAGGCCTCTCTTGAAATGTTTTTCTACATTCAGATACAACATTTAGCACAAACGTTTTTGTTCTTCGTCTTTTGTTAAACAGGAATTGAAATCATGTATTAATTTTATTCCCCTTTCAGCTGTGTTACCTTAAAATCATTCAGTACTTTTTTTTTTTTTTTTAAATAATGTTTATTTTTACACCATACATCGAGATCAGTATTTAGAAATTGTATATTGATATACAATCTAATAAAAAAAATCAGCTTGATATTAAACAAAAACATCGACTTATTTGTTCAATACATAATCCACTTGGTTGAAACCTGTTGTTGCTCTTATATTCCTATCATCAGCATCATTTTCTTTTTCAAATAATATTAATTTTACAAGCCATGCTTATTTTCACTTTTTTTCCCAAAGTATTATCAAAAATTGAAAATGCAGCTTGAACAGTGTTCAGATACCAAAGGTGATTTATCATTTTAGCGAGTGCTTTGTCTGCAAGCTATTTATAAATTTTTCTGTACTCAACAAATGATTTTAATAATTGCAGGTCTTGATTGCGGGGAAGTGGAAGCGTTGAACCATGCTTTTACATAAATATTGATTATAAATAATCAAATGTCTCTAACACCTTCTTTTTCTAAATTTGTTAATGAGAACTGATCCCTGAAACGATATATTTTAAGAGAAAAAATGATCTGTGATACCCATCGTCGATGAATTGAAATTGGATGTCTTTTGGACGAAGACGTCTTGTAAAAATTAAACAAAGTTAGATAAATTCTTTATAATCATCCATGGGCTATTACATTTTTAAATGTTCTATAAGAAAGCTTGAATTTTCTTCTGAATTACGTACATTTAATATTTTACTACCAATAGGATTTTCATACTTAATCTGATCCAACTTGGGCCATCCAAACTGAATCTTATTTTAAATAACTGGCTAAAAACAGCTTTTATGTTAATTCGTAAATTATGGTGGTGACATGGTAAATACCGAACATTTTTACTTTAATAATTGATATAGATATATGTAAGTTCTTCTGAAGCTACCAGTGTTTACTGTAGTGGTACCAAAACACATTGCCTGGTTTTTACCAACTTCCACCCACTCTTCAACTGCTGAAAATACAGTTTTTGCCCGAGCTATTCTGATACTGATTTTTAAAGTGGGGAACTCTTATTAAGTGTTCCTCACATCCAAAACTAATTAAAACTGCTATCTACGTTCAACTGCTCTCTCTTTTGAATAAATAAATTGTAGACATTTTCTTTATTCAAAAAATGAGGAAACAGTTTTCCATCGTAGCTAACAAGGCTCCCTGCAAATCAGAATTGTGAAATCTGTTTTTGATGAACTTAGTTTTTTATTTTTGAAATAGTTGTTTGCAAAGTCCTATTACACTTCTACTTAAAATTAAAATTTGTGATTAACTGGTGCGTGTACTGTAAGTCTAGCAGCTTCTCTGGTGTTCAGTTTAACTTGGGAATATTATGAAACAAAATACATAAAACTTGACAATTACTTGATAACTTACTGCCAGTGATTTGATGAGCATGTGGCTTAATAAAAAAATCTTGCATTGCTACCATGATACCGAAAGAGGGGGGGAGGGTCGGAATGTTTCGTCCATTTAAAAAATAAATAACCATAGCAGGCAATAAAAGCAGCCTAGTAATAGGAAGAGAAATTCAGGGGTTCATTTTAAATGCGCTTCAACTGCAATGCAAATTGGGAATTCTTTCCATGCACGGAACTAAATAACTAATAATTAACTATAATTCGTGAAATATTGATAAAATTACGAAAATTGTCTAATTTCTTTTGTCTTTTAATGTAAATAATAAAAATAATAATATCGAATTTAATAAAAATTATACATTTCTCATTTTTCACTTATTTTTCAAAAATGCAAAGTTTGAGGGTATGGTTTATATGCTGACTTGAAAAACGCTAAATGTCATTAAATATAAGTTTTGATGAGAGTAAAAGTTCAAGGCAACAACATTTTCTATGAAATTGATAATAATCAGGTTTCTAAGACAAATAGTTTTCAAATAATGAAAGAAAAACTACGGTTTTTCATGGTTACGTTCATAGGTGGTACATTATTGAAGAGAACTTGACTGATATTTTATTATTTTAAAAGGGAGGAAGGTCTTACATCATATGGAGTATTGCAGCGATGAACGTAGGCTCCCTACTGAAAATATTCTTCGTGGCATTTGCAATTTTTTTACAAAACCATGATGAAAATACTATGTTTTATGCACAGTTACTGTTAGAAGTAAGTTTGAACTGTTTGAACGATTTTGAAAGACATTGATATTTTAACGTCTTTCTTGGAAAATACAGAGGACTTTCATCCGTGATTATGTTCGACAGAAACCCTGAGTATCGCTAAAACTTACAAAATTAATGCGTAATATCACGGTGCTAATTTGTAAAATGTTACTAAACTCTGTGCTGAAAGTACATAATCAATATATTGCAAATTGGGGATCACAAATTAATTTGGCGAAAATCCTATTCAAAAACTAAGAACACATTAACGTTTACTTCTTTTGTTTGTCTTCTAAATATTCTGTAATTGATACATTTCGATAGCGAAATTTTAAACTGTTAATTACTAAACATACAGAATAATAATTGAAACATGATATAAAAAAACTCTGTCAAACATACAGTATATTACTGTACGCTCATGTAAAATAATTACGCTTGCTGAAATGAACAAGAGAAATTATAATATGTTTTGTAAATTATTTATGCCAGGGGAGGTGAAAATAACAGTCACAGATAGTTAGATGACAGTTTTGGAATATTTATATGCTTTTACAAGCGTAGACTTTCATCGTACTTCACTTATCATACCAGTCTTTACCAATGTTTTTTCAAAAATGTTTTCGTTCTTTACCTCGTATATCTGTCTACATCTTTTTTTTTTCAAAGCGTTTTCTTTAGGTTTTTTGTTCTTTCAAGGAGAGTGGAGGACTACACGTAATAGGGCGTATCTGTTGTTTCTACATTATGTATTTATGAATGTTTTTTAATGGAATAAGACACAAGACTTAAAAGTTGAAAAAGGTCCGATAATGAACTTTAAAAGATTTTAAAAATTCATAAGTATATTTTATATGTTATGGGTATCATGATAAATAGATATTTTTTATAAAGAGATCAAGTTATGGTTTCAAAAGAGTGATGATAAATATGTTTTTCAAGAGCAGAAATGAAGAATTTTGAGAAAAAACTGTAATACTAGATTTATAGCAGTGGAATATAACGAGTAATTCTCTTATCTGTACCATAATGTATGTGCAGAATTGCTATGTTTTAAAAAGTATGACTGGTTAACTTCTATTTTGACCGAACAAAAAAAAATCAATGTTCGTAAAACGTTATTAAACTTCGGAAGCAAACGGTTGACACTGTCATCTGAAATGTCTTAAAATCACAATATTATCGTTTTTTTCTACATACACTTCACACATATTTTATGTCTATATATTTCGAGAACCATTTTTTGTTGTTTTGTTAGATATTTCCTCTCTGAAATATTAACCAAATAAATCAGCACGCCACATCTAGTTGGTAGTTTAAAAGTACAGTAATTGAGAGCAATAATTACCATCATTATGAAGTCAGAAACAAAAGTTTTCACAAATTGTACTTTTTAAGTGCATAAGTGTATGTGATATGAAGAAGTTTTTTAAATAAAATAATAAAATTATGAAACACAACAAAAATAGATAAAATTACTTTATTTAACTACAAAAACCTTTCACTCGGCTCTGTTGATAAACTCGGAGATTCTTCATTTATGATGATCCTGGAAGAATAGATAGGTATAAAAAAATCCATGTAATATTTTTACACATGGAAAATGTTTTATTTAAAATTTTAATATTAAACAAAATGTAAGAATGCACTGTTCTTTTATAGGAATGACCAGATACATTTTTCAGTTTAGATAGATCTTATTTCAATAAAAGAGCAACAGGCGTTAAGATTAAGTTTTACAAATTAGTTTGAAGCAAGTGCAGCACGGAAGAGATTGTATTAACTGTGAGCTAATTGTGCACCTTCAGATTGTTGGTATTGTGGTTTCGTAAACATTATTTTAAACATACTCTGCAAAAATATTACAGACATGATTTAATTATTTTATACAATTACTGATTTCCTGTAAACGATAGTAGAAATATATGGATTATTTTAATTATTAATGAAAAATTTCACTAATTTTTATTTTTACATGTGATTTCTGAGCAGAATTTTAATAAAATAAACAATATGAAAAATATTTTGTAAAAGAAACAGGATCACAATCTATACAGAAAATTTGTGACAGTAGACCACATTGCTCTTCATAAGGCTACTTTAATTGTCGAATAAGGCTCGTGCATGATCGCATTGTCTTGCGATTCTAACCATTATGTGGGTGAAAGGACAATTAGGTGTCACAGGACACTTAACCCCTTCGGGACGAGCGTCTTTTACAGATTTTTTAATCTTTTATTGCCAGTTTTTTTTAAACAGACTTTTTCGCTTAATTGAATCGAGAAAATGCTCTGATTAAATAAGGCAAAATTTACAATAAAAATTTACTGGTGAGAATAATCACTGATTTTGAGCACATAACGCGGCACGTATACGTGTTGCTCGTTCTCAAGGGTTTAAAGCTTCAAAATTATCGAAATTAATTTTTTTTAATATTAACACTAGAACTACCATGAACCGTCATTTTGACGGCTACCATATGAATATGTTTCGGTTCAAACCAGAAATTTGATTATGAAATAAGCTTAAAAAATACAAAGAAGAAAAACTTTAAATAATAAAGTTAAGCTGTTTCAAATTCAAATTGTAGTGTGAAATATTTTTTATAAAACTTGACTCAAATTTCCGGTAGTTCTAGTGTTAAACTTCTATTTTTTCGGAATATTTTCATATGATTGTTTCCTTGAAATTCCGATTAGAACAGAAGTTATGGCTATTAGAATGATACCGCTAAATAGCTGAAGCTGCGTTTCTAAATCCTTGAAGTCATTTTTCTCCTAATGACGTTTTTGGGCATAACGCGCAGGATATCTCAAAAACTTCTGAATATCTGTTCACGAAAATTTCAAAACATATGTTTCATGTTAGTCTGTATAAACGGAACCTAAAATTTCATTTTTATTGTTCAAAAAAATATTTTTTTATGTGATTATACTGTTGAAATTTTCAAATATTTGTATTAGCTAAATACAAATTTGTATTAAAAATATAAAAATGTGTTAAATATCCATTTATTTAGGTTCAGGGTAATTTTTACAAACTCAAGTATAATTAGGGAAAATTTATTTTGAAATTCTCCGCATACGCCGTTATACCAATGTTCTGCTCGACAAACATCTAAAAGTTTGCAGCCCCCTATAAATACTAATTTCGTATATTGCAATTTTTTTAATTCTTGAAATGAAAGAAAATACTTATTTTTTTTATTCCCAATAAATTTTTTTAAAAAATCGTATGCATTTTAAGATATTAAAGGATGGAATTGTCTCTGATTTTGCATTTTTTCTAATTTTAAGATTCCTGAGACCCTTTTTAATGTCCAAAAAATATGTTTTTCGCGTTTAATTTATTCTGAATCTGTAAGCGCTGCTGAATGATATACAAAAAACCCATCCAAAAATCTTTATTATTCCTTAAGTTATAATCATTTATAGACAGCTGGTGTAATGAAAAATATTTGGATATTGAAACTTTGATTCCCTTTCTCAGATTAATAACTTTTGCGTTCGCACACACTGTTATTTTAAAACTACATAAGCTAGAGTTTTTAGGTGCTTTTGACATTATATAAATACGTAGCATCTATAGTCGTCGTTCAGTCCGCCTGTCTGTCCGTCCGCATATAACAGAGCAAAAACTACCCAACGGAATGGTCTGAAATTTTAAATATGTATTTCTTGCAAAATTTTGTCGAGTCATTTCAAATTTTATGAAAATTGGATGGATAGTTTAATTACAGGGACAGTCAAAAATTTTCCGTTACATTACGGCCAATGGGGAAAAAAATATTGCAAGTGCATTTTAATGATGTTACAGCCTTCCGAATGGTAATAATTTTAAATATATAATTGTTTCAAAATTTTGTCATTTCAAATTTTATGAATATCGGATATATAGTTATGTTATAGTAATGTCAACTAGTGTTAACTTAGACACTTATATTTATTTTCCAGTCAATTAATTCACCACTAGTAGTCTAAGAACATATTCAATGACAATGAGGAAGGATCTTTTGAAAACACAAAAATACCATTTTGAGACATCTATCTTATTTTTACAATTAAAATATTGTTTTTTTTAAATATATTTATAATGCAAGTATTTAAAAAAAAATTCTTAAAGATATACTTGTAGAAATTAGTTAAAATATGCCTATGATAGATTAAAACCCTGATTTCTAGTTTACGGTCATTATTATTTTTTTATGCTTAATGGGAGGGTTCCAGATATTGACTCCTGTAATTCATTTCACCAACTTCGGCAACTCCCACAGAAGTGTTAATTATTGGTAATATTAAAGAAAGTTGAAATCTATTATTTGAACTGTTTAAAAAACAATAATAATAAATTTAATTTATCTTGTAGTCAACACGATTAAAATTGAAGTTGTTCTACCTGGGCCGGACGCCATTTGTTCGTTATTCGTTCATAAATGTCAGTTATTGGATATCTGCATTACTAATAATTTGAAACATGGAAAACAGACACATGCATCAGTAGTATGTTATAATGTATAAATAAAGTTTTAATTTTGTTTTTATAATAAAGATTATGGTATTTTTAAAGCATAATTTCTATTAAATATAAAATAACTTTTTTAAAATTATATTTTCAAGTAATGTGTCAGATACTTCTTCACTTTGCGTCAGTTATAGGTATTTCAAAATAGGGTTGGTGTCAGTTACGGGTGTTATTGACCAGATTTCTGATAAAAATTAATTTTGAATAATTCAATCTATAATTTTTGAGAATTTTTTCAAGAGTAATTTCTAATGTATCTCTACTATCCAGCAAAAAGATAAATAAGTATAAAATGGATTTAAAATTTCGTAATAGTGATCTGAACAAGAAAGAATCCTTATTTAAGTGGCAATTATTGGGGGTTCACCCTACATGCTACTAGAATCTGTGTTATATTTCTGAAAAACTTAAAAATGAACAATTCTAATTACCGCATGTGTTATGGCATTCTTCTTCAGTAGCAAAATTGTTTTTGTTTCCTCCACATCCACCATAGATGAACTTTTCACATTTTCCGGTTTCTTGATTGAAAAAGAATCGAAGGAAATATCCGCGGCACATTCCTACCTTAGCTGGTAGACTGCAGAGTTCTTCATCAGCGCCTAAAAATGAAGACAGAAGATTGCAACAAATAAGAAAATCACTATTGTATGATTGAATGTCGTGAATATTAAGGGGATCTGTATCCTTTAAACTTTTTTTGCGTTAGTTTTTTGAATGCATTTTTGTCATATTATACAAAAAGTTACTTAATCAAGAAAATATCGAATTCTTCCTAAGTAGCATAGTTTATTGGCCCTTTATTAAGGGGTCGGAAAACCAATGAAAAATGGTAAGACTTGGAATGATAGTGTTGGCAAATATTTGGGAAATGATAAGTGAAGATGTCCTTCTAATTTGGAGTGCCTATGAGCAGAATACTTGATTTTATTGCCTAAGAGGGATTACTCAGATTAGGAAACTAAGCCTGTAGAGCATGGTGTCCCTCCCGAACACCTTTATTGAATTCTTAAATAAATTATAGTTTTCAGCCAGAGCTGAAGTCTCCAGAAAGCGCGACAGTGGGCAGCATTTCCATAAATTTGGGCGAGAAAAGTTCTGGGCATACGGCCGGCTCTGCTAGGGAAATCCCAGAGGCGAACAGCTGGGCCTTTGCTGTCAAACGGTTCGTCAAAGCGAACATTTGTTACTATGGCCCAACGTGAAGTGGTGATTAGTCGACAATTGTCCAATGTCTCCCTAATTATTTTGTGCTCCTTGGGTTGTAAAATTTAAAAGATTTATCTTTTATGAGAAATGTAAGTATATTTTAAAGACCTACAATTTAAATTTCTTGTAAATATTTTTGTAAGCTTTTCTTAAAGATGTGTTCTACAACAGTTGGGATCGGATTTGTAAAATTCTAATTAGTTTAACCCATTTTCGGCCAAAGGTGCGTAAACGCACCATTTGAATAATTTTTTTTAATTAACACTGTGCGACGTATATTTTTCACTAATTTTATTTTTCTGTTATTTTTAAGAGTTCTAAAGGCATCTACAAAATATTAATAATTCAATTGGAATAACCACTTTCTGTTGAGAAATTTTCAAAATACGCTAGTTTTTTAACTTGAAACGGTTACTGACAAATTGGAGTTTTTGAAAATCTTTAATTATTCAACTTGAGAATAATCACATGTTTTTATATTGGATTAAAGTTGCAAGTTCTGTAAATAAAATAAAAAGAAAACAAATCTCATAAAAAATTTTAAAATTTGTTATTTAAATTTAATGATGCGTTAACGCACCATTGGCCGAATGTATGAAAAAAAAAACCGCAAAAATGAAAACCCACTTTTTATGCAAGGTTTCAGAGTTTTATTGCAAATTTGGTGTGATTTTATGGTGATGTTGGTTGTGGAATATTTTCTCAACTTTTGTCAATTGACGAAGAGATACATGGTGCCTTATTTTGGAAGCTATTCATCAAGAATGTTTACAAAGGGGAAGCCACTAAGGTTTGGATTTAAACTTTGGTGTTTGTGCTCTTCTGTCTGATACCTTTTCCATTTCATTCCTTGTGGAGGTGCTGAGACTAGGAGTGATCTACAAAATATCCCATTAGAAACAAGTGTTGTTCTGAAGTTACTTAGCGTTGTTCCAAGATCTGAAATGCACAAAATTTATTTTGATAACTTTTACTTTTCCTGCGGTGTATTCGAAATTTTGAAAGAAAAGGGTTTTTTTTTTGCATCTTGAACAGCTCGCGAAAATCGCATAGCTGGTTGCATATTGGATGAATCCAAATATATGAAAAAAAATCCCTCGTGGTTCCTTCGATTTTGCATTTTACAAGGATGCAGAAACATATGCTATCAAATGGAACGGCAATGCTGTGGTAACGATTGTTACTAATAGTGAGACCATTTTGTCACTTGTAAACGCTAGACGATACAGTAGCAAAGAAAGAAAAGACGATGTGATTTCACAACCGAACATTATTTCGGATTACAATAAGCATATAGGAGGTGTTGACCTACATGACAATGTCGTAGCTAATTAACACATAAAGATTCAAGGTAAGAAATAGTGATGGCCATTACAAATATCATTGACAGCGTTATAGTAAATTCATAAAAGCTGCATAGAACTTCTACTAACACAAAAACGGCACTTATGGACTTTAGATCTTATACAGCGACTACTCTATTAAAATCTTAATGTAAGAACAATCTATCTGGTGAAAATACATTACAAATGACGCATCCTAATAAAGACCGTCCATCATCCACAGCTCTACCGAAAGAAATACCGACTGATAGAATAAGTGAACATGAAAAAAAAAATCCCGTAGACGATGTAAAGTGTGCAAAAACCACACGATTTGTTTGTGCCTCAAATGCCAAGTCCATTTGCATCCAAAATGTTTCGAAAATTTCCATCAAAAAATATAAAAATTTTACTATAATACAAATGTTCAACTAAATGATTTGTTCATTGATTAGGCCAATGGTGCGTATACGCACCATTTTATTTCTTAAATAAAATATTATTTTTCATGCACGAAACTCTTTTTGTGTCTTAATGAATGTAATTTAAGCATATTTCAATGAAAATAATACCACATTTTATAAAATTTCTATGCTTGGCCTAAAATGGGTTAAGAAAAAATAAATTATCATATGCGTAAAAATAAAATAAATATAACTGGTAACTTAAAATTTTTATTTTTAAAAATGAACTATTTATATTACTGTAAAGCGAACCCATACTTTATGGAATGTTTCTTAAAGATCGTCAAGAAAAATAGAAGTACTACAAGCTTTAGAATTTTAATCATACTAATGTGTTGAAATAACAAAAAATAGAAAAATGCTTTTAAATATTACAATTCTGATAAATTTAAAGTGAAATGAATTCAGCAAAGTCTTTTTTCACACATTTATAATCTCTGAGTGTTACGTAATTTATTCAAAATATAAGGATAATTGCCGAAACTTTAGTTGATCCTTATTGTGGCGACACAAACATTTTTCGGTGCCTGCCCGTTTTTTTGCATGTATAGCGATAAATGCCACGAAATGCATCCGATTAACTTGCAATTAGGTGGGTATATTGGTGATGTACCAGGGGTTAATTGTATAGTTCTTCAGATAAATTAGTTTCATTTGTTCAGAAAATGTGAAACATTTTAGTTTTCGTCATAATGTTTTTCTAGTGGAATTCTGGCGATTTTTTTTTTTTTTTTTTTTTTTTTTTTTTTTTTTTTTTAATCATTCACTGAAATGAAAATGGCACATTCGAATAGTTGTTTATAATGTTACATTGCGGATGCTACATTTTCACTGTACAATTTCTTAAATTAATGAAATCGGTTTGAAATTTTGTCAGTAATTTTCTGTGCCGCTCTAAATCCTCTGTACATATTTTTACGGAATTTTCTGCCTATGTTCGAAAAATAAGAATGTATTTTTCGCTATTATTAATATTGCTATAATGCTAAATATAATAGTATAATGCTAAATATAATAATGCTAAATTTGATATAATACGCATGTTTTTTCTTCATTTCATGTTTTAATTTAACAGTGGCCTAGCACTTGAATTTAATAACGTATTGAAATTCTTAAAAATTAGATATTTGGGAAATATTATATGCTTAAAAAAATATTAATATTCTAATATTATTAATTGCGTATTTCTGGATGTTAGATATTGCGTAAAGTGAGATGAAAATTTAAATGTCTTGCAAAGGTCACGGTGAGGTACCTGATCTGCAGATTTTTTTGTTGAAATAAATTTTAAACTAAAAGTTTCAAATTTTTCTATTTTTGTCATTTTTTCAAATGCGTGTGCCGATTCCACTTTAAGACAAATGGTAACAATTTATAGTTTATCTTGGTACTAAATGAACACTTCTGTGATTGTATAAATTGTAAAGTTATAAGCATATTCTAATAATTTTCGGTATGACACATTTTCAATGCAATACCAATATTCATCAGAAGTAAAACAAGTTCCATGTGCCAATCCCAAAATTTTTATCTATCTCATACGTCTTAATATTTCAAAAAGTAGTTACAAATGTTAATATTTCAACATTATTTGTTCAATACTATACAAACTTTGACTTTCATTTTAAATTTCTTCTTCAGTCAAATAATCGGAGTAAAACGAGTTAATGTCGATATGAAATTTATTAAAATCAATAGTTTTTTGTTATTATGTTCTACACCAGCTGTTTGCGAATATCCAACTTCGCAGGAAGCGAAGTTTCCGTCGCTGTACGAGCCGCCGATATACAATAAAACTACGAAAAAACGAGAAAATTACACAAAATCGCTATTACAGCGTCCCCTTCCTGTGGAATATTTCATAATTCAAGGATGACCTGTTAGCAATAGCCAAAACATATACATGGCATTTGAATCCATTCTATGCATAACTTCATATGCTTTTCGATGGCACAATGATGAAAATGGCACAAAAATCGCCATTACAGCGTCCTCTTTCAACGGAATATTTCCGAATTCAAAGAAGACCATCTTGCCATAACCAAAATATATATATCTGAAATTTGTTTTAATTCTCTGCATAATTTCATACATTTTTCAAAATTTTCAATTTCCAAATTCAAGGAAGACCTACTTGTCATAGCACAAAAACATATATCTGGAATTTGGTTCAATTCTATGCTTCATACACTTTCCAATGGTACAATGGAGACACACGTACAGACAAGGATATTGTAGAAACATGTTTTTTTTTTTTTTTTTTTTTCTCTTGTGGTCTCTGACCTCTAAAACGTGTAAAAACGTTGGAAACCGGAAGTCTAAAAAAATTTCGATTACAATACTTTCTTCTATTATAGATAAAAGAAAGTAAAAAGCTACATTTAACGTTCGGACACATAATGAGAAAAATACTTTACAGATCGCATATTGTAGAAGTAGCAAGTGAAGAAGACGACAAAAAATGGGAACAAATAAGAAAAATAAAATTATTAATTCCTGATTGTATGCAAATATTACATGGAAACAGTGAATTTTTCTGTTATTTTTCAAATTCTAAGTGTCAACTATGATCCAGTATCTATAATAATAAAGAAAGAAGTTTGTGTGTGAGTGAGTGAGTGAGTGTGTCACGACATCCAGGATGTCGTGAAAGTGCTGTTGGAAACTTCGCTCCGAGGAGGTCAAGGACTCTCTCCCCTGAAGATGGCTCGTTAGAAAGAGCACGAAACGTTGGGAATAATTTGTAATGTATTTTTAATATAGTTTTTATTTACATGTACGCTGATGAGTATCGTAAGATTTTTAATAGGGTTTACTTGCTTACAGAAAATCAACAAATTGAGATATTTTAAAGGAACAAAAACTAATATTAACTTGAGGGACTATATTAATTATATTTAAGGGAGTCCAAGTAAATTAATTATGAATAAAAGTAACATGATCTAATGCTTAGCATGATTTCCAAAACATAAATTTTAAGAGAGCCCACATGTCAAAGGAATTAGATTTGAAACTTTTATCCAATTATAGTAAATTTTGACTTTCGTGATTTTTGAAGTTTTTGTGATTTTTAATGCGATTTTTATGCTTCTTCGAGATCTGCTGCAATTTTTTGACATTCCATTTTTGACCTAAAGTACATTCTGTCTTCATTTCAATAAAGTTTATTCGGATTTCGTATAGCAATTTTCGATTCTTTCGGGAATTTTGTATATGAATTTTAGTGTATTTTAGCGATTTGCTACTATTTCTCCACATTAGTGAAAGGAATCAACTTGCAATCTTCGAACACAATATATATATATATTGTTTCTCTTTCCAAAATTTGAGAAGCGATTTAAAAAATTTTCGCAATATCTTATTGTGGTTTTCAGAGCTTTTTCGTAATTCCTGCTTTTTTTTTTTTTTTTTTTTTTTTTTTGACGTACCCGGGCAACGCCGGGCAAGTTCGCTAGTAAATAATAAAATTTTGATTGTAATTGATTTTTACAAAAATGTATCTCTAAATCACGACAGAAAAGAAGTTAATTAAAATGAAATATTTGAAACCAAAATTGAATTAGTTGTTCAAATTTTATAACCATGCAGACGTTAACACTGCCACTCAATAATTAGGTTTCATGTATTAAAATTTTTCGTTTAAATATGTACATAAGTACTTTTTTTTGTTAAATATTTTTGTTTATTAAAAACATAAAGGATCCTTCATTCTTATATTCTAGCATAATAAACAAATTAAAATTCTATTTAATTTCGTTTGAAGACGGGATGATAATTACAGACCTTATAGTACATTATCCACAATCAATAGCAAAGATAATTCGCTAAAATAAAGTATCAACCATGATGTCATCCGGGATGCAGCTTACATTCAAGTGTACATTTTACTAACTTTTATTCTGACACTTCTAATGACCCCAGAGGCTCAATTAGGTAGCTTGACTAGAACACAACGAATTGGACAATCGGTGCGTATCATCATTTTGTTTTTTACCCGACTACGGCAAAGCCAAAGGAGGGTTATGATTTTGACAGGCTATGTATGTATGTATGTATGTACGTATGTATGTATGTATGTATGTTCATCTGTTCCCTCGTAACTTCTAAACCACTAATCAGAATTCGACAAATGACATATCATTAGAAGCGTCTTAATTGTCCGCTGGTTATAGGCTATATAGATTTTCACCAAATTCAATGTGGCGCCTTCTAGCGGACAAAATATACAGAGTAAAAAAATAAAGTTAAGCTAGATATGCCGTGTTTGGTATCATTTTAAAGCGCTTCACTTGTACATTTCGAATATATATATATTACTAGCATTTGCTTGTGACTTTACTTGCATTTATGGGCTAATTGCATATAATTCACATCTTTTCGTTCTTAATTTCTTTGGTACTTAGTAATCAGAATAAGACCACTGCAGTGCCATTAGAAGGGTCTTGATCTTGATATTCTGTTGGTTGTGAGCTATAAAGTTTGTCACCAAATTTACTATTATGCCCTCTAGCGGACAAAAAGTTGCTTAAAAATCCACATGACAGTCAATCGTTAGCAGAATTAGATAGATTAAGAAATCTTCCTAGGTCATCTTAATACATGAAACCTTCAATCTACATTACACATTTACACATTACACTAACGACCTCATCCACTAATCGGTCCATTACCCATTTGCTGCCATCGACGGATATGTGCGTCACTACTACCAAATACTGGAAGCGTCATACGTCAAAAAATAAAGTTAAGATAAATATGCCGTGTTTGGTATCATTCAAAAGCGCTTTACTTGTACATTTTGAATATATCTATATATTACTAGCATTTGCTTGTGACTTTACCTGTATTCATGGGGTACTTTTATACTTTTTCAGCGTAGTTTTTTGTCGTAGTTGGGTTTTAGTTTTTTTACTTTATCTTGTGGTTAAGTTAATATTTTCTACTATACATTTCCTGGTTTCATTTATTCAGTATCTTTCTTCATTCCAAAATGTCAAAATTCATTAAACTCTTTTTTCGGGAGGGGGAATTGCGATAGTTCAGTTTCTCTTGTAATTATTGTATTCTGTGCTAACGAAAATAAAATGATGAATAAGTACTTAAATAATTTCTTCAAAATCAAGGTAATGTTCTAAAATCGTAATTTTTATCCTTCTAGGTCTAGGAGGTATAAAATACTGATATAATGCAGGTTCATTTTCAAACGATTACGTTTAACGGAAAGATGTAAAATGAATGAAAACTTAAAAAAACAGTTTAAAAAGTTTTATTAAAACTAGGGGGCTCGGCCCCCTACGAGCTACGCTCGCCAACCCCCGTCCAGACACCGCAGACTCTAAATGCACGCTAATTTGATCGGCTTTAAAAAGATTTCGAAAGATTGAATTATAATTTAAAAAACAGTGGCGATCTCCCTATAAACGAATTTCTATTCATTTCTCTTTGATTGGGGAAGTTTAACGCCAAATCCGCTGCGGTGTACTACTTGATTATCCTGTCGACCCATTTCGCCAAATTATATAAATCGCCAAACCACTCGCCAAATTATACAAATTGATATAATTTTTATTTTAAATAACGAAAGAACAAATAAATTCGTACAACATTAATAAAAACACAAATAAAACGTCGAAATAAAAATAACTTGATGACGTATACACGTGTAACAACATTTCAAAATAAGCTAATATAAAAGGAATTAAGTAAAGAGAGTCTTTGTCTCCTGGTATTTTTTCACAAAGCGAAAAGAAAGTTCTTTTAAATGAGACATTTTAAATTAATTTTCAAAATATCAAATAAATGTCTAGCGCAATTTCTAAATTTAAACTTTTTTGCAATATTATTTTGTGTTCATTTTATGTAATAACTATAATGTGACGTAAATATGACGTAATTTCTCCTAAGACATCTAACGCATGTTAATGAATTTATTATTTTACAATATCCTTTCTCCTTTAAAATTCACGTGTATACTTTTTATGACGTAATTTTTAATAAGTTCCTGATTTTTATACGTAATTATTTAATACTAATTTGAAAGTTTTTTTCCTGTTTATAATAGTCACGTGTAAATAAATTTTTAATTTGAAGCAAACATTATTGCTTGCGCTTTTTTTACAGATGGCAACAGTTTAAATTAGTACAATTTTCTGAAATCTGTAAAAAATATCTCTAGAAATGCTGAAAATTTGAATTTAAAATAGAAATAAAACCTGAAAAAATGAGTCAAAATAAAAAAATGAATGCAATCTGCACTCCGGCAAATTCTAACGCATAAAATGATCTAAAAATGATTACACTGCCATGTATAGTTTTTGCTGCTATAAAACTTTTTTAGTGGAACGATTTTGTCCAACTTTAGCATTAAATAACTCTTAAAATAATTCTTCGATTTGAAAACTGTCTGCATCAGCGTGTTTATCAAACATTTCTGTATAAAACCACCGATTTTCATATTTTTGTATGCATTATTTTTGTTAATATTAACGAAGAAAGGCCTCCGGTCACAAAAAAATCAAAACCGGCGGCGGCGGTGACAGCGGGAGTTACTTTTTTTTAGAATAGAGAGATGTTTCAATGTTTCGGCTCTAATCCGAGAGATTTTCAAAACAAATAAGAAGAATATCCTACAACTGCACGATCTATGATGCAATGATATAAAACGCCATCATTCAATTTTTAGCGTACAATTTCAAATTCCGCACGTTAGTTTTTATTGTTATTTGTATTTAGATATTTATTTCCTTTTTCATAACCATTCAGTAACTCGAGCTACAATTTTGTTAAGTTAAATGATACTGCGTCATTACATACTGAATGTTTACATGCTACAATCGCTATGGTTTCTCTTATAATGGATGTATAGGATGGAGGTACAAATTATCTTACTTTCATAGAAATTTATTTGATAGTTCCTTCTTAATATAATCTTTCCGGGGCTGTGGTTTTTCCATTATATTTTATAACAGCTACACGCTTCTCTTTTTTATACTTAAATTTCCTGCTAGTCATGACAATATAGTAATTCTTTGATCCGTCTGCTCTAATAAATGGTATTTCATATACTCTTGAATAATTCTCAAAATTAATTGGGTCAATTTTAGCACAAAGGATATACTTCAATTTCGGAGGGGTTTGGCTAGCAAGCACATATTGAAATGTGCAATATTGTATTTTAATTTCACCGATATATGTATATATATATATATATATATATATATATATATATATTGAAGAGTATAAAGTTTGTAATTTTGAGAATTAAGTTAGCGCTTCTTCTTATTGAAAAGTACCCGGCGTTGACCGGAATTTAAAATGTTTCTTTAAAAAAAGAATCAATTTCAAAATTAAACATACAAAAATTCTATGAATTTTATTTTTAAAAAATCTGTAATGTTTATTTCAGTTCTCTACTAAGAAAGAGCATTAGGGACCTAAACCTTTGTGGAAATTCTAGCATACACACACGTATGTAATGCATATGGAATAGATTTTGAAATAGCGAAAGCCAATTTCGAGAACCTCAAAATGTTAAAATATGCCAGTATTTTCCTAATCTGGTGCATATCATGTTTCATTACTTTTTTTAAACTCATAGAACATTATATATTCACCTGCTGAAATCCATTATATTTACAATATGGGTAATATTTACCCTTTTCTTTAAATTCATCAAGCTATTTTTTTTTTTTTTCATATTCATTTGTAACATGGAAATCTTGCAATAGAAAAGTTGTGACATAATGTTCACTTTTTTAAAATTCGTTAAACTATTTATTTCATTTTCATTTTTCACGTGGAAATCTTGCAACGGAAAAGTAATTGATGGGGAGAGAATTTTATTGTGGATTTTTAATTGTTGGCTACTGTTATAACGAAAAATATTTAAATTTGATAAGAAATTGCTGTTAAATTGGCGGTTTTTTATTAATTAAAAATTAACTAAAAATTATTTCGATTCCGGATTACATTAATTGCCACTGCCGTGTTTTAATACGCATGTACGTAACATTTCATAATTTTGGCTTCCAAACTGTGGATTTGTATAGAATTATAGACAGACACACAAACTTTCATTTTTATATATTAGATATCCACGATCAATTTAATAATAAAATGGGTTTTAAATCGATTATTATAACGAATTCTACGAATATTATCTAATTCCTTCTCCATTATTTTTAGCGTACTAAAAATGTCCGTCTTATGAAACTTCTTTATGCTAAACTTTTGTACGCAAATGGAGAACATGCATTTTTACATATGGTAGATATGTTAGACATGATTTTCCTGGAAAGATAATTGTCGATAAATTGATTTGTTCTTGCTAACTTTATATCAAACAATGGAAAACTTGCATTATATTCAATTTCAGCAGTGAATTTAATGTTATTGTCCATTAAATTTAAATGATAAAATTATGAAAACAACGTGCATATTCTGATAGAGTACGTGAAAAAAGTTAATGATGGCGTTTCATATCATTACGTCGTCGATCGTGCAATTGTAGAATGTTCGTATGTGTTCTGAAAATCGCTTGTATTTCAGCTGAAACATGTAAACAGGCTCTTAAAACTATTTCAAATGTTTTTAAGTTTTCATTTTACATCTTTTAGGAATCAAAAGAAGTATATTTATTACAAAGTGTTAATTTTTTATGTAATATGTCCATTTACATAACTATCAATGTAAATATATGTACATTTTTACAATCAACAGGCTATGCATTTTGCATTGAAGATAATTTAGAAGTATCTACATTACCTTTAAATATTGAATACTTAAAAATTTCCATTCATCTATGCTTGTGTAGAGCAGTTTGAATGTGGTTTGGTAAGTGATAGTTTAATTATCATATTAATCATAATTTATAGGGACATATGAGGCATAAAAAATAGAACACTAAACTTACGCTTTCTGCAATATATTCACTTAAGTATATTTATCAATAGTATCTTGATTTATGATATGATTAGTCCACCGTTTGTAATTTCGTCTGTTGTAATGCAACTTGAGTATCTTTCTGGTAAGAAATATTTTGGTTCGAAATATTTAAATACTTATATACTTTTACCAATCAGTTAAATTAATTTATTTTAAACATAACAGAAAATACTTAGACGAATCGCATACTGAAGCGGAAGTTTCCAATAATAAACTGTGCGGTATCTGTTTATGGAAAAATAAAGCTTATATTATACATGTGAATGGAATTTAAATTTTTAATTAATGGAGAAAGTGTTTATGGAAATCGAAACTTGCATTGCTGTAAATTTGAAATTACCGATGTTTATACATAATGTGTTTTTGAAGTACCTTCATAAATTATTAATAATAAACGAATTAAAATTAACCTGAAGCTTTAGATTTGAAACGAAATTTGTTTGTTCTTTTAAAATTATATGTACTGAATATCTGACAAAATAAAACTTTCCATGAAATGTAGTTTCGTGATATAACTTGATTTAATGTAAATTTCCACAAATATCCCAGTTAGTGCCAATTTGGGATTTTTTTTCAGACAAATTTACCCTTTAAATACTAGCAAGATTAAGAAAATTTTGAACAAATGTGAATAAAAGCTTCGACATGTGTGGAATTACTTGTCAACATACATGCAAACGTGACTATAAAGAGGTACACATTGCAATAGATTTCTATATTTCTGCATTGGCCTTGCATATCCCTAATGGGACTTTGCGCCATTAAACTTCAATCAACCAACCAACTATATTTCTGTGTATTCATGTTTGAAGTAAGATCGTGAGATAGGAGTAGTTGTTACTGACAAAAGGCCTGGGACTTTTTTGCTTCATCTGCTTTTGCTTTATGTAGGTATTGCACTTATTTTAATTTTGCTTAACTTTCATTTTTATAACATTGTCAGATCTATCATATCAGAAATATTTCATTAATAGAGTATAAATGGATATTAAATCATGATTGTACTTATAATTAACCGTATCCTTAAATACAAATTTTTATTACTGTATTTATGACGTAAAATAAGTACCAGTTTCGTGGCTTCTGTTGTACTTGTACATATTTTGTATTAAAACTTTCCTTACGCCGTAAGTGTTTAAATATTTGTTTATTAAAAATTTTGGTAAAAAAATATTACCAAGTCTCTAAAGTTTATATATTGTTGCACCGAAATTTTGTATCCATAAACTACGACAATAACACAATCTTTGTGCGGGTAACTTAAATATAATAAATCTTTATTGTATCAAATATGAAAATTATATACATGTATTTTTTATATTTATGCATATTGATATAAATATAAATCTTTATTGTATCAAATATGAAAATCAAATACTTGTATTTTTCATATTTATGCATATTGATCAGGGGCGTAGCTACAGATATTTTTTCGGGGGGGGGGGGGGGGGGGGGAGAGAGTTCGAAAATTTCCCAACTTGAAACAAATTCCTCCAACTTTCAACTAAAGTGATATGCATAAAGTGTGTAATAATGATAATGAAGCTTATGCATAAAAAATTCCTTTCCAATAAAAAATTTTGAAACTAGAAACACAAAAATTCTAATTATATTGGTTTGTTTAATAAAAAAACAAACACGCGTTTTACTTTCTTCTGTCTTCACAAGACGAAAGTATTGAATTCGTAAAAAAATTCTACAACTGGTTTTCGACGGTTTGATACGTTTTAGAAGGTCCTGAACATGATTTGACTGTTTTTAGAAAATGTCTGTCTGTGTGAATGTGACACAAATTTTGTGGGTGCTCTATCTCAAGAACTAATTCGCGGAACTTTATAAAACTTTAGATTCACTTATACCTTGATAAAAATTAATGCTGATTAGTTTTTGGTGTAAATTACCCAAAAGGTGTCGCTGTTATGAAAAATTTTGAAAATTTTGAAATTATGAAATTTTTCACGATTTACATGATTTTAACAATAGTTATATCTCAAAAACTGTTGCACAGAATTTGATCAAATTTCATATTCTGTTAAACCTTGACATAATTTAGTGCTTATTAGGTTTTTGTATATATCTGTGGCACTGCTGTGCAGCATTTTTCACGATTTTCGCGTTAGCTATATCTGAAAAACTAATGCACGGAAATTTAGTCAAACTTCATATTCGGTTGCACTTCCTTATTGGGCTTGGGTGTATACTGTCCAAAGGTATCACTTTTGAGCTCTTTGGGTTTGGAATTTTGGTTGCAGACATCTAAGAGCATGGGTGTCGAAATTCAATGATTTGTTTGAAAAATGCGATGCTTTTATCTCCTTTTTAAATGCACACAATTAAACGAATTATAAATTAAATGCACACAATTAAACCTTTAGAATTCATTATTATGGGCATAGAATTGTTATTTAATTTTAACATTGTGATTGCAAATTTTGAAGTATTAACATGTATGGGATATAATAAGGTTTTGGGATTGGCACATTCAAATTGTTTTCATTTAACATCAATTCTTTTGGTCTTCAAAGAAGCTAACCCTGATGAAGCTAACCTAACATCGTCCAGTTTAATAAAATCCACTATTTCACTTTCACGTTTTAAAAGCATTAGGCTGTCAAGTCTGTCAGACCTCATTGTAGCTTGCAATATATATTTTTAAATTTTTATTTGACTAAAGATTCTTTCATTAGATGCAACGCCAAAAAGATAAACTGCTGTGAATGTTAAGGTACGAGTATATAGTTTGACAGTGTGACCCAAATAGACTTTGAATTTCATGACATGAGTAAAAAGTTTGTTAAGTGAGTTGGGATTTGGTTTATTTCTATTTGACTCTGCAACTCATGTATATCCGGTTTCTCATATCCAGGTGGAAACATTATTAACTTTTCTAAGTTAGTGATACTCAAATTTGCCTTGCACAATTGTAATTTAAATATGGAATGTATTGGTGCAATATTCTCCTGATATAGGAAACATTGTCATTTAAGCCCATTACTAAATTGCCGACATTTTCTTGAATTTCTTATAACTCTTCCCTGTAAAACTTATGTGTATCAATGTCCATTGCTATGCTATTATTTTTATCTATTCCATGTGGTGAAACCGTTTTCTCACGGTGCTTTCAGAAGTCAGCTTCTTCAATCACATCCTAATATTCATAATTGTTTATGAACTTGTCTATAAGGAAATCTTTATTTCTTCAAAATTTTATTCAAGTGCAACCTGTCAGTCTTTATGTCAACCTGTATGTCGATTTTTTTCTTCAGTTGATGGACTGCTTTCATGGTCATATTTCTGTTCCAAATTCAAATCATCCACTTTTTTACCTTTTTCATCCTCGAATGGATTTTTAGATGCTTCAAAATCTTGCACGAAAACTCTTTTCCTATTATGATGGGTTCTTCCGTGCTAAGATTTATAGTCATTTTTTAGAACAGCTTTAAACACACAACACTGGACTTTTGGTTTGAAATTTCATAAACACCTATAAATATAAATGAACAGGACATATATATATTTCCGCACACAAATAAAGGTAAAATGTGGCAAATTTATCTACACTAACGACTTCTTATATTCACATTTGCTCATATAATGCTTTTATCTTGACAGCGAAGGGTTAACTAATTTTTGGAGCAAAAAAATCACGAGAATGAGTAAAATATTGTCCAAAAATCGCAAAATTAGTGCAATTTGTGAAAACTCATCAAATCTTCTTAACCCAGCTGTGTTTCAAGTAGGTGACTACATTCCTATCTGTTGTGCTACAGGTGATCTCCAATTTTCAAAAGAAGCTGCAATCCATTTGGATTAAAATAGCTTGATTCTCTTTTGGGAGGGGAAAGGGAGGAAGGGTGACATTTTTGAGAAAGGAACAAAGTTTTGAAGGAAATAAGGGAACTGGATAGTCAGCTGTTGGTGGATAGGAGTAGAGAAATTTAGGTCTGGTAGATGTATAATATTTTTGTAGAACTGAAAAATACAATGATAGATTGAGTGTGGCTGATTTCTTTTTGTATTTCTTTTGATAATTTAACTTGCTTACTGTTACAGTACTCAGTCAGAAACATAATCACCAAAACAATAAAAATTTCATAATGTCTCAAAAATCAAGAATTTTCCAACTCTAAGCTCAAATTTCCCAACTTCACAAATATTGGGGGGGAGGCTCCCCCCCATACCCCCCCCCCATGGCGACGCCCCTGATATTGATATAAGCTTAAAGTAGAATATTTAAAATACCAATGTAGTACATATAATAACCGTATCATATGCAACACAGACGAATAATTCTATGGACATTTTTCATTTTATTTACAACTTGGCATGAGTAACATAAAAACACGCAGATTTTCTGAGAGGCAAAACTTTCATTACAGATGTGCGACTGGCGTCCGTTTTTACATGCTTTTGTTTAACTTACAATTTTGTTTCTACGTGGCCGTTAAATCTTGTGACTCATTTTTCACCCATTTCCTATTGACATAGAACTTTAAAATTCTGAATATATATGTATTCCTGAGGGCATTGATTTTTTAATCGATCCCCAAGGGTGGGGAGAGGCAACGAGAGGAAAAGCTACTTAATGTTTACGCTTGATTTCGTTTGGAGAAATCAGCATCAGCTTCAACAATGAGTATTTGTTTATAAGTAGTAATGGCAGGGTTATCATATTAGCGCCAAATTTTAGCCCACTTTGCGAAATATCGCAAAATTTGGCGACAAAAACAAGTTGACATATATGAAGCCAACCTGGCGATAGCTGCCAAATTTGACAAAATTCCCATTTAAATCCATTCATCTTCCATATCCGAGATCACAGTAATTTTACTTAAACTCCTTGTATTTAAGTGTTTTTTCCAAGACTTTTCTACATTTTAGTGATTTAAAAAAAAAAATATATATATATATATATTCTATATTTTTGTGAATTTTAATGAAAGCATGTTTTAAAAAATTACATTTATATTTATTATATTATATCCGTATTACTTTTTCTTAAGAGGATATTTTGTCCTATCTTTCTTATGTTATAGTGGTTGAAGTTAATATCTAAAAAATATGGTGCTAATAGTAAATTTAAACAACTATCGTAAGTGGCAGTTTTGTTATTAATATAACTTGACCTTATTACTTACTAGCTTTACTAGGACATTCTTCTACTTTGACACATCGCTTGTCATGGGTTTTGACAAATCCGGGCTGACAGTGGCATCCAGCGACGCACATGGCAGGGCAAATTTTTGGTGGATTGTCGTAATTATCGCATGTTAGTGGGCAAGCGGTTCCACATTCTAAGTAGTGTTGGTTTTCACCACATACAGGTACATCTGAAAGTAATAAGAATAAAAGTATTTTTATTGATTGAAATATTAAAAAAGCTGGAATGAAAATTATTAACCTATGAAAAATATTTATATCTTTAAAATTCGTTGTTAAATCGTTTGGAGCTTAAAGTTGTAACGAGACAGTGACAATATTGTGGTTCCGCAAATAAATATACACCGCATGTGACAGTACCATAAATTGAATACATTTTTACATCAAATAAACGGGCAAGTGCGACACGGTCAAGCACAGAGGGCTCCGTAGAATAAATATATGAATTTGTAATTGTATTATTAAAAAAACCGTTGCTAAAAGAATACTAAGAATTTGTAAAAAACTATACAACGTAGCGTTGGGTATAACTGTATCTACTAGAAAAGTGTAAATGGATTACCATGGAACCTAAATAATATGAAATATACCTATTATGTATAACTCATTTTTTAATCTTATCCTAATCTGTTTATGATGAAGTTAATTCGGTACTGACAATAAAAGCAGTGCATATTTAAACTTCTTTTGGCATTTCAAAAAACTAAATTCAGCGTAGTAATAACATTTCTATGTACAATGCATCTAAAATAAAATATTTGTTCAAATTTTAAATTTGGCATTGGGCTGAGCGCACTTTGAAAAGAGGTCGCAAAATTGCAACGCCTCCGTGGTCCGTGGTGGCGTTTTTGTAGATAGGTTTTTAATTATCTTTTAAAGTCACTCGAGATGTATTTAGAGATCCACTCAATGCAAACTAGTCGCAAATACCATAGTATTAGTGTGATTCATTCTAATTAAGGGGACTCGGGATACTTAAAGCTTCAAAATTTTTAAATTTTTAATTTTGTTACATGTTAAACTGTTATCTTTTCTGAACATTTTTATAAAACTATTTCCTTAAAATCCCATTAAAATAGAAGTTATGGCTTTTAGAATTATTCCCGTTCAATAGCTGAAGCAGCGTTTCCGAAATTTTGAAGTCATTTTTTCCCAAATGACGTTTTTGGGCATAACGCGCAGAATACCTCAAAACCTTCTGAATATCTTTTCATGAAATTTTCAAAACATGTATTTCATCTTAGTCTGTATTATTTGAACGAAAAATTTCCCTTTTATTGTTCAAAAAAAAATTTTTTTATGGGTTATATTTTTGAAATTTTCAAAATTTTGTATTAGCTAAATACAACTTTGCATTAAAACTATAAACATGCTTTAAATACAAATTTATTTAGGTTCAGGGTAATTACTATAAATTGAAGTATAAGTATTACGTATGTCCAAACTATCTTTAAGGGTTAATATCTCGGCAAATTACTAATCATTTTTTCTTTTCGAAAATCATTATCAACAATGCTTTTATACTTCTACTACCTCCAGCTCTGCTCAATATTTTTGCTGAATGCCCGTAAATCGAAATTTGTGTGTAACGGAAAAATGAGATTTTCTCAAAAACTATGTGATCTAGGGTCATCGCTATAATTTTCCTTCAAGGTTTAAGTTAACGTCTACTATCTCTAATTTTTTCATAATTTTAGTTTCAGTAGAATCGGAATTAGAAGGGGAGGGGGGGGGGAACATATTTTTGGGCTACATTTTCGGCTATATCTTTGATAGTGTAATACCTAAAATTAAAAGTAATTTATTTTTTAGTTCAGCGTTACGAAAGCTTTCACACGATACCCTACACGATATACAAAGAAAACTTTTTTTTTTTCAAGTAACATATTTAGTCCTTCTACAATTTTCCTAAATATGTTTGTGAATGTTTAATAATCTGTAAATATGTGGGTCAATAGTCTTTATTACTTCCCCCAATTTGAAATTACCACGTTCCATACATCAAGAATAAAGTGCCCGTGACAGACCGACACAGGAGTGATCTTATAATGGTACCGTTCTTATTTTTTAAGTACGGAACCCTAAAAAGAACTCTAGTTGCCTTAAATTTCGCTAAATGTGATGTATAAATATATACATCTTAATATATGCTTGTACTTGTAAGATTATGAAACGTGTCTCACAATATACACGGTGTCCATAAAAAAATGACCCAGTTTCAATGGCATATTCTAACGGTTTAATTTAGAATAATAACAACAAATCATACATAAAATTGACGGCGACTAACCTAGTTTATCTTACAAATGTGTGCACAATTGTTATATAGCACATATCCAACCTAAAGTCCAATTCTTCCCTCACTTCGGTTAACAAGTCCTAAGTAATAGACGCAACAGTCTCTTCAATTCTGTGTCTCAAATGGTAAATCATTAGTAGGGACGTAAATACGATCTTCTATAAAGCCCAAAAGGAAAAAATCGCATGGCTCTAAATGCTTTTAAATATTCTGCCCAGCAATAACGTTTTACGCTCAGGAGTTGTCATTTTGCGTATGTGGCGCTGCAAGCGAGCAACTAACAAAGCAGTACTCGCGCATGCGCTCATCCAAAACTGTTTGAGCTACTTTTTATTGTAATCTTGAAGCAACAATCTACAACGCAACAGTCGATACTATTAAAATTTATTACTGGTACATTTTTTATGGACACCCTGTATGCTTATTTCTCTTCGCGGAAAATTACACCCAAAATTTTGGGTCCCCAGATACCTTCGTTTACACGCACACACTTTAATATATCATTCTTTTAAATCTTAACTTCGTAACATCAAAAACAGTCAATTTTTCAATTTTATAGAGTCGTAAAAATTTTGAAGAATTTTGTAGATACGTATCTCTTTGTAAATGACATATTTATTGTAAATAAATCTATCGTTTCATTGATAATTACTAATTATGAATTCAAAAATTAAATTGGGAATTACGGAATGAAAAAATATGACTCTTATTAGCAGCTATAGCAACCATTTTTTGGTAACTTTTTCTTAATCCATTAATATGTAAATTATTAAAAAAATAAAATTAAGTGGTATTTCATTACAATATTTTAAAACTTGAAACAATAAGATATTTTTTCCATTTTCATTTGCATGATAATAGGTAGGGAATGTTCAGTAGGTAGGATGCTTGGCGGACGCGGACGTGTAATCCCAAAATGTTTTACTTTTAACTTTAGACGGTAGCTGTCTTATTTTAGGGACGGGTGTCTTTTGAGAATGTTCTACTTTTAACTTTTTATTGCGCAAAGCACAGTTAATTTCAGGTTTTGACAATGTTAAACCAGATAACTTCTTCTCGTTTTCAAAAGCTAGACTGCACCGGATCCCAGCGGAATGGAGTAGGGAGAAGGAATTCTGGGATACACCCGCATGTATAAATCACACTGGTTAATTGGATACAGAGAGATGGATGTAGAGTCTGATTTTTTTTTACCATGAGCACGGCATTGTTCTGGCCTAACGCACACGCCGTCATCTGTTTTCAGAAAGCCATCATCACAGTAGCATCCAGTTTTGCACATGAAAACACAGGATTTTGGTGGATTTCCGTAGTTCTTACATGTCAACGGGCAAACTGTTCCGCAAGATTCATAGTGTTGATTTTCCCCACATTCTGTGTCAATTTAAAATTGAAAAACAAAGCCAGAATAAACATGTCAGAAAAACATTATATACATACATAAAAATGATTAAAACGTGGCAGGAATAAAAGATTTTTTATGCATTAACATTTGCAGGATTAGAAATATGGAATGTCCTCAATATACGATGCTTGGCGGACGAAGGTGTATAATCCTAACATGCTCTACTTTTAATTTATTCTTAGGTTTTGACAATGTTAAATCTGCAAACTTATCTTTTTCAAAATCTAGACTACACTCAGTCCGATCAGAAGGGAGTATGAATTCTGGAATACACCCTCGTGCAGAAAAGAACCAAACACGGATTAATTGGATATAGAGCGACAAACGGTAGCTGTCTTGTTTTAAGGACGGTTAACTTTAAGAAGTTAACGTAAATAACGTAAATTATACATGTGTAAACATTTTATCTAAAATTTTATTTACCATGAGCTGGGCACTGTTCTGGTCTTACGCACTGTCCGTCATCAGTTTTCACGTAGCCCTCATCACAGTGGCATCCGGGATTACACATCAAAATACAGAATTTTGGTGGGTTTTCGTAGTTCTTGCATGTCAATGGGCAAGCAGTTCCGCAAGATTCGTAGTGTTGGTTTTCACCACAATCTATTTCGATTTAAAATAAGAAATATACATTAGACATATCAGAAAAACATAAAATACGTACGCATTGGAAAGTTTTATATATTTTAAACAAATAAGAAAAATCACGCGTTAAGCAAAGATTATGAAATACTTTCCAACACTTCCTGTATGACCTAACAAAACTTCGTTATTTAGGGAAATAATGTATATAAAAGAACTAAGTAAACATTTTAGAAAACGCATAAAACATTTTAAAAACTGATTTCAGCAGTTACCATCCATATCAAATATGTATTCCGATTCTTTTGAACAGCTCTGTATTTGATCTGTAGGTTGATATATATGCTATATAATGGGGAAATTTAGTTTAGCAAGAAAACGAATAACAGGTTGAAATTTCTCTTCCAGCAATTTATACTAATAGATGGAAACATACTTGTATACTTTTCTACAACCCTGCAGTTAACCTAGTACCTTTATAGCTAAAGTTTAATTCAAAGTAAAACACTCTTAAATCTACTGGAATCACATTTTCAGAAATTATCATTTATAGACCGCCATGTATCCAATTCTTTGTGACGCTGTATATAATTTTATCTATGTTTTATCATTTTATCTACAACATTTCTTAGTAAACAAAGTGCAGTTCAGCGTAAAAATGCATAACTCTTTAAAAGCCACTTTTAAGCAATTTACAATCATACCCAGTAACCATTACGAATTCTTTTATGTAGCCCTGTATATGAATTACAGCATTTATACACATCATATACAATGCACAAATATAGTGAAACATAAAAGCGAATAACATAATTAAAAATGCATTTCCAGAAATCGTCGCTACCGTACAATACTTCTTATACAATATAGTATCTGAAATCTTTTGTGTGCCCCTGTAAATGCTATGCACTTCATATTATACATCAAATAAAATATAGTAAACCTCAGCGACGTATATCAATTCCATTATACATGAAATAATTTAACATAATTAAAATACGCCGGAAAAAATTACGTCCACCCGTATATCATAATGTAACGGAATTCTTTTGTGTGGCTGTTTAAATGAATAATATTTATTCTTTTCAGCGCATATTCTACGGAATGCATATTTTAATGCACTTGATAAATGCATATCAATTTATTATGTTTGAAACTATGTAAAATCATTAAAAATCCTTTTAAACGATTTTTTCCATAGGCTGTAATTTAACGGAAAAATTTTGACTGCCCCTGTAAATGAACTAAACATGCTACAAACTTCATTTGCAGTAGGGTTCGTGCTATGGTAGAAGTCACTAAAATCCAAAAATTTCAGAACGATCCAGTATATTTACGGGAGTTAGAGCGCGTACAGACGAACAGACGAATAGACGGGCAGACAAACCGAATGCATAAACACTTTTCAACTTTGTTGGAAAGTGTTAAAAATACATTCGTCCAGGTTGAAGAAATTCCAAATTAGAATACAATATATGTAAATGTTAATGCATGTGTCAACACAGAGGTACTCAATTGTTCCAAATATATACATTTCCTCTAAACGCTGTACTGCTTCAAGGTTGCGAGAGGTCAAATAAATTCCTTGCCTTTAGACCAGATAAACACCAGTTTTGTCTTAGCGAAAAAATCGTCTTTTCCAACCGCGCGACTTTGTATGTCAAGTTTTTCTACATAAAAATACTAACATTTTAACTAAAAGAGTAGGAACGCTATGTTTCCTTCAATGACCGGAAAGTTTTATCTTAAATTTTTAAAGGATGTCAAAAACTGGCTGAAATAAGCTAATTTATTTCTAAAATGTCAGTTTAAAATAATAAATAAATAAAAAGATTAAAATTGTAAATCTTAATTCTTAGTAAAATACACAAGAAGTATACAAATAAATGCGAGAAATTTCTTCATCTTTAAAAGTTATTTATTTATGAATGTTACATCTAAGAGAACATAAAAAAGTGTTTTTTCTTAACAATTTAATTAAAAAAAAAAGACTAATACATTTCCTAATTATAATTAAAAATTCCAGTACATAAATACTAACATCCACCAGGCCAAAATACTGAAGCATTCAAAAGTGAACAATTAAGAGAGAGTATTTTTCAATTCCTACTATTAGTTCACACTCTCCCTATATTTATTTATTTATATATTTATATATTTATATATCATGTTCAAATTTTCAATCGTTAATAAAATACTCATTATTCATCCTATCAAGTTGAAATAATTTTTTTAAACTTGATGCTAATACAGTTTTTTCAATTATTAATTAATTAATTAAATTTAATTAATTAATGTTAGTTTTGCATGGGAAACAAAATGGCGGCCATTGGTTATTGAAGATCACTGAAAGTATTTTCAATAAGGGGCTACCATAAGGGGGACCCATTTCTGTCGCCAAATACCGCCAAGTTTGTCGCCAACTTGGCGATATATCGCCAAATTTGGCGGCCAAAATGAGTCTCCAAAAGTGACGCCAACTTGGCGATATCTCTAATATTTCGCCAAATTCCCATAGAGTTCCATTGTAAACCTACTTGCTTACAGAAAATCAACAAATAGAGATATTTTAATGCAACAAAAACTAATATTAGCTTAAGGGATTATATTAAATTTTTCTTTGATGACCTAAGTAGGAATTGACTTTAAAAACAAAATTTTTATACTACTTGTTTAAATAATGATAATAATATTTACTTTTTTGTGGTATAGAGTTTACAAATAACGGCTGTTAGATGTGCATTTTCAAATATCTATAAATTTTGCGATATTTTGTATAACACACTAGTAAAATTTTCGGTAAGCACCTGACTTCTTGTTTGGTATCTTTTAAGAATGCATGGTAGTTATACAGTGCTCTTCTCATCTATGCTGATTGCATACTTGAAACTGGAATTTTTCTGCCATCTATGTAAAATGTTTTATATAAAAAATATATTTGTTAAAAAGAACAAAGACACTATTTTATAGTTATTTATTTTGTACATGTCAGTTTTTTTTTTTTTTTTTTTTTTTACACGGATTAAAAATACATTTACAGTTTTTCAATTAAATACGATATTAATAAATAATAATTCCTGTAGTTAATTTATTCAGCGCGAGAACATATTATTTTCCACCTGATGATATATGATTATTTTCCACCTAATAGTTATTATAGTTATTGAGGGTTATATTTTCATTCTAAATTTTTATTAACTACCCTATATATATAAAATCCTAATGAAACGAATTTATGAAACGAAAGTATCCATCGACTAATTAAACAACTGATTAAGTTTCACGGCGATTTCTCCTAAAATATGGAATACTTTGCGATGAAATTTACACCAAAAATGAATATTGATCCGCAGATTTCAAAACTGGTTTTAGAATTTTTAAATTCGAATTAGTTTTCGAAATATTAATTTTTTTCTAATTTTATATGCATTTTTCTAATGATGGCAACTCAAATTTTAATCAAACAGATATATATATATATTTATATTTCAGAAAAGGTTGACATGGTAACCCGGCTATTGTTGTTTATTTGATAATAAATGTTTATTTAGTTTTATTTCTGTTTATTAATTAGTAGGGGGCTCTGCCCCCTACGAGCTACGCTCGTCCACCCCCGTTCAGACACCGCAGACTCTAACAGTACGCTAATTTGATCGGCTTTAAAAAGATTTCGGAAGATTGAATTATAATTTGAATCTGACAATTATAATCTGACGTAATTTTCACCAAACTTTTCTTTCTATTTTTAATATTCACGTAAAAATACTTTTGTTAGAAATGAAATATTATGATCATCTTAAAATATCAAATGTCTCGCGCAGTTTTTAAATTTAAACTGTTTTGTAATATTATTTTTTGTTCATTTTACGTAATAAGTGTAATGTGACGTAAATTCTCCTATTTAAGGCTTCTAACGCATGTTAACAAATTTATTATTTTACAATAGTCTTTCTCTTTTAAAATTCACGTGTATAGTTTTTATGACGTAATTTTCAATGAGTTCCTCCTTTTTATATTTTCTGTTTATAATAGTCACGTGTAAATTAAATTTTTAATTTGAAGCAAACATTATAGTTTGCACTGTTTATACAGTTGGCAACAGTTTAAATTAATACAATTTTCTAAAATGTGTAAAAAATATCTCTCGAAATGCTGAAAATTTGAATTTAAAATAGGAATAAAACCTCAAAAAATGTGTCAAATTAAAAAAAATAAATGCATCTGCACACCGGGAAATTCTGACGCATAAAATGATCTAAAAATGATTAAATTCCCATGTATAGTTTTTGTCCTATAAAACTTTTTTAATGGAACGATTTTGTCCAACTTTGGCATTAAATATCTCTTAAAATAATTCTTCTATTTGAAAACTGTCTGCATCAGCATGTTTATTAAACACTTCTCTATAATACTACCGATTTTCATATTTTTGTATGCAACAGATTTTTTAATATTAACGAAGAAAGGCCATGCTTAAGCATTCAAATTGGATGCTGATCTGCCGGGAATATCTACGCAGATTCTCATTGGTCCATTTCCAAATCAAAACTTTTTTTATGTATAGAAGGATATAAATTATTTTGTTCTATTACTATTATTTTTTTTTATTTCCTTTAGAAAATAATAGATAATAATTAAGAAATACAGTACTACTTAGTTATTCCGTCGACGAATTTCGCCAAATTATATAAATCGCCAAAACACTCGCCAAATTATACAAATTGACATAATTTTTATTTTAAATAACGAAAGAACAAATAAATTAGTATGACATTAATAAATATACGAATAAAACTTCGAAATAAAAATTACTTGATGACGTAAACACGTGTAACTTGCTTAAAGTCAAGTGAATGTGACATTTACGATCAAACATTATTGGCATTTAATCTTATAGTTTGGCGACAGATTTACGGTAGACGAGATATCTAAGGAATACCAAAAATGCATATGTAACTCGTATTTGAAAACGAGGTTTTCGCCAAATTTTCGTAAAAAAATAAAAATCACGCGAAACCTGCGGTGCGCATCTGGCCAAATATTACCACTCGGAAAAAAAAAAAAAAATGCTGACTAGCGAGTTGAAAAAAAAGTTATTGGCGAGATTTGCATCCTGCTAGCGTAACTGTGCCTAGAATTATTTGCGACCATGGCAACTTTTATGTAGTTTTATTCGAAAAAAAAAAATTGATTTTTTAATCAAAATGGAAAACTTACAGTCCCATATTGGTGCGATTTTTTTCTGACGCCATTGTCATATACGGAGCGGGCACATAACTGGCGCCAAAGTATCGTTATTTTGCTTGATTTGGTAAGCCGGATTCTTCTGTTTATGCTGTTGATGCGTTCCCCAAATTGGCGTCGTTAAAAAATCACGCCAATATGGGACGCATATGACATCTGTGCCAAACTTTCATATGTACGGCGTGGGGATCAGATCGTATTTGTTTAAACCAATTGATGACTTGAACTATTATAATATTGATGAAATGATGGCGATAGAATAAAATTTGGAGATTTATCACCTGTGCCTGGCTAAGTGGTCCGCCTGGAACTGTTGATGATAGTCACATGACTTAGGCTATTGTTATAGAGATTGTTTTAAAATACCGGGAGCCAAAATCTCTTATACTTAATTTATTTTATTTTAATTTCTTTTCAAATGTTTAACTGATCCTTTTTAATCAAAAACGAAAACAACCATTGGATGTCTTAACAGCAACTGATTCGTCCTTAATTTTTTGCAATCAAAGGGAATTGAATGGAAACCCGTTTACAGGGAGATCTTCACAGCTTTTTTCAGTATAATTCAATCTTCTCTAATATTTTTAAAACCCACCAGATTAGCGTGTTTTTAGATTCTGCTGTGTCTGAACGGGGTATGGCGAGCGTAGCTTGCAGGGGGAAGAGCCCCCTAGTTACTTATAACTTTAATGTTTGCATTGTTATAGAATTTTTGAAAAATGAGACTTTCTTGCTGGAAATAGTTTTATGAAATATTTGGTCACCGTTTCAGAGCGTTGGGGATGATGAATGTGACATTATGAAATTTTGACATTATCATCTCCCGGTCTCATTATGATAAAAATGCGAGTCACTGTTTCTTAATCTGGCGTTATCGTGTAAATAGTTATGTATTTTTGTTTTATGGAAAGTAAAAGTAATGTTCGCTCCTACAATTGATAAAAGTTTTTTTTCTGATTTTGAATAAATAAACAGTACTGAACGGTAGAGCAGATTTGAGGAGCTTCCTAGCTGAAAGCAACATAACAACCAGTCTCTTGATGGAACGTCTTGTATTATTGTGACCATTGGGAATAGAAAAAGTGTAGTTTTTACTACTTAAAAAGTAAATAATTAAAAATATAAGAAATTATTAAATTTAAAAGATTAAGAAATAGAAATTAAAGTTAACAAACTTAAGTTAAAGTATAGTTAGTATGTAGAATAGTAAAATTTAAGATAGGTAAATTAAGTTAGAGTAAAGCTGTTGTTATGAAAGCTACAAAATTTAAGATATAAAAGAGTAAAAAATTTAAAGTTAGCACTTATTCAGAAATGACACCCGGTAAGGAATGGTATGAAAAGCTGTTTAACACATTGAGTGTCATTATGACTGACACTGAAGCTCTGAAAATTTACAATGTTTGAAAGTAATTTTTAAGAAAGTATAATCCTGTAATAAATAAAATGTGGGTAAATTTTAAATATTTGTTCAGTAATTATTTAAAACAATCTATATTTTTTCAATTCTGTATCATATTTTAGATGTCATTCATCGGTGAAATGACCAGTTTTGAGCGGAAAGATCGCTGTCAGCCACCGGTGGCATACGTGGCCAAAGCAATATAAGTAAGCGTCCTATCTTAAATGGGAGAGGTAACGGCAAGATTAAAGGCGAGGTCACGTCAATCAAGGTCATACGCCACCTAGCGGACGGAGTGAACTACAAGAGGATTATTAACTTCTTTCCCCTTTGTGGATGATTTATAAGTTCGATATCTATGAAATAACTATGCGCACGCGCAGCCCTGATTTTATTCGTTTGTCTTCTGCAGTACTTAATTGTTGGAAGAATAGATATAGTTCGATTTATTTATTCGCCATTATTTAATTTATTAATTGAAGTTAGTTATTTAAACAAAATCGGCTCTTTTAAGAACTTATATTATTTGGGAAAATGCCACGTTGGCGTTCTAATTATTGCAGTTTTCAAAATTGCAAAAATAACTCTCTATCTGAGAGAAATCATTTTTTTTCGCTTCCCAAAAGAGAAAAACAGGTTAGTTTTGTGTTTTATTATAATTTATAAAAAAGTTAAAATATTATATAATATATATTATTAAATAGCAATGATTTTAATACGTTCTATTTGAATTATATTTTTGTAATGTAATGAACAACGACGTATAAAAATTAGTTAATGTATGTTAAGATAGAATTTAACAGCAGCGTTTTTAATTCAATTCCTGATAAGATAAAGTTATAAAAATTACATAAACATGTGTATTTCCAATGATAATTAAACGTTTTACTACGCTTAGAGTTTAAGTATAAATTATTTAATTAATTTTAAGGCATATTTTTTATTTACCGGGCGCAGGCGATAAATTGCCAAATATTCTATTGATCGAATTGTATTTATAATATTTAAAATAGAAGCATTTCATTCAATCCATTTAAAGCTCATTTAATTTTACATTAGGATCCTCTTTAATTTAAAATACAAGCAGTAATTCTTGTACTATTAAACCAGCAATAATTGATTATTTATAGTTTTAAATATTTTGAGAATTTTAGACAAAAGCTTTAAAAAAATTCCTAAAATCGACAACTTACTTTTCTTTAAATCTAGAAATATGTCGGTCATTGTGTCATATCCGGAAAAAATAGTTTTCATGGGATACCTGCACTTCGCACAGGTGAATAACATTGCAGAAAACATACAAAGTATAGAAGAAACGTCAAAAATTGGAATAAAATATAAGATATTTACAAATAGTACGTGGTATGCTCAATTAAACATTTATTATCTTACATCGGTTCTTCGCAGGGGTAAAATGGATAACGTTTCGTAATCGGAGCGATAGCCATGATTGGCGTTAAATGAGCAAACAGTAAACAATTGTAACTGTATAAAAGTTAAATAATGGTTAGAAAATGAAAGTAACTTTTATCGAAATAACCCAATTGCGTAACAATCTCCAAATTTGAAAAAGGCTTATGAAACACACAAAAGTTGCCAATAACTGAAAACTATAGACTAATAATAAGCTCGACGTAGCAGTTGTTGATCGGTAGCCAATAATTTCCAATTTCCCTTTTAATTTTGTCCGGTTTCAATTTTTGAATTTTTTTTAATCTGGCTTCCGCAAAAGAGTCGGAATATGTAGTAGAAAAAAGGGCTGCGGACGGAGATGGGCCAATTGAACGTATTAAAATCACTGACATTTAATAATATATATTAAATAATATTTTAACTTTTTTATAAAAAATTATAGGGCTGAAAATCACTTTTAAGATGCTTAAAGGTTTTAAATATTTCTCTTTTGCAATTTCCCAACCAGCTGGTATATTTTAGTAATCGTAGTTTGTTACATAACTTACTCAGTTGTTGTACTTGTATATATACAGTTGTAACAACCATAAAGAATGTTTAAGGATTTATCAGCTAAGTTTAGATAACGTAAAATTTATTTGCTAATTTATAACCAAGTTGTAAAAATACTAAAATGTTGTATTGTTACTAGAAACACATCCATGTACATAATTTTTATTTTTCTAGCATATCTGGGATGGAAAAATCGATTACATTTTTTTATCTTTTCATATATATGAACAGGGTTGGATTAAATAAACAGTGTAAAAAAGTACTTTTATGTTAGCCGGCCGCAGTTCATAAACCATCAAATATTTTCCCCATCACCAGCGTTTATGTTGCATTCATTTCATTCAAAATATAAAATCATCATTTTAAAAATATACTCGTAATTTAAAAAAACATAACTTTATTTAAAATACATACATATTGGTATATTATATCAATTTAAACACATGCTTTTCGCTCATTATATTTAAAATCCATTTTTTTTCTAATAAATAATAACATAAATCCAAGGTGGGCAAGTTTCTTCCAATGTGGAAAAAAGCCTGGAAAAAACCATGGAATTAAAAGTTACGCCTATAACTTTTATTAACAAAAATGGTTTTCTTTTAGCCTGAATAGCTTGCATAAAATTCAGATCTATTTGAAGATATTTACAATTTAAGAGTTATAGGCGGAAAAGCAGACAAAGCCATTTTAGAGAATACCTGTTAAAATTTTAATCGTGAATTTCAAATATTTACTCACTCATGGAAGATTAACCTTGTTTATCAGATTTATTGTAAAATAATTTTGTTACAGCTTGTTTTGATAAAAATATATGTATTTAAAAAATAGTTGCAATGTCACGTTAGTTTCGGGGCAAAGGGCAATACTGTTTACGTAGCATTGGTGCTTTTTCTCCCGAAATTAAAATGACATTGCGATTTTTTTTTAAATACACATATTTTCATCAAAACAAACTGTAACAAAAATCTTTTTCAATAATTAATCTGGTAAACAAGGTTCACCTTCCATGAGTGAGTAAATATTTGAAATTCATGATTAAAATTTTAACAGGTATTCTCTAAAATAGCTTTGTCTGCTTTTCCGCCTATAACTCTTAAATTGTAAATATCTTCAAATAGACCTGCGCACGAGATGCGCAGATGGCAGATATTCTGTCATATATGACGTCATACAAAAAACCCGCGTATTTGCGTTATTCACTCCACCCACAAGATGGCGCAGATGTGTCAATTTACCGCAGATTCCAGCATTATCTTTGTACGCTTACTTATAGCGCTTTGTACGTGGCACTTAACCTGTTAAGTAAGTAATGTGACGATTGTAATTCTTTTAATTATTATTCTAGTTAATATTTCCGGTTCAGAAGATTATTTGAGCTTTATTAAATTAGTATAATTAACATTTATAAAAGTCTATCCATTGAAAATAAATTAGTATAAAATCGACAAACATGATTTGTACAAAATGAAAGAATTTACGAAAATTATGACTTATATAATAACGGTCACTTGAAAGTAGGCAGTCCCTGTAAACGTTTTAAAAAATATAAATTGCCAATAATCATATCATAGATATCCTTTTCTCAATAAATCTCAATAAACTAAAATTCTGCTTTAATAAATTGAAAAAAAAATCTAAACAGTGATCTCCTGTATTGTATCCAGAGTATTACAAATTAGTCAAGTCAGTTTCATATCCGATACATTTGTTATAAAATAGAGTTTAAAGCGGACAATATTTATTTTTACAAATTATTCGGACGAAATACTTCCGAATTCTATATGCGCATTTATTTAATAAGTTCCTTTTAAATGCACAATATTAAAACGGCTGTCACCAGCGACTATTCTTTAATTCTATCTCGCACTACTGAATCACCTGAATCAAACCTTTCGCATACAGTTTGATAACAGTTGAAAGACAAATATGCTACACAATTTATTTATTTTTAAATAGTGGTGCAAATAGGATATTAAAATAGTCCCATGTAGCAGCCCTGAAACGGAGATTTCTGTGATTATAGTTTTACTTATTGATAACCATAAGCCTATTTTTTAAATACGTATAGTTACTCACGTTTGAACATGTCATACACTTCGTGCTCCCATTAGAAATGAAATATCTAGTGGGTTAAAGTTCACATAGTTTTTATATACACTTTTTAGCAATGTAAATATTATGCATGACTTACGTTTTGGGGCACTGCTAGGACACTGTTCAGGTCTGACGCATCGTCCTTCAGCATTTCTTACATAACCTTTGTCACACTGGCACCCGATGTCACACCTCAAAACGCAGACTTTAGGCGGATTCTGGTAGTTTTCGCAGGTCAAAGGACAAGCAGTCCCGCAGCTTTCAAAGTGTTCATTTTCACCGCATTCTAAGTATAAATTACATAAAGTAGCAATAATTAATAATTTTGAAGTAATGTAATTATATATTAATTAGAATGGGAAAATATATAACTAAAATACAAAGAGAAATCAATTTTTGTGTTTTTGATTAACACTTTAATCGCTTTGATTAATATTTTATAAAAAATAAAGGTCATTAAAAAAAATCTAACTTAAACTATGTTTGCTCTAAATATTAAAATTTCTCAAAAATACAAACGAAAGTTTTCATAATTTTCATTCACATAATTTTAAAAGTACTTATTGAAAGTAATCGTAATTTATAAAATTCATTGTTAAATTTAAAACTCTGCCAAAACCTACAAAAATATTATGAAAGAGTGTTCAGGGGATTTGAATGTTTGATTTTTTGTAACCATTTACCTTATTTAATAAATAAATTCTGTGCTTAAATATGACGAGCATTAATTTACTAAAATGGTATTTCAGTTTGTTTGAATCTCCGAATGCGTACTAACTCTGGTAAATCATAATTTGCGGTACAATTTTAAACACAAATAATAATAGATAATGACAGACTAGCGTTTCATTTTTTGTTATTTTTTTATCTCTTACTCGACTTGTCTTTATCAGTCAAGTGGCGATTATTTTTTTACTCATTCGACTTGCTAAAGAATCAAAAAGTAGCTTCAGTTTTTTTTTTTTTTTTTTTTTTTTTTTTTTTGTCGTTGATTAAATATGCGTGTGATTTGTCAATACACTGTAAAAAAATTATGTAATTTTACTCCATAAAAAAGGTGGCAACATTCTACCTCTTATTGTATGGGGTAATTTTACTTATATAATGGTGTAATTTAAACTGATATAACTGTTGTAATGTTACACATTAGTGTAACGTAACACCAGTTATATCGGTTAAATTTCTCAATGAAATGGAGACGATAAGGCTGCCACCAATTTTATGGAGTAACGTTAATATATTTTTTACAGTGTAGTTTGAAAGAACATAAATATTTAAACTAGAGAACAGGAATTCTGCTTTTTCAGAATTTAGTGTCGCCACCGACATTTCCATTACTTCATTTTATTCAGGTGGACTGATGGCTTCTATTATTGTGAAACAGCCGTTATAAATGAAGCGTTAGGTGAAGAATTTTTTTTCAAAAAACATTATGGCCTTTTTTTTCCATTCTGGCCAGAAAATCAGAGTTCTAACTTAAAAAAAAAAAAAAAAAAAAAAAAAAAAAGAAAAAAAAAATTATGGCCATTTTTCCCCCATTCTTACCAGAAAATCAAAGTTCTAACTTTTTACGGCTCCTCTTTCATCTTCACCTAACGCTTCATTTATAATGGCTGTTTCATAATAATAGAAGCCACCAGTCCATCAGAAGAAAATAACTCGGTCAAGCAGGATTCGGATAATCGGGACTCCACTGTACTGCAAAACATATTTCAATTTTAAGACTTAAAGAACACGCTTTTATTTTATGTAAAATGACGTCATTTGCATTAATATAGATACTTAAAATTAAATATAGTTTATAACAGCTCCATGTTTTATCATAAATCATTCATTTATATTTTTCTCAAAATAGCACGTATTTTAATTAATTTTTATCAGTTTTTATGGGAAAATGGCAACAAGAAGATATAATTGCTATTTTTCAACTATTTTCGCTTTACTTTCTACAGATATGGAGTACTTGAGTTGCCAAAATGAAACAAATGTTAAAAACTAAAAAAAAAAAAAAAAAAAAAAAATTAATATTTCAAAAATAAATGGAGATGCAGTTTTCAAACAAATTGCATTAAAAAGTACTTTTTTTCCCAAGTACGACGGGAAGCTGTAGAGCATTTAATAGCACAATGAAATATCGGCTTTTGTTTTGCGGCTGGCTTATACAAGATAATGTTATTTATTGGAGAAAAAATAAGCTGGGAGAAAGAAATAGCATACTGGGAGCTAATAACCATATATAATATGCTTGTATCGTCCATTCAAGTTATAGACAGGTGGAAAATAAATGAAAACACAATGAATTTGGTATTGCCTTGAATACAATCAACGCCGGCCAGGCAAATCATTGTTGCTTTGTTATATAAACGAATACGTTTTGGCCTCTGCCATTTCCATTACAATTAATCTTTATTTATATCATTTGAGTTGATAAAAAGGGAAACAAACATTTGGTTCTTAATTTCAAGAAATATTTGTAGTTTTTCTTTTCTAAATAGATTTTCTTAGAAAACGAAAATAATTAAATTATTTATTTCAAATCATCAAATCAGTGAAAATATTGCAAAAATCGAACCTTTATGCTGGCTTCTATTCAAACTAATCGAACACTTCCCCCATTTCCTTCACCAAAGCATCAGAAAATAGATTCAGATTGGGTTTTTTTTGAGTAGTTATTTTATTATCTATCTTGATTTAGCGAATTTTTTACAATCTGATAAGGCAAAGGTTACTTTTCGGAAAGAATGGTGTTAAAAAGCAGTATCCTTCTAGCGATATCTCATAATAAAAGCGTCGTATAATAGATTCCGATTCTCATTTATGAGTATATTTCTTTTGCACTATGATCTGCATAAATGTAATTATTTAGTGACAAAGAGAAAAATGTACTTTCATTTAGCGCCATAATTTTTTCAGTTTTAAAGTGACATGTTTTATATAAACTGTTGATGAATTCTCTAAGCTGTTAATAAAATGTCTTTTTTTTTTTTAACCCATTAAAGCCTACCGTTGCCTCAGGGTAACAGCATATCTCTCAATACGTTTGTTGTTTGCACACCAGTAATTGTGAAGAGAAATATTATATTTCTTTGACTAAAGAAACTCAACGATAAAATAAGACAAAATTTCCTATTCTAAAAAGGTGGTGTGAAATTAAATATATCCATTTTAAAGAGAAATATAATTCCGTCTTTTATGAGTTAACACAAGTAATGTAATCATGTATTATGAGTGTAAGTGTGGGTGGACAAGATGCTTTTAACCCGTTCGGGACCAACACGAATTTTATTCGGTTTGCAGCAGTTTTTTTTTTTTAAACAGTTAGCTTTATATTATTAATCATGAAAAGAACTTAACTAAAAAAAGCAAATATGAAAGTATCGTTGGATTCAAAAGCAACCGAAGAAATAAATTTTTAACAATTTGAATTTTGTAGGCAGTATCTTGAAAAGAATGTTTAACAGAAAATGCAGAGACATGGTATTGGCTATACAGATAGTGGTTTGCCATCTTGAATACACACTATGTTTTTAACAAAACGTTTACAGCAGACTTGATATACATATGGTGGACAATTAGAACTGTAGTGATATCAGAGGTGCTGCTTGTGATATTGACTCCAGAATAGGGCAAGAATGCCCTAAGAAATCTTATTAAAGGGCAAAATTGTAATGTTGTTTTCTCTGTATTTTACTTTAAATGCTAAAATAAATATGATTATTTCAACTTTATATAAAGAAATGTATTTATAAATATGAAGGAAATCCTTCAGAGTGTTAATCATGGTTCAATGTATCATAAATACATTAAATGAATAGAATTATATTATTTAAAGTAATACTTATATTGCAGTGAAACCTGGAGCCTTAGTAGACATTTTAACACGGACTTGTAAGCAAGAGGGTTAAATATCATGCAAAGTACTGTGCCATGTTCGACGACCATTACTGATAACTGCCACAGTGAACATTAGTTACCTTAACTGCATTGAGTGTGTTACTCCGTTGCACAAATGACTTATGTAAACTAAAGCACATGTTGGGTTTATAAATGTAATTATTTTAGCCGTAAAAGCTTATTATATGTCACATGAATATATTACATTTATGTGAAAAAAGAATTGGAGCCCTACTTTTCGAAATATTACATTTTTTTATGTTTCATCAACCTGTGTATGTCGAACATAACAATTAAATATGATAATATTCCGTCTACCTAGTAAATATATCCGTATTTTCTAAGAACAGTTAAACAAAAATATTGAATGAAATGTCCATGTAAATAGTTAAATAAATAAATAAAAATACGTACCTGTTGCAAATGCTACCGCAAGAACACTCAAAAGTATAACAGCCTTCATCATTGTTTTCGTAATTTCCGAAGAGTCGAATGAATACAGTAGGGTGATAAAATTCCTAAAGATCATTTTATACAAAAAAAAATATCATATCAATATGTTGAATATCCCACGATGACACACCATCTTTTTTCAGATAAACAGACACACGTAATCTTTCACACCTTTATCAGTGTAAGGTACTTCAAAGGATAAAATATGTTTTTAGAAAATACGACTATCGCTCGTAAAAGTTTATCAGGCGGAACTATGTGACCAGAAATACACGCGTGAAAATAAAATTTCTAAAGTTTAAAGAAACTAAGAATATTGTGATCGATTATGTAATACGTACAACATTCGTAATGGAATTCTTTCAAACTTTTCCGACTTGAAATAACATTATTAAGAAAAAGATTCTGTTGAAGAGCCTTATAGTTCCCTAAGGTTTAAAGAATCTAATTTAAAGAATATTATGATCGATTAAGTAATACGTTCAACATTCCTAATGTATTTCTTTCAAACCTTTCCGACTCGAAATATCATTTTTAAGAAATAAATTCTGTTGAAAAGCCTTATACCAGCAATCGTGGGAATAAAAAGAAAACACCCCTACTAACTCTGCAACAAATCATTGTAAAAGAAAGTTGCTGGTACCAAACGATTGGAAATAAAGTCTACTTTTAAGGGATGTATATAAAATTTTCTTAAGGGGTCATCTAAATATCAAAATATACCCAAACTTTGTTTTTTTCAAAGGCAATACCGACGTTTGACACAATAAATAAATTCTTAACCCTTCAATTACCCTACATTAAATTTCCATGAAATTCGTATGGTTAGTTCCAGAGAAATTAATTATAATAGAATGGGCATATTTCAGGGGCTATATCAAAATTGAAATTCGCTACTCGATTGTTGAAATGCTACAGAATGACTGTGTCACTTCTGTGTATGAATTATTTCTTGCCAATATGACATTTACAATTGCTTAATATGTTTCGACTATGGCCAGCCCAAATGCTTCATTAAAATGAATAATATATATATATATTTATCAAATTATGCTTTTCTGGACATCATAGATGGCTCCATAAGCCGTCATTTTGACGTTTTTTGCTCATAATTCGAAAGCTACTTGGAAGAAAATTTTGAAACTGAGAATTTGCATAAAGCAGAACATAATAAATATAAATCTATCAAAAAAATTGTAGATTGCAATTGATATTTTTTTTCGAATATTAATTTCATAATTCATATTATAATTTTTTTTAAATTACAAATTCAATGTATTTTATAGTTGGTTTTTTTACTATTATAATTAAACAAAAAATTATCACATTAGGATTATAATTTCAGGAGATATTAATAAAATTATGAAAATGTAATTCAACATTGCAAGCTCTAAATTCTGAACGCTTACAATTAAAAAACTTATTATCCAAATGACTTGAAGTTTCATTTATAGGCATACTCTGAACCAAAGATTTTAAATCTATTGTCAAAATTGGGTATTGCTATTGACAAAAATAAAGTTTGGTCTGGTTTTTATTTGTAGATGGCCCCCTAAGAAAATTTTATATTCCTCATTTAAATCACTTCCTATTGTTTGATACCAGTAACTTTCTTCTATTATAATTAGTTGCAGAGTTAGTAGATGGTTTACTTTTTAGGTTTAGGTTACTTTAGGGTTTACTTTTTATTCCACATCCTGTTTCTTACAAGATAATATGGTAATGTTGCACAAGTATAGAAAGGATAGTAAAGGACGCATTAGATATAAACATATCTAAACAACTGGTTCAATATCCGTGCAATATATATATATATATATATATATATATATACATATTTAAGTTTTACATTTAACAAATATTCAATTTATTGCCAGCTGTGAATAATAGTCACCATATTCTTAAAAAGCATACACGGCTTTCGTATTTTTCTAAAGTTATCAATAAGATCGATCAAATAATCAATTAATAATGAAAACCTTGAAGTACAATGATTTTGTCATTTCTGGCAGCTGACTGAGCAAGCGTTGTCTGTCTTGGAAGATACAAAATGCAACCTCGTAAATGTCATCATACTCAGAGTGAAGTTTCTATTTTTTAAGTTTTGATTCTACTACTTATTTCTTAATCAATTATTTAATTAAACGGATTGGAAATACTTCAACTAAAGTATCAACACTTTTAATATGGTATTTAAAAAATAAGCAAAATGCACATAATTTTATTATTTTTTGGATCACATTAATTCCAATTATTTTAATCACAAATTTCAAAACACTCGTTTACTTTCTCTTAGTATATATTTTATTTTTATATAATTTTGGCGAAATATAATCTCATTTATTTCTGAAAATATAGATCCATGGTAAATCACTTCGGCACACACACACACACACACACAAAAAAAAATAAAATAATAAATAAATAAAAATAAAAATAAAAAACCTAGATAACAGGAATTTTGCTTTTTCAGAATTTAGTGTTGCCCCAGATGAAAAAAATAAAAAAATAAATAAAAATAATATATATATATATATATATATATATATATATATATATATACATAGTATAAAACATATTTCAATATTAAGACTTAAAGCACACGCTTTTATTTTATGTAAACTGACGTCATTTGCATCCGCTCTTAAACAGCTACAGTATAGAATGCATAATTTGTCACTATCGCACAAATGCAGCAAAAAGATGCCGTCATTCAAGAAACTCGACAAAAAAACCCGGCTATTTATTTATTCACATGTCTTAATTTGTTTGTAACATTAATATAGATACTTAAAATTAAATATAGCTTATAATAGCTCCATGTTTTAACAAAAATCATTCGATTATATTTTTTTTCAAAATAGCACGTTTTTTAATGGCACTTTTTTTTCGGTTGTTATGAGAAAATGGCAACAAAAATATATAATTACTATTTTACAACTATTTTTCCTTTACTTTCTACAAAAATGAAGTACTTCCGTTGCCAATGTTAAGCAAATGGCTCTAAAAACTACAAAAAAATTAATATCTCAAAAATAAATGGAGATGCAGTTTTCAAACAAATTGCATTTGAAAGTACTTTTTTTCCAATACGACAGTATAAAAGTTGAAAATGTGCGATGGTTAGAAGTTTAAAAAAATACAGTAGTGTATTTAACAGTACAATGATACATCTCCTTTTTTTTACGGCTGGCTTATATAACGTAACGTTATTTTTTGGAGAAGACACAAAATAAGCTGGGAGATAGAAATAGCATACCGGGGGCTAAAAATAGTCACATAAAATATTCGATATAGCAGCTTTAATGTAAAGTTTGTTAAGTTTTAACTTTACAAATTTCATTTATTAAATTATTTTGAAAAATCACAATGAATTGCACAAGAACATTTAATAAATGTTTTATTTTCATATTTATAATATGTCTTACGAAATAATTTGATATTACAGTTATATTTACTGGTAAATGTATTTTTAGTTCGCGATGATACTTACTAGCTGGAATGACCGAGCTAAGCTCGGTCACAATTAGCTTTGTGTTTATCTCGATATATCATTCCCACTAAAGCATTCTTGCTGTTGTAGTTACAATTAGCTTGACCCTGAGCCGTAGAGACTCAAAATGACCCACTAATCGAATTTTCTAGAACATGCGACCTAACCCAATGCTCTTGTCGATAATGAAAACGATGGAATACAAAATTTAGTGAAAATCGATTGTCATTTTCTAGATAAAATTAGATTGACCCATGTTGATCCAAAAATGACCCACTAATCAAAATTTATCGAACATGTGACCTATTCCAATGATATTCACATACTGGGAAACGGTATAATAAAAAAATCGGCAAAATCGTTTGAACCGTTTTGAGATACAATTAGCTTGACCCTGACCATTATGGCCCAAAATGAACCATTAATAGAATCTTCTTGGGCATGCGACCTAGCCCAATGGTCCTCTCATGATCAGAAACGGCCGTATATAACGGTATATATACGGCCGTATATAACGGCCGTACCCAGAAACGATATAATACAAAGTTTTGTCAAAATCGTTTCAGCCGTTTTTTAGATACAGCTTGCTTGATTCTGATCCATTAGGACCCAAAATGACCCACTGATTGAATTTTCTTGAGCATGCGACCTAGCTCCATGGTTTTACGCCCAGAAACTCGATAATACAAAGTTTAGTCAAAATGTTTTGAACTATTTTTTAGATACAATTAGCTTGACCCTGATCCATTGTGACCCAAATTGACCCACCACATCGAATTTTCTTGAAAATGTGACCTATTCCAATGGTCTTTTCGAGCCCGAAAACGATAGAATACAAAATTTAGTCAAAATCGTTGCTACCTTTTACTGGATAAAATTAGCTTGACCCACAGTGACCCAAAAATGACCCATCGAATTTTTTCGAACATACTTAGTCGTATGGTCTTTTCGTAATCCAAAACTGTAGAATATAGAGTACAGTAAAAATCGTTAGAGCCGCTTTTTAGATAAAATTAGCATGACCGCAGTAACTCAAAAATGACTCATTAATTGATATTTCTCGAGCATGTGATCTAACCCAATAGTCTTCTTGTACCCGAAAACAGTTGGATACAAAATTTAGTCAAAATCTATTTAACCGTTTTCTAGATAAAATTGGCTTGACCCACAGTGACCCAAAAGTGACCCCCTAATCGAATTTTCTCGAACATGTGACTTAGCCCAATGGTCTTATCATGCCCAGAAACGGTATAACTCAAACTTTTGTCAAAATCGTTTGATTCCTTTTAGATACAATTGGCTTGAACCCACAGTAACCCAAAAATGACTCACTAATCGAATTTTCCCGAACATGGGACTTAGCCCAATCGTCATATCATGCCCAGAAGCGGTATATTACAAAATTTGGTCAAAATGTTTTGAGCAATTTTTTAGATTCAATTAGCTTGACCCTGACCCATTGTGATCCAAAATGACCCACTAATCGAATTTTCTCGAATATGTAACTTAGCCCAATGGTCATCTCATGCCTAGAAACGGTATATTACAAAATTTTGTTAAAATATTTTGAGCCCATTTTTAGATTCAATTAGCTTGAACCTGATCCAATGTGACCCAAAATGACCCATTAATCGAATTTTCTTGAACATGCGACCTAACCCAATAATTTATCTCGTGCCGGAAACAATACATTACAAAATTTCGTCAAAATCGTTAGAGCCATTTTCTAGATAAACTTAGCTTGACCCACAGTCACCCAAAATGATCAACTAATCGAATTTTCTCGAACAGGTGACTTAGCCCAATGGTCTTATCGTAATCCAAAACTCTAGAATATATAGTTTAGTGAAAATCGTCAGAGCCGTTTTTAGATAAAAATAGCTTGACCCGCAGTGACCCAAAATATCCCACTAATCGAAATTTCTCGAACAAGTGACCTAGTCCAATAGTATTCTTGTAACCCGAAAACGGTTGTATACAAAATTTAGTCAAAATCGATTGAGTCGTTTCTTAGATATAATTTGCTTGACCCTGACCCATAATGACCCAAAATGAACAAATATTCGAATTTTCTCAAACATGTGACCTAGCCCAGTGGTCTTCTCGTGCCCGAAAATGGTAAAATACACAATTTTGTCAAAATCGTTAAAACCGTTTTTAAGATAAAATTTACATAGACACACACACATATAGTATTATAATATAAAATATAATTTGTGATGAACTTGTTGTAATAAAATTGTAGCTAAACTTCTGTTATAGTAGTCTCTGAATCTTATTTCTGAATACGTTTGCTGAATAGCAAACGTTTATAAATAGCTGTATAAGATAACAAAGCATTACATAAAATAAATTCGTGGCAACCCAATGAGTTGCATGTACATTGGGTGGGACTTTCCGACTTTTTGAAGGAAAGTATTATTGAACAATTATTATTGTACATTTAGAAAAATATTTATAATAATAATTTTTTTATAAAGTAATATTACAAGTTAGAAATAATATTTGTACTCAATTTTGCAAATTTCCTGAAATTTTCTACGCAATGCATTATCTATCAGAATTGTATATTTTTTAAGATTTGGTTTCTAATTTCGTATCTGTTGAAATGAGAATGATGTCACTTACTCAACTTTCTGTTTCGAAATAAATGTTTTGCATGGAAGATAAAAATTTTCTTTGTTCCCGTTAAACAATTTTACATTTAGTTCCCCCGTGAAATGTTTTAACTGTTATTTTTTTTTAAATAATTAAGTGAAAATATTTTATATATTTCTCTTTTAAATTCATTTCTTATAAATAGGGTGTAATAACTCTATCTAGATGAAAGGAGCTTGAATCTTACGCTTTCATTCAATGTAAAGCTAAAAAAAAATTACGATGTAATAATTTTTTATTTCATTATCTTGGCTAAGGATTTCTGTTTTAGTAAATTAAGTTGATTATTAGAGCTTGAAAATATAAAAATATTTTTTTTATTTCTTCGAATTATCTTGAAACAATTTAGTTAAGATTTTGTTGCTGACTTAACTGAAATTAATTTTTCTTTTTAATTGTAATGAAAAAATGCTGTCAATTAAAATACAATAATCCATGTTATTTACCCCCCCCCCTCCCCACTTTATCAGGGAAATTCAGTTACTTAGTTGTGTTTACAAAAACTTAGCTAAAATGTACAAATAATAAGATTAATAACAATAATAATAGTATTAATAATAATTACAGTAATAATAATAATAATAATAATAATAATAATAACATCTCGGAAACTAATTTAAAATTCTGAGAGATTATATAATATCCACGGATGCTAGCGAATTACTATGGTTAAATTCATCGCACGGTTTAACGTGTTTTAGGAGGAGTAGGTTCGGTGGGAATAATAGACATGTACTTTCCATACATTTTGATTTTTAATTAACACATTGGTCTAAATTTGTCTGAATAAAATGTTATATTAGAACCTCAACCAGTATCAGTATAGAATATATAGATTATTTTAAACAACTTTCTTATAGCGTTGTTAAAAATTCCCTGGAGATAAAGACTCTGTTTATTTATTTCATTCTATATTAGCTTATTTTTAAATGTTTAAGTGATATTATTTAATTAAAGACGAAAAAACCATTCGATCTTCTAACAGAAGCTGATTTGACCTTAAAATTCCTCAATCAAAAGGAAATGAATGGAAACCCGTTTACAGGGAGATCTACACTGGTTTTTGAATTATTATTCAATCTTCCGTAATAGTTTTAAAGCCGATCAAATTAGCGTGTTTTTAGAGCCTGCGGTATGTGAACGTTAGTTGGCGAGCGTAGCAGGTAGGAGCAGAGTCCGCTAGTATTTTAAACAAGAAAGAAAAATCATGCGTTAAGCATTGATTGTGAAACACTTTCCAACACTTCCTGAAATCTTTAACAAACCTTCGTTATTTAGGGGAATAAGGTATATAAGATAATTAAGTAAACATTTTAGAAGACAAATAAAACATTTAAAATCTAATTTCAGCAGTTTACTTCCTTAGCCAAATATCCACTTCAGATGCTTTGAACAGCCCTGTATTTGATTTGTAGGCTGATATATATACTATATAATGGGAAAATTTAGTTTAGAAAGAAAACACATAACAGATTGAAATTTCTCTTTCAGCGCAATTTATACTAATAGATGGAAACATGCTTGAATGCTTTTGTTTAGCCCTGTAGTTTACCTAGTACTTTTATTATACGCCATTATTTAGCTAAAATTTAATTCAAACTAAATCACTCTTAAAACTACTCAAATTACATTTCCAGAATTTATCACCTATAGACGACCATGTATCCTATTCTTCTCGTGGCTTTGTATATCATTTTATCTAAGGTAATTCGGGGGAAGACGCAAGTTTGTTCCTAGTACTTTTATGTGTCAAATAAGGATGCAAATAAGGACCGGTTTATGTGACGAGTCTTGTCCCAGTGTGCACGTGGTTTGTGAATTTACCTTAATTTTTCGCCTTTAATCGCCGTTATTTTTGGATCATGGGAAACTTTAACCGGAGAGTAAAAACCTTATAATATTCTATTGCTCATATTTAAAGTTTTTAAACGGATGGTTTATTTTAAATGAGATATTAGCAATATAAGTGAGTTTCACATTCTGTTACACACACAAGGCAAGCAGAAGCGGTCATAATCTTGCAGCAGTAAAGAAATAAGTGCGTGTGGCATTTTCCCCTATACCTGTGGGAGCCGCAACATGGTTCAGAAATAGGCTAAAAAGAAGACAAAAATTAATTAATTCTTTTCTGTCTTCAAAATTATATTACCCAGTACATACAGACACCTGATTGCTCATTTTTCAGACCATTAAAAACATACTGGCAACAAGCCCTGAACGCCTGGATCCACAGCAAGCCACATCATAAACTCTCAAGACTTGAGTTCTGATCTCTTCTGAATACAGCTTGGAGCAAGGTAGCCACAGTAGGAAATGGCACTTCTGGGTTTTCAGTTAAATGGGATTTATCCCTCTAACCCACACGCAATCCCAGAACATGCGTTTGATATCTCTGAGGGTTCCACTAATGACAGAACTGTTGATTCCACCAACAGATCATGTGGAACTACACCAGCAGTTGCTTCCAACAGCAGATCTAATGGCAGTGGATTTTCAGCAGCAGTGGCCTACACCAGCACAGAAAAAGGAATTTCTTGTCTAGAAGCAATCAGTTATATTCCTCAGGTCAGAAAATATAAACAATCTCAACGTAAGAAACGAGCAGTAGAGGTCTTAACAGCATCAGAGAGAAGAAAAACTATGCGGGAAAAGATAAAAGAAAAGGTAGAGAAAACGTAAAATAAATAAAAAGTAACCTCCGACAAAAAAAAAGTGACGTGTAAGATCATCTTTTTCAAGTGAAGAAATTCCTCTGGATACCAGTGGTGATAGTTTTGATGAGGATAATGATGACGATTTTTATGTTGTATGTAAAAGATACTTTTACGCTAAAAAAATGTCTCAAATGTTGTTGGATTCAGTGCATGAAATACAGGAAATGGTTGCACGTACATTGCAATGATGATCATTTGCACAAAATGACATGTTGTGCAGGCTTGTGTCATTATTAGTTTTGGCAAAGTAATTTTGAAAAAAAAAAGATTTCAGTTTACAAATTTGTTTGTTTGACCATAGTTATTGTTAATTTACAGGTAATGTTCCAATATTAGTCTTATTTTTCTTATTTTTTGTGGTGGGATCTTCCGCCATATCAGGTGGCATCTTCCCCGTATATATGGGGGAACATGCCACAATTACACGAGTTTATTTAACACTAAATTTCTCAATCATTCAAACACTGGGAAAGAAATTAATAAGTTTACATAATCAATTAACTATTAAAGGATATTGTGGTATATTTTTTATTTATCTTATGATTTCAATTTTGGTTCTACTAAGCAAAACATCCTTATATGTGGCGTCTTACCCCGAATTACCTTATATTCTACAAACATGTCATAGTAAACTAAATGAAATGCAGTTCAGCGTCAAAATGCACAACACATTTAAAAATCACCTTTCAGCATTTTACTCCCATACTCAGTAACCTTTACGAATTCTTTTGTGTATCCCTGTATATCAACCGTAGGGGTTATACACACCATATAGTATGCATAAATATAGTGAATCTTAAATGCGCATATCATGATTAAAAATGAATTGCATGCCATCATCGCTAATATATGGTACTTCGGATAGAATGTACTTGTCTGAAATCTTTTGTGTGTCCCTGTAAATGCTATGCCCTTCGTATTATACATGAAATAACTTACAGTAAGATTCACTGGCGTATAGAAATTTCATTATATATGAAATTGCATAATTAAAATACGCCGGAAACAAATTCCCCCTATACCATTATGTAATGGAATTCTTTTGTGTGGTCCTGTAAATGAATAGTAACTATTCGTTGCACCGCATGTTCTACAGAATACATATTTTACTACACTCCTTAAATGCATATTAATTTTATTATTTTTGAAAGGGTGTAGCATCTTTAAAACTCATTTGAAACAAATTTTTCCCATTGGCCATAATATAACGGAATACTTTTGACAGTCCCTGTAAATAAACTAAACATGCTACAAACTTCATTTGAAATAGGGTTCGTGCTAGGCTAAACGTCAATAACATCCAAAAATTTCAGGGTAATCCGAGTATATTTATCAGAGTTAGAGCGCAGAAAGACGGACAGACGGACAGACAAACCGAAGTCAATAACACTTTTCAACTTTGTTGGAAAGTCTACAAATCCAAAAAGCCTACATATGCCTACAAATCCAAAAATTCAGTGATTAACGGAAACTCCTTAGCTTCTAAATGTTGTGTAGTTTAATTCGGTTGCATTTCTGTAAACTCGCAGTTGACCGGTTAAAAATTCTCCGACCCTTCGCGGCTCATTTTTAACCGAATCAATGGGGCAAAGACACGCAGAGCAATTTTAAAAGAAATTACAATTTCTTACGAAATCATAATTTGCGGAATCTAAAAAATAAAAAAAATGAAACATACCTGATTTACTCTGCATGGAATACAACTCTTCACGCATGTCATCAATGCACAATTGGTACGATTGAACCCTGTCGACTACTGTTTAATTTTGAAAAAAACGTGACGTTCATATTGAATCAGCGGATGCGTGTTTTTGCACTTGCATGTCTTTGCCCCCATCTACCCTATTTGTGAAATGCAAATAGAATAGCTGATTTTAACATATATATAACAGGAAATTTATTACAAAACAGGCAAGAGTTTTTTTTTCTTTTTTTTTTGGTCTTTGTACCGTTGATTCAAGAATGCTACTACATTGTTTACTTATTTAAACTAAACTGCAAAAAAATTAAATACATGAACATTGTGAATTAAATTTCAATTTCTAACACTAAAATGTATTTTAACAATACGCGATATTCGGTATCTCTGAAGTATGAATGTAAAAAAATGCATCGATAAAGAACTTTATCATGAATTAACACGCTGGTTGCGTTTTTTTTTTTTTTTTTTTTTTTTTTTTTTTTTTAGCAAAATAGATTAAAAAATTGCGTAATGATTTTATTATATATTTCAAATCTACATATATTATAGAGATAAATTATGGAATTTTTTTTTTTTTTTTGTAAAAGAGTTTTTTTTTTTTTATATATATATACAGAATTAGATCATAAAAAATTTTGTCAAAAAAAAAAAAAATAAATTTGAAGAATAATCACATAAAACGAAATACTGAAAATTAATCTTGATTAAATGCAGCGAACTGCGCAAATTTTGCTACTTTTATATTGCTCGTGCAAATCACAAGATGCGCAGCGAGAGAGTTAAATAATATATTCTAAATGGAAAATTTCATAATATACAACGTTAAATACAGTATGTTCTGAAACAAAAAGTGAAATTTTCTTACATAAACAGGAGTTCTTTCAAGCCAAGTTAAAAGAGAGAATATCCATGTCAACAAAATCATCTTTATATATAAGAATATATAATTCTTCGAGTTTAGATGTTAATGTTCATTGTATAATCCTGCTGAATGAAAGTGATCACACGGTACTTACTCCCTCTACCGCACGACATACATCTGAATAATAATAGATGAAAAAACCCTGAGGACTTCGAGAAAACCGTCTTTTATAACGGGAAGTACAACACAAAGGCGTTATTACAAAAGAATTCTTTTAGTATTTTACGATTCAATAAATAAAAATATCCGTGAGCTAAAACATTTTATTCAAAAACAGTCGTACAAAACCAACGCGATTTAACCTTAAATAAATATACCTTTCAATATATATAATTTTAGGAGAAAATTTGTATATTGTTTTAAATATTTCTTCTTTCTGTTTTAAATATTTCTTCTACCGTTTCTTTAAAAGAATTCAATTTTTTACGTCGTTTGTATAAATATAAATAAATAAATAAATAATTCCTTTTCGGAGATCTAATATCTTGTTTGAATAAATTGGGAAAAAATTAAAAAATATCACAATAGAAGTAGACTAGGGGGCTCAGCCCCCTGCTCGCTGACGCTCGCCAACCCCCACAAGTTACTATGCAATTCATATTGGGATCGCTAAGCGATCCCAGCTCATTTCGCTCGCTCGCCACTATTTATGTCAACTCTAGCCAGAATGAGTGCTATCATAAATCATTACAACGTATTAAATTTACAAATATTTTTTATGTATAAAAAAGTAATGGAAAACTGTTGAAACTGTAAATAAAAACATACCTTAGAAACAGAATTAATTAAAAACCTTAGTGAAAACACAATAAAAAATATTTTTAGTTGGGCCTATATGAGATCCGAGCAAGCAACATATGAAATTTACAAATATTTTAATTCATAAAAAAGTAATTGAAAATTTTGTTGAAAATATAAATAAAAATGCGTTTATTAAAAGTTTGGCGCTGTGATTTGTTGATCATCATTGAGAAAGCTAAGCGAACAGGAAATTGACGCCGTTTAAATTTAAATGGCATGTTAGTGTCAGATGGGGTCCTTCTCGTTTCATTTTGCCTATAGCATTGAAAATCCCGGCTTAAATTAATTTAAAATTATAATAACACGCTATAAAACATCCTACGTATCACGCTATTGAAATACAAACAAAACGTTTTCGCCTGTGTCTAAATACAACCTTAGATCAAAAAGCTACGTCACCGTACAACGGACCAATAGCAATTGTCATTCATGTATCGCTCAAACAGTTTTCGTTAAAAGAGAGATCCTGTCTGGATTTTGATTTGCTGAGTGGGTTGGGACATGTGACCGTAACTACCACTTAGAAACATCGCTTTGGCTGTTGCCAAATAGCAAGAGTAGATATAAAAGGGGCGTTCTGCGCCAGCTGCACGCGCTGCACGGGTGAAGGTCAAATGAAGGTCATGCGTTATCGTCTTAGAGTACGATAACGTAAGTAGAGCATGATAAGCGGAAGGGATAACGGAAGTGCAGTGCGATAAGCGAAGAGGGAGATAAGAGAATTTTGATAAGGATTTTTTTGAGATAAAAGTTTTTTTAGCGTAGGATAGCATTTTTTAGTGAGAGAAAGAATAATTTTTAATGAAGAGTTTTTACGGAATTTTAGGTGGAGAACAAATGACGTTTTCTAAATAAATTTTAGGAGGGATTTTTTTTTTCTTTAATTGTGGACCCACCCGCTTTGTTTAATTTAGAATTCCATCAGAACAGCATTTAATATTAAAAGAATAATGATACTTTGATAAATTTTATATGTATCATATATCAGTTTTATATGTATTTAGGGGAAATATATTTCAGCGGTGTTATTCTTATCGCCAGGAAATTGTAGGACGATAGCGCGCGTTAGGTTCAGTGGTAAAAATTGTTAGGTTTTTGTCTTTAAATGAATTTATATTTGAGAATCTTATGTACCGATGTTTTAGAGCAAATGGAATTATTTTAGAGCATGTTTTCTTATTTTTATAATACACTTTTTTAAGGAACGAAATTTAACACACTTTTCTAAATTTTCGCATTAATGTTTTAGAGAATATTTTTGCAAAGAACATTTTAGCATTAACTAAAAGAAAAATTTATTTTAAAAATTGATTTTTTACGTTTTCAGCAAGTTTTTTTAAACATGTCTTTAGATAATTAATATATTTTTAACACGCATACTAATTAAATTCTACTATCAATATTAATAGCATAAAAATAATAATATTGAAATAATAAATCAATTTAAATTATATTACGTTTAGGTAAAAAGTACCTGTAAGAAAGTTATGCATAGTTTTCTATAGGACAATATTTTTCTTTTCACACATGCTAATTAACTTCTACTATCAATATTAATAACATTTAAATAAAAATAAAAGCACACATTTTTGAAATAATAAGAAGATTAAATAATAATAGCATATACTATTAGGATAATAATTTCATTACAAAATAATAATAATAATGTTACGTTTAGCTCAAAAGTAACTGTAAGAAAGTTACGCATAGTTTTCTATAGGACAATATTTTTCTTTTCACACATACTAATTAAACTCTACTATCAATATTAATAGCATTTAAATAAAAATAAAAGCATATGTTATTAAAATAATAAGAGGAATAAAATAATAATAGAATATACTATTAAGATAATAATGCCATTACAATAATAATTAAAGAAATGTTACGTTGAGTTCAAAAGTAACTATAATAAAGTAACGCATAGTTTTCTGTAGGATAAAATATTACATTTAATGAAATTTTAAAACTTTCATGTGAGGACCTCATTATGTTAGACTTCAACTTGAAGGGGGAAAAAGCATCACAATTTATATAGCAAAAATTTTGATTTTGAGTCAGCGAACTTGAATCGTTTTTTGATAATGCATTGCGGATTGTAGATAAGAGAATATTCTATAAGTAATTTAAAGCATTTTCTAGAAAATTGACTTAAAGGAAATTTTACAAAATAAATTTTTAGCATAAATATCGAGAAGATAAAAATACTTTGTTTAAATTTGTTACCCTTTGCATAGGAGAGAGTTTTATATTAGTAATGTGTAATTTTTCAAACAGTTAGTTAAACATTTTCAGTGTCTGCTTTCAATTTAGGGGAATAAAGCACATGAGTTCGTATGATAATTTTGACTCACTCAAGTTTAGGGACTGTTTGCTCTCAAAGTGAGGATATGTGATAAGAGTATTTCCAATTGTTAAAGAATAATTAAAAGCACTTTCTCGTAACTTCAAGTTTTCATTAATTTTAGAATGATAACATTAATTTTCTCATAAACACATATTAGTTCATTTAACGCAAATTAGTTTGCTTAAACTTTTTTAAATTTTATTCACCCACACTACCTCTTTTTCAGAATATTAAACACAATCACTCAAAATTCAAAACTTGCTACTTATTGTAAGAAATATATTTAACAAGGAATTTGTTTAAATATCGAAAGAAAAACATTTATTCGTTTAACCGCTATCGTAACTAAACAATACATACGTGTGAATTACTAATAACATATAGGGGGAAAATTATGAAATGGGAAATAAATAATAATAATAATAATAGTGCATAGTAAAATTAGTGCATTCAAAACTTGCCACTTTTTGAAAGAAATATATTTAACAAGGAATTTGTTTAAATATTGAAAGAAAAAAATATATTCATTTAACTGCTATTGTAACTAAACAATACGTGCATGTGAATTACTAATAACATATAGGGATAGGGAAATTTATGAAATGGGAAATAAATAATAACAGTGCATACTAAAAAATAGCATTATTAAAACAAAACAACATCCATTTAGGATAAAATCTATAATTTTTGAAATAAACTAACAAAAGTTTCAAATGATATGTAAAACATGTTAAGAACTTTTAACTCTTTACTCTATTTGCATATGGTTTTAATAAATAAATCTTATATTTTATGAAATTAAAAAAAAATAGAGATATAATCACTTATGCTTTATTTAGTAGAATCTGATAATAACAAAGGTTTTAATTTATTTCTAAAGTTTAGACAGCACATACATTCACCGTTCAACCAATTAAAGCGAAAAATAAATTTTATGTGAGTGAATAAGCTTAGAGTTAGATAATATATGAATTATTTAAAAATACAATCATGCATAAATAGCTTTTATCATTTGTTACAAAACTTATTAAAATCTTTAATTTGTTAATACCCTATAAAACGACTAAACTTTTGAATTATTCAAATATATATATATATATATATATATATCATCTAAATTACTTTTAACATAATAACTTTATCTTTATCATTTTTAACAAATTACCATAATCTACATTTTAAGTTTTTGATTAGGTTCAATAAACTAAAGCGTATATGCTATAACAACTGTGAACTAAATGCATAAGAAAAAATTAGAGTACACATACACTTTATATATTATTAAATTAAAAACATATAAATTATACTCACGTTATACGGACACATCTGCAAACATGTCTATTTCCTCAGGTTACTTGAAGAAGAATGCTTGATAAGTTCTTATCTGATTATGCTTCAAATCACTAGCAAGTTCAGACATAAGATTTGACTCATTGATGCGTTATAGTCACCAACAGATGATGTCACTGAGAACTTAGTATAATTCGCACACAGTCTAATCTGTCATTAACTTCATACATTATCATTTAAAAAATATATTTTTTAATTAATTTAATTTCAATTCATATATTTGCGAATTTGTTCTTTTTAGTTTTGCTATTTCAAATTTGTTCATTCTTATTTGTATCTAAAACCCCATGCAAAGCATCTATGTGTGAATTTTTTAGATATACATTTTGAAATATAGATCTAGTTCAAATTTTGCTAAGTTAACACGTTACGTAATAGAGGTCACGTGATATCCTAACCAATCACACTATCTGGGAAAGTTTTGCTATTTTGGAATTATCCAAATTAGTTACCAGGCTTCTCATTTTATAATAACTACACTAACCATTAGGCTTGTTGTTTAATCATATAAATATTATTTCTATCGTTTTTGATTTTCAGTGACTTACTAGCATATAAACACCTTATACGTATGCTATATTAATTCTGATATAGTTTAGTGCATATAAATTTTATCTAATTTCCCAGAGTAGATTTAACTATATCCGCTAACTTCCATATAAATACATTTAACATCGATCATATTACGTAATAGAATTTTTCCAAATGTTTGTAGAAATAGTAGGTATTTAATTTATGATTAATTACATGTGAACTTTTATTTGAAATTAAGTGAACACTTTTGAGGAATACCCTATGTTATTTTGCATATCAAATTTCAAAACTACCACTTTATATATTAACTGTATGCTATTGACTCTTTTTGCTCAAGTTAACTTTGCTATTTGACAGAAAATTCTTCAATCATCAAGCGATTAAACCTTCTCATTTTCAAAGTTATTTATATAACATACTAACTATATATCACACATAAACATTAACATATTAAGAATACTATAGAAAATTATATATATACTGAATGAAAATTTGAAACATGATTTAATATAATTAAACACAACAACAAACTGGAAATTAAGAGATTAATGAAATATATATTTGATAATAAAAAATGAATTTCAATTATTACATAAAAATTTTACCACCAAACATAAATATATAAATTGATAAAAGTATTATTCCAAAGTTTACAAAAAGCTTAACAATATTTTCAACTTTTCGAAAAGATTATATTTCCAAGATATCAAAGAAAAATTAACTATTAATGAATGAATACCACCTAACAAGCATATACTATTCCACTAACATACAACAAAAACACTTCTTGGTAGCCAAATTTGGTGATATTTCGATATGTGTAGCCAAACTAATGAGAATGTAAGACTATTCTAAGTACACAATTTGAACAATATATAAGCAATGGACTCAACTTAACTTTACCATTTATCATAAAAATTGTCTAATCACCAAACGATTTGAACTTCTCATTTTCAAAGTTATGTTGAATATATAAGTAATTATCAAATAAATATTTTATATATATATTCTACACAAGTATTAAATAAAATTAAATAACTAATTATCTATAACTTAACAGTGAATAAAAATTCCAAAAAACATTTAAAATAATTAATCACTTAAAATAATAATAAGCAACAAACATAAAAATAATGAACGATTAATATCTATCTATCTATCTATATATATGTGTGTGTTTAAAAAAAAATAAAACTTAATAAAAAAAAATAATAAAGCTTAATAAAAAAGTTTTGAAAAATAATTAAAAGTTAATAAAAAAGATTTCAAATATTACAATTAAAAAAAAAATTATAACTTGATAAAACCATTCACAAAAAATTTACAAATGATCAAAAAATGTAATATATATTTACAAGTCAAGAAATTTTAATACATATGTAAATATATGTACAAACATATATGTGAATTATGTTTTGAAAAAAAAAATACAAGTCTTTAAGAGAGTTATGAAAAAATTGCAAATTAAAACAAAGTTTTAAAAAAAGAATCATTAGTTAAAAAAATATATGTAAGTACACACACGCTCATATATATATATGTGTGTGTGTGTACTTGCACATATATGCATATATATATATATATATATATATATATATATATTATATGTAAATTATTTATGTATGTTTCTAATTTTCAATATTTTTGTTTTAACTTCTAAATGAATACATTTCACTATCCAATTATTTATCATAGTGACCATTTATTTACCCATCAACAAATCAACCAATCAACTGATTTCCATAGTAACCATCCGTTTAACCTAACAACAATTTACCATTTTTATGCAAATATTTTAAGAAACTATGAAAGACATTTTAAATTGAATAAAAAAACACAGAGAAAATCAAATAGGTTATGTCATAATTTGAATTATTCCTTTACTTATGTAAGTTAAGACTTGGAAATAACTTATATAAAGTTACTATGCTAACTTGTATTATCAATATACTGACTTAATAATTTTTCATAGGTTTAATATGATAAAGAACGCGTCTTGTAATCTCACAACTATATCCAGCTAACTTTAAATTGTACTATTAAAAATTATGCTTAGAATTCACATATGTTATTTAAATCCTTCAAATCATAGAACGTAAAAAAACTTACAAATTATATAAAAATAAACTGTTCTTATCTAAAAATCCGCTATAATTGTATACTTAACTTGCGCGAAATAAAACCCAACCTTCTACTATGCTTGTCACGAAGGGAAAGAATGATAACGCATCATTTATCTGGTAAAACCCAAGACCACGTGATCACCCTTATCTATGACGTCACTGATGACTCATACTGATAAGGAGTAGATAATTTTTTTTAATTACTATGTTAGATTTTGCAATTAAAAGCTCTAATTCCTAATTACAATTAACACATCTCATATAATTAATTTTTTTAATAATTAAAATAATAATTTAGTTAGTCTCTTACAAATAATTATTTTTAGTTCTATTATTTAAAAACATTCATATCATATCATATATAGCAATTTTAAGACATATTAATTTATATCATTTTATACTTAAGTAAAACATTCTCACCTAAAAATCCAACACACCACTATACCTAACATAGGTGAAATAAAAAACAGCCTAGTACCATGCTTTCCGCAGAAGAAATGATTAATAATGAAAGCGCTTTTCTACTAAGCCAAGATCACGTGATACTTATTACTATCTAAGGTCAGAGCGCTTATCTAATCTATGATATCATGAGAAATCCCCAGTCATGCTCATTTGTGTTGCCAATTCTCACAATACAAATATTTTCTGATAATAGCGTTGCCACTTTTCCATAAAATAGCTTATCAACTCTCTTACCTCAAAAACAGATCTTATCAATTTGTGTTTATCCGTGACGTCATCATAAAAAAAAACTTTAATTAAATTATTAATATCTTTCATAAGTTTGTAATATAAGTAATTTCTAATATTTTTCTGCAAACTAGGTTTATAAGTATTCCGACTTAAAAATCTCTTTTATAGATCTTTTATAGATTTTCTAATAAATGTGTGATGTAATTAATATTACCTTATTAATTTGTAGTGTAATTAAGATATGAGATTAATTAACGATTTGAGTTTAATTAAAGACTTTTAAACGTTTGAAAATGAGATTTTTATCTAGGTGTATACTAAATATAAACTTAGTTATATTAAACCGAAATGTAGAATCATTTAACTCAAAAGAAATTATGACATGTGTAAAAATTTTAATGACTAAGCTAGATGAAAACTCAAACTTTGTAATGAACACACTCTCTAATTGTTTTTAGAATAATTCAATTAGTCTATTAAAAATAATTAATTCGAATTAACTAATTAATAAACTTTATCATCTAACTTAGTTATTAAAAATATTTTGAGAGAGCAAACTCAACAAAGTCTGAGAGGTAAATGAATGATAGTATAAGTTTTTATCAGCTAACCTTATCTTATCAACAATCTATCACGTGATATGTGACGTCACACGATTTTCGAAGTGATAAGCAAGCAAGCATGTTATCAATCAGTTCTCGCTAGGGAAGCTTAAAAGAAGGACGTGTTTTTGCTCCAGTCAAGTGCTTGGTTCTAGGTAAGTATAATTTTGTGTATTTATATTGTGAAATGAATGTGAAGTTATAATGTTAGAGTATTAAATAATTTTTCCAATTTTAATAGATTTCAAAAACAATAATTTACAATAGTAAGATAACTGAAATGTATAATTTTAAGCTTTGCTGATATATTTCATGAAACTAAGTTGAACTGAAAATAGTAAACGGTTTGACAAGACAATTGATTTTCATAGTTAATCTATAAAAGAGATTTTTAAGTCGGAATACTTATAAACCTAGTTTGCAGAAAAATATTAGAAATTACTTATATTACAAACTTATGAAAGATATTAATAATTTAATTAAAGTTTTTTTTATGATGACGTCACGGATAAACACAAATTGATAAGATCTGTTTTTGAGGTAAGAGAGTTGATAAGCTATTTTATGGAAAAGTGGCAACGCTATTATCAGAGAATATTTGTATTGTGAGAATTGGCAACACAAATGAGCATGACTGGGGATTTCTCATGATATCATAGATTAGATAAGCGCTCTGACCTTAGATAGTAATAAGTATCACGTGATCTTGGCTTAGTAGAAAAGCGCTTTCATTATTAATCATTTCTTCTGCGGAAAGCATGGTACTAGGCTGTTTTTTATTTCACCTATGTTAAGTATAGTGGTGTGTTGGATTTTTAGGTGAGAATGTTTTACTTAAGTATAAAATGATATAAATTAATATGTCTTAAAATTGCTATATATGATATGATATGAATGTTTTTAAATAATAGAACTAAAAATAATTATTTGTAATAGACTAACTAAATTATTATTTTAATTAGTAAAAAAATTAATTATATGAGATGTGTTAATTGTAATTAGGAATTAGAGCTTTTAATTGCAAAATCTAACATAGTAATTAAAAAAAATTATCTACTCCTTATCAGTATGAGTCATCAGTGACGTCATAGATAAGGGTGATCACGTGGTCTTGGGTTTTACCAGATAAACGATGCGTTATCATTCTTTCCCTTCGTGACAAGCATAGTAGAAGGTTGGGTTTTATTTCGCGCAAGTTAAGTATACAATTATAGCGGATTTTTAGGTAAGAACAGTTTATTTTTATATAATTTGTAAGTTTTTTTACGTTCTATGATTTGAAGGATTTAAATAACATATGTGAATTCTAAGCATAATTTTTAATAGTACAATTTAAAGTTAGCTGGATATAGTTGTGAGATTACAAGACGCGTTCTTTATCATATTAAACCTATGAAAAATTATTAAGTCAGTATATTGATAATACAAGTTAGCATAGTAACTTTATATAAGTTATTTCCAAGTCTTAACTTACATAAGTAAAGGAATAATTCAAATTATGACATAACCTATTTGATTTTCTCTGGGTTTTTTTATTCAATTTAAAATGTCTTTCATAGTTTCTTAAAATATTTGCATAAAAATGGTAAATTGTTGTTAGGTTAAACGGATGGTTACTATGGAAATCAGTTGATTGGTTGATTTGTTGATGGGTAAATAAATGGTCACTAGGATAAATAATTGGATAGTGAAATGTATTCATTTAGAAGTTAAAACAGAAATATTGAAAATTAGAAACATACATAAATAATTTACATATAATATATATATATATATATATATATATATATATATATATATATGCATATATGTGCAAGTACACACACACACATATATATATGAGCGTGTGTGTACTTACATATATTTTTTTAACTAATGATTCTTTTTTTTAAACTTTGTTTTAATTTGCAATTTTTTCATAACTCTCTTAAAGACTTGTATATTTTTTTTTCAAAACATAATTCACATATATGTTTGTACATATATTTACATATGTATTAAAATTTCTTGACTTGTAAATATATATTACATTTTTTGATCATTTGTAAATTTTTTGTGAATGGTTTTATCAAGTTATAATTTTTTTTTAATTGTAATATTTGAAATCTTTTTTTTATTAACTTTTAATTATTTTTCAAAACTTTTTTATTAAGCTTTATTATTTTTTTTATTAAGTTTTATTTTTTTTTTAACACACACATATATAAAGATAGATAGATAGATATTAATCGTTCATTATTTTTATGTTTGTTGCTTATTATTATTTTAAGTGATTAATTATTTTAAATTTTTTTTGGAATTTTTATTCTGTGTTAAGTTATAGATAATTAGTTATTTAATTTTATTTAATACTTGTGTAGAATATATATATAAAATATTTATTTGATAATTACTTATAAATTCAACATAACTTTGAAAATCAGAAGTTCAAATCGTTTGGTGATTAGACAATTTTTATGCTAAATGGTAAAGTTAAGTTGAGTCCATTGCTTATATATTGTTCAAATTGTGTACTTAGAATAGTCTTACATTCTCATTAGTTTGGCTACACATATCGAAATATCACCAAATTTGGCTACCAAGAAGTGTTTTTGTTGTATGTTAGTGGAATAGTATATGCTTGTTAGGTGGTATTCATTCATTAATAGTTAATTTTTCTTTGATATCTTGGAAATATAATCTTTTCGAAAAGTTGAAAATATTGTTAAGCTTTTTCTAAACTTTGGAATAATACTTTTATCAATTTATATATTTATGTTTGGTGGTAAAATTTTTATGTAATAATTGAAATTCATTTTTTATTATCAAATATATATTTCATTAATCTCTTAATTTCCAGTTTGTTGTTGTGTTTAATTATATTAAATCATGTTTCAAATTTTCATTCAGTATATATTTAATTTTCTATACTATTCTTAATATGTTAATGTTTATGTGTGATATATAGATAGTATGTTATATAAATAACTTTGAAAATGAGAAGGTTTAATCGCTTGATGATTGAAGAATTTTCTGTCAAATAGCAAAGTTAACTTGAGCAAAAAGAGTCAATAGCATACAGTTAATATATAAAGTGGTAGTTTTGAAATTTGATATGCAAAATAACATAGGGTATTCCTCAAAAGTGTTCACTTAATTTCAAATAAAAGTTCACATGTAATTAATCATAAATTAAATACCTACTATTTCTACAAACATTTGGAAAAATTCTATTACGTAATATGATCGATGTTAAATGTATTTATATGGAAGTTAGCGGATATAGTTAAATCTACTCTGGGAAATTAGATAAAATTTATATGCACTAAACTATATCAGAATTAATATAGCATACGTATAAGGTGTTTATATGCTAGTAAGTCACTGAAAATCAAAAACGATAAAAATTATATTTATATGATTAAACAACAAGCCTAATGGTTAGTGTAGTTATTATAAAATGAGAAGCCTGGTAAATAATTTGGATAATTCCAAAATAGCAAAACTTTCCCAGATAGTGTGATTGGTTAGGATATCACGTGACCTCTATTACGTAACGTGTTAACTTAGCAAAATTTGAACTAGATCTATATTTCAAAATGTATATCTAAAAAATTCACACATAGATGCTTTGCATGGGGTTTTAGATACAAATAAGAATGAACAAATTTGAAATAGCAAAACTAAAAAGAACAAATTCGCAAATATATGAATTGAAATTAAATAAATTAAAAAATATATTTTTTAAATGATAATGTATGAAGTTAATGACATATTAGACTGTGTGCGAATTATACTAAGTTCTCAGTGACATCATCTGTTGGTGACGATAACGCATCAATGAGTCAAATCTTATGTCTGAACTTGCTAGTGATTTGAAGCATAATCAGATAAGAACTTATCAAGCATTCTTCTTCAAGTAACCTGAGGAAATAGACATGTTTGCAGATGTGTCCGTATAACGTGAGTATAATTTATATGTTTTTAATTTAATAATATATAAAGTGTATGTGTACACTAATTTTTTCTTATGCATTTAGTTCACAGTTGTTATAGCATATACGCTTTAGTTTATTGAACCTAATCAAAAACTTAAAATGTAGGTTATGGTAATTTGTTAAAAATGATAAAGATAAAGTTATTATGTTAAAAGTAATTTAGATGATATATATATATATATATATATATTTGAATAATTCAAAAGTTTAGTCGTTTTATAGGGTATTAACAAATTAAAGATTTTAATAAGTTTTGTAACAAATGATAAAAGCTATTTATGCATGATTGTATTTTTAAATAATTCATATATTATCTAACTCTAAGCTTATTCTCTCACATAAAATTTATTTTTCGCTTTAATTGGTTGAACGGTGAATGTATGTGCTGTCTAAACTTTAGAAATAATTTAAAACCTTTGTTATTATCAGATTCTACTAAATAAAGCATAAGTGATTATATCTCTATTTTCTTTTTAATTTCATAAAATATAAGATTTATTTATTAAAACCATATGCAAATAGAGTAAAGAGTTAAAAGTTCTTAACATGTTTTACATATCATTTGAAACTTTTGTTAGTTTATTTCAAAAATTATAGATTTTATCCTAAATGGATGTTGTTTTGTTTTAATAATGCTATTTTTTAGTATGCACTGTTATTATTATTTATTTCCCATTTCATAAATTTCCCTATCCCTATATGTTATTAGTAATTCACATGCACGTATTGTTTAGTTACAATAGCAGTTAAATGAATATATTTTTTTCTTTCAATATTTAAACAAATTCCTTGTTAAATATATTTCTTTCAAAAAGTGGCAAGTTTTGAATGCACTAATTTTAGTATGCACTATTATTATTATTATTATTTATTTCCCATTTCATAATTTTCCCCCTATATGTTATTAGTAATTCACACGCATGTATTGTTTAGTTACGATAGCGGTTAAACGAATAAATGTTTTTCTTTCGATATTTAAACAAATTCCTTGTTAAATATATTTCTTTCAATAAGTAGCAAGTTTTGAATTTTGAGTGATTGTGTTTAATATTCTTAAAAAGAGGTAGTGTGGGTGAATAAAATTTAAAAATGTTTAAGAAAACTAATTTGCGTTAAATGAACTAATATGTGTTTATGAGAAAATTAATGTTATCATTCTAAAATTAATGAAAACTTGAAGTTACGAGAAAGTGCTTTTAATTATTCTTTAACAATTGGAAATACTCTTATCACATATCCTCACTTTGAGAGCAAACAGTCCCTAAACTTGAGTGAGTCAAAATTATCATACGAACTCATGTGCTTTATTCCCCTAAATTGAAAGCAGACACTGAAAATCTTTAACTAACTGTTTGAAAAATTACACATTACTAATATAAAACTCTCTCCTATGCAAAGGGTAACAAATTTAAACAAAGTATTTTTATCTTCTCGATATTTATGCTAAAAATTTATTTTGTAAAATTTCCTTTAAGTCAATTTTCTAGAAAATGCTTTAAATTACTTATAGTATATTCTCTTATCTACAATCCGCAATGCATTATCAAAAAACGATTCAAGTTCGCTGACTCAAAATCAAAATTTTTGCTATATAAATTGTGATGCTTTTTCCCCCTTCAAGTTGAAGTCTAACATAATGAGGTCCTCACATGAAAGTTTTAAAATTTCATTAAATGTAATATTTTATCCTACAGAAAACTATGCGTTACTTTATTATAGTTACTTTTGAACTCAACGTAACATTTCTTTAATTATTATTGTAATGGCATTATAATCTAAATAGTATATTCTATTATTATTTTAATCCTCTTATTACTTTAATAACATATGCTTTTATTTTTATTTAAATGCTATTAATATTGATAGTAGAGTTTAATTAGTATGTGTGAAAAGAAAAATATTGTCGTATAGAAAACTATGCGTAACTTTCTTATAGTTACTTTTGAGCTAAACGTAACATTATTATTATTATTTTGTAATGAAATTATTATCCTAATAGTATATGCTATTATTATTTAATCTTCTTATTATTTCAAAAATGTGTGCTGTTATTTTTATTTAAATGTTATTAATATTGATAGTAGAAGTTAATTAGCATGTGTGAAAAGAAAAATATTGTCCTATAGAAAACTATGCATAACTTTCTTACAGGTACTTTTTACCTAAACGTAATATAATTTAAATTGATTTATTATTTCAATATTATTATTTTTATGCTATTAATATTGATAGTAGAATTTAATTAGTATGCGTGTTAAAAATATATTAATTATCTAAAGACATGTTTAAAAAAACTTGCTGAAAACGTAAAAAATCAATTTTTAAAATAAATTTTTCTTTTAGTTAATGCTAAAATGTTCTTTGCAAAAATATTCTCTAAAACATTAATGCGAAAATTTAGAAAAGTGTGTTAAATTTCGTTCCTTAAAAAAGTGTATTATAAAAATAAGAAAACATGCTCTAAAATAATTCCATTTGCTGTAAAACATCGGTACATAAGATTCCCAAATATAAATTCATTTAAAGACAAAAACCTAACAATTTTTATTACTGAACCTAACGCGCGCTATCGTCCTACAATTTCCTGGCGATAAGAATAACCCCGCTGAAATATATTTCCCCTAAATACTTATAAAACTGATATATAATACATATAAAATTTATCAAAGTATCATTATTCTTTTAATATTAAATGCTGTTCCGATGGAATTCTAAATTAAACAAAGCGGGTGGGTCCACAATTAAAGAACAAAAAATTCCCTCCTAAAATTTATTTAGAAAACGTCATTTGTTCTCCACCTAAAATTCCGTAAAAACTCTTCATTAAAAATTATTCTTTCTCTCACTAAAAAATGCTATCCTACGCTAAAAAAACTTTTATCTCAAAAAAATCCTTATCAAAATTCTCTTATCTCCCTCTTCGCTTATCGCACTGCACTTCCGTTATCCCTTTCGCTTATCACGCTCTACTTACGTTATCGTACTCTAAGACGATAACGCATGACCTTCATTTGACCTTCACTCGTGCAGCGCGTGCAGCTGGCACAGAACGCCCCTTTTATATCTACTAGCAAGCTACAAATACAGCCCTTTTTTAGCGCTACGTAAGAGAAATATATATATAGATGTTATATCTAAACTAGTCGGATGTTCCAATCCCAAAAATCTTATACATGCTAATACTTCGAAATTCGTATCACAGTGGCAAAAATAAATGATAATCCATGCCCATCATGAGGATTCTAAGGATATGAAATTCCGTGTGTTAGTTCTTGAGATATGACTATGGCTAAAATCGTCTAAATCCTGAAAAAAAAATGCAACGTAGCAGCGTCACTTTTTAGGTCAGTTGCACCAAAACCTAATCAGCAATAACTTATATCAACGTCTTAGTGAATCTGAAGTTTGATTAAAATCTCTGCAATAGCTTATGAGATAGAACTATTGCGGAAATCGTGAAAATTCTGCGTAGTATTACCACATGTTGGGTGAGTTATTCCAAACAACTAATCAACATCAATTTATATCAAAGTATAACTGAATGTGAAGTTTGATGAAAATTTCTGCATACGCTGTTGAGATAGAGCTATTGTAGAAATCGGAAAAAAGGCAGGATGTCAGCGCCACCTGTTGGGCGAGTTATACCAAAAAATAATCAGCTCCAAAACATGGTACTACTGAATCTGAAGTTTGAGGAAAAACTGTGGATTAGTTCTTGAGATATAGTTATTGAGGAAATCATGAATATGCAGATAACAGCAACATCTGTTGCGCGATGTGCACCAAAATGTAATCACCACCAATTTACAATAGGCACTAACTGAATCTAAAGATTTGTTAAATTCTGTGCATTAGTTCTTGAGATAGAGTGCCCACAAAACTTGTATCACATACAGACAGAGTTGAAGACTCACAGACATACATTATCTAAAAACAGTCAAATCATATTCAATACCTTCTAAAACGTATAAATCCGTCGAAAACCGGAAGTGGAAAATTTTCACAGATCCAATACTTTCTTCTTGTAAAGATAGAACAAAATAATTAAAAAAATAGCATTTACAATATCCATGTAGCATTTGTAATATCCGTAGTTAGATTTTATTTTTTAAGGAAAATGTAGAAACTGTATAATAATTCTTTTACAGTAATACAATTCATTATTTTAAAATTTTGAACAATGTACAGTCGTGGAAAAAAAAAATAAACACCCCCTACTAACCCCTCAACAAATTATCGTAGACTAAAGTGACTGGTGCCGAACGATTGGATATAAAGTCTACTTTTAAATGATGTATATAAAATTTGCTTAGGGGGCCATCTACATATTAAAACGAATCCAAACTTCATTTTTTCAATAGCAATACCAATTTTAACGAGATATTTCAAATCTTCGGTTCAAACTATGCCTAGACAACAAATCTCAAGTCATTTGAATGGTAAGTTTTTGAATTATAAACATTCATAATTTAGTGCTTCTAATGTTAAATTACATTTCCATATTTTCATTAATATCTCCTGAAATTATGCTCCTAATGTGCTAATTTTTTGTGTAGCAATAATACTAATATGCCCAAACATGAATACGTTGAATTTGTAATTTTTATCATTTTATGATATGAATTATGAATTATGAAATTAATATTCGAAAAAAATATGAATTGCAATCTACAATTTTTTTGATGGATTTAGATTTATTAAGTCCTGCTTTATGGAAATCCAAAATTTCACACTTTTCTTCCAAGTAGTTTTCAAATTATGCTTAAAAAACAGCAAAATGATGGTTTAAGGGACCGTCTATGATAGAACTGACTAGATATTTTGAAATTTCTTATGCTGACCTGTAATCTAGCAGATTCCATTGACTGCTTGAGTGACGCTTAAGGTGCCTTGATCAAGAAGGGGGCTCTCTCGGTTAACAATCGAGCACCGAACTTCAATTTGGATACAGCTCTTAAAATACGCTCGTTTTAAAATAATTAATTTCTCGGAAACTTATGGTATGAATTGCATAAAAATTTGTTTTTAGGCTAATTAAAGAGTGTAGAATTCATTTATGCTGTCAGAATTGTGTACTGCTATTGAAAAAAAACAAAGTTATGGTTCGTTTTAATAAGTAGATGCTCCCCCTAAGCAAATTTTATATACATCATTTAAAAGTAGATTTTATTACCAATCGTTCGGTATCAGTAACTTCCTTCTACAGTAATTTGTTGAGGTGTTAGTAGGGGGTATTTACTCTTTTCTTTTTTCCCCACGACTGTACATCTAGATATATTTTTTATCAATAAGAATTGTTACCATAATTTTATTGAAATGGATTTTATTTAGCAAACGCCTTATTAGCTGTAGAACTTATCGAATATTTTTTAAGAACAATAAAGTTAGTAAAAACATGTATGCCAATATCCACAATGCACCGGGTGATATTGAATTTTTTGCTAAAAATACAGTAGTTGTAAAGAAGGCTACAACAAACAATTTTTGTATGCGAAAGCCGGCTCAAAATCTATTTTTAGGGTTCCGAACTTAAAAGCAAATACGGAACTATTATAAGATCATTCGTGTATCTGACTGTCCGTCTGTCACAGTCATTTTACTCGAAAACTAAGGAAAGAGGAAAGTTTAAATTGGCTGAAGTATTAAATGCTATTGATCCGCATAGTTATACAGGGTGATTCAGCTCGTCGGTGACAAACTTTAAGGATCGATAGAGCACACCTAGACGAACATTTTTGAATAGGGAATGTAGGGTCCCTGACGCGATGGTAAGGCGCTAGGCGCTTTCGAAAATTTGGGTGCCGAAATTCGAAACGTCATAAAAACTAGGGAAATGGTTAGATTTTCTTGCTTGTTGCGTCGAAATGATTCTGTTTGTTTAGACTTTCTTCAGTACCAATTTGATAAGCGTATCTCTTAAAACATGGATAGGGGGCGCTGCAGACTTTGGAGAGCTAGACAACAACTTTAAGCCCGTTATTTTGATAATTTAACACATGCTCGCCAAAGTTTATACTCTAACTTAAAGTTTGAACCCAAAAGTAGAGCCCTGCAAAAAGCGTAAGAGCCGGAATAAAATGTCAAAGTACAGGGTGGTCGAAACTCGAAGGCTCCTAGGAGATAAACAAACAGATTTCTTGACTTATGGCATGCATTTTCATGATTCTGTTTGCTGGGGCTCTCTGAAACTCAGTTGAACGGTACAAAAAGAAACATCGATAGGGGGCGCTTTGGGCAAAAAACATAATTCGTTGACATTTCGGACGCTAACTGGAAACGGGGCGCTACGATCAGTTAGAAACAAAACAAGAGAGTAATTTACTTATCATAAGAAGCTATTAAAACTGCAGTTTGTTTGTTTTTTTTAACAAACATAGCTGGTTTCAATCATGCACAATGCGCGCAATAAAATTTACATAAGGTGCCTTTTGCTGATTTATGCAAAAGATATCGTACCATATCGATATGCAAAAGATACGTAATGCGTAGACGACAACGCGAGATGACGTAGTTGTATGCGCAGACACGTCTTTTGAACGTGCGGTACCTACTTAAGCTTCGGGTTACTTGTCTGCAGATCGGTAGTAGGATGGAACGGTACACAAACTCTGAATTGGCTGACATGCATTTGGCGTATGGCGCTGCTGGTTGTAATGGACGAGCCGCTCAGCGGTTGTACGCCGAGCGTTACCCCAACAGGCAAATCCCCTGCCATGCCTTCTTCGCTCGAGTACACCAGAGGTTGTCCACAACGGGATCTTTCGACGGAGGCAGGCCTGAACGGGAGCGATCAGTGAGCACCCCCGACAACGAAGAGGCTGTGCTTAACATGGTTGAGGACAACCCAGGTCTTAGCACGAGAGATATCGCCAGACATGTTGGCATTTCGCAAGCAACTGCGTGGCGCATCTTACGTTCCCGGAATCTGCACCCCTACCACATCCAGCGGGTGCAGTTGCTCAGAGAGCAGGATTTTGGCCCTCGAGTGGAATTCTCAAGATGGTACTTGGCGATGAGATCCAGGGATCCCCGTTTTGTAAACAGCATTTTGTTTACGGACGAGTCCACCTTCAGCCGGGAGGGAATGTGGAACGCCCACAACAGTCATGTGTGGTGTGATGAAAATCCACATGAAACCAGAAGCCGAGCAGCCCAGGAGCGTTTCTCAGTAAATGTGTGGGCCGGCATTCTGGGGGATTGCCTCATTGGCCCTTATTTGTTACCTGAACGGCTGACAGGTGGAAATTACCTGATTTTCCTGGATCAAGTGCTGCCGCAGCTTCTGGATGAGGCGCACGTACCCGAAGGTTCGCGTCGCCAGATGTGGTTCCAGCACGATGGAGCTCCGGCCCATTACACGAACGACGTGCGTCTCCATCTAAACGCAAGGTATGGCCAGCGGTGGATCGGGCGTGGGGGTCCAGTTCACTGGCCTGCCCGATCACCAGACCTCACCTGCTTGGATTTCTTCCTTTGGGGTTACCTGAAGGCCGAGGTATACCATACACCTGTCAGCAGTGCTGAAGAACTTGTGGCGCGCATTGTGGCAGCTGCAGGGCAGATCAGAGATACTCCTGGCATTGTTGGAAACACACACTCCTCAATGCGACGGAGGTGCGAAGCCTGCATCATGGCCCAAGGTCGAAATTTCGAGCATCTTCTGTAGTGTTATTTTTTGTAAATAAATTTCCAGTATCATTGATGTTTTTGGTCTAAATTTATTCAGAAGTGTTGAGCAGAGGTAGAAAATGTGTTTTCATTATTACTAACTGATCGTAGCGCCCCGTTTCCAGTTAGCGTCCGAAATGTCAACGAATTATGTTTTTTGCCCAAAGCGCCCCCTATCCATGTTTCTTTTTGTACCGTTCAACTGAGTTTCAGAGAGCCCCAGCAAACAGAATCATGAAAATGCATGCCATAAGTCAAGAAATCTGTTTGTTTATCTCTTAGGAGCCTTCGAGTTTCGACCACCCTGTACTTTGACATTTTATTCCGGCTCTTACGCTTTTTGCAGGGCTCTACTTTTGGGTTCAAACTTTAAGTTAGAGTATAAACTTTGGCGAGCATGTGTTAAATTATCAAAATAACGGGCTTAAAGTTGTTGTCTAGCTCTCCAAAGTCTGCAGCGCCCCCTATCCATGTTTTAAGAGATACGCTTATCAAATTGGTACTGAAGAAAGTCTAAACAAACAGAATCATTTCGACGCAACAAGCAAGAAAATCTAACCATTTCCCTAGTTTTTATGACGTTTCGAATTTCGGCACCCAAATTTTCGAAAGCGCCTAGCGCCTTACCATCGCGTCAGGGACCCTACATTCCCTATTCAAAAATGTTCGTCTAGGTGTGCTCTATCGATCCTTAAAGTTTGTCACCGACGAGCTGAATCACCCTGTAGATTATTAACCATTAACAAATATATTTAGGAAAAGGGTAGAGGGGCTAGTTAAGTTACTTGAAAAACAAATCTTTTCTTTGTACATTGTGTGGGGCATCGTGTGAAATCTTTCGTAGCGCCAAACTAAAAAATATATATTTAATTAAGTTTTAGGTATTATATTTTCAGAGATATCGGCGAAAATGTAATGAAAAAAATGTGCCCCCCCCCCCTCTATTTCCGAATCTACTGAGACTAAAATTATGAAAAAATTATGCGTAGTAAACATTAATTTAAACCTTGCAGGAAAACTATAGCGATTACCCTAAGTCACATAGGTTTCGAGAAAATCGCATTTTTCCGTTACACACAAATTTTGATTTGCGGGCGTTCAGAAAAGAAGTTGAGAAGCGCTGGAAGTACCTGTCATCACAAAAATATAAATGGGTTGATCATAGTGATTTTTGAAAAACAATGTTCGGTAATTAGCCGATTTATTAACCCTTAAAGGCACGGACGTTTTAGACATGCATAAAGAACACGGACGACGTGCCAAAGTCTTTTAAAGCCAAATAACAGCTTTTAATTACATATTTGTGAAATGCAATGCCCAATTACTAATCCATATATTCATTGTACGGAACCCTCTGTACGCGAGTAATACTCGTATTTGACCGGTTATTTTGCTTAAAAATACAAAGTGTTTCACGACAATAAGAAAGCAACTAATGTTTATAATTGAAATGGAAACAAAGAAATTTTATACTTACGTACCATGTTTTCAACTGCAATGTTAAAAATGCAGATTGTATATCATTGTATATAATACATTATTTTGTAAATATTCTAACAGTATTATGTTGACAGTATGGAAAAATGTCAATGTTACATTAAATGTATATATTAATATTTGCTACTTACTTACAAGTGAAATATGTAAAACCAAAAACATATTTTTTAAAAGCACAAATTCTTTTATGGATTATGATGTTTATCTTTAAAATCATGTTCACTCTCATGACTAATATTCATCTTCCAAATAAATTTCCTTTACAATGCATTAATTTGGCATAGGGTAGATAAAAATCACCACTTTGATTTATGCTTGTTAGGAAGTGTAAACTATTAAATTTATGTAATTTTTACTTTCTTTCTTTTTAATTTATGTAACTATTTATGTAGCTATTAAATTTATGCAATTTTTACCTTTTTTCTTTTTTATGATATGGTAACTAAAAAGGGAAAAAATAACTTTTTTTATAATTTATATTCAGGATTTTCAAATTGTTTTTCCTACGCATAATTATAATTTAGTTAAAATAAAACAGGGTTTAATTGATTAAAATCCATTTTTCAAAATAGCATACGATGTTCACACTTTTATTTGTCACTTAAATTTTCTCATTTTAGTGTTTAAAATATTTCATTGTTACCGTTTATCAGGCATTTGCAACATTTTGGCAAGTGTGGTTTAGTGCGCGATTTACTCCATTGTTTTTGTAACTTGTGTATAGCTGTAACCATAAAAAATACTTAGCCCTTTAATGCATCATTTTTTACTATCTTATAAAGATAGAGAAAAAAAAAAGATTTTATTGTCTCCCCACGATAACAACAATACGAACAAAAAAATATAGAATTCACGACTTTAAATGCTTGTAATAACACGTAAGTAAAACATAAATAGTTCACAGATCAATAGAAAAGCGCCAAATGGCAAAAAAAGTATGTAACTCCTGAGTTACATTATGAATTTAAGGGTTAAGGATTTATCACCTGCGGCGGTATAAAAAAGGAATGCATTATGCAGTCACATTAACAGCGATTTAAAGAATCGTGCGTATTGTAGAATATTTCAAGCAGAAAACTTAATAAAAGCTTCTTTTTCTTTAATATATGAAAATTATTTATGAAAATATATTAACCACAATGCGTTATTTTTACCTGAATTCCTTTTTTTAAGAGAAAGGTACGCTATTAATTTTATTCAAAGTTATTTGACCAAAGGGTTTAATTTCTTATGCACTTGATTATTAATGAGCTGTGGGCGAGAATTCCAAATTGTCATTTGCATTTTACTTACATAGCAACGGTTAGTATCGTTAACCAGTCAACACTCAAACTCTTCTATATATATATGTAATAATAAAAAATTTCGCCTCTTTTTCTTAGTAAAACTATTCCAAATTCTTAATATTTTTCCATTTTTACCTATCTTTAATAATATCTTAATATCTTTTGTCTTTTATTTCATGCATTTAAAGTTGCGTATTCTTTTATTCTAAAAACCTTATTCCGTTCGCCTAATCTTATAAAACCCATTAAATTACTTTTTCATTTTATTCTAAAACTAAGTTCTCTTACTTTCGAATGTTTTAATATCATTTATTCTTTGGTGTTCTATACGCACAATTCCATGCGTCCGCCAGCACTATTTGCACTTGAATTCTGACGCCGTATAAAAGAGTTCATTATCGACGTCATCCTTTCCCATCGAATCGTAATCTGTTTTATGTCCCATCCTTCCCCACCTCTCTTCTAGCATTGGTCTTTTAACTTTCTGTAACCTTCCGCGCGCTGTTTTTCGGAGTACAAATATTGTTACATCGGCGAAGGAGAGGAAGATTTTACGTTTTTCTGGTTGTCTAATTAACCTGCGTCGCTTGGAGTAAACGTTCTAATGTGTAGATCCTATGCTTGTAACATCTAAAGTTTTGTGAATTGATGATCAATTTTTGAGAGTTGATGGAATAACTACTGGAAATGTTTTACTATGTTTTTTGTCAATAAAACCAGTTTCAAGTGACAATGACTCTCTATATTCATTACGTAAGGGAAATTATCTCAATGTGTCTCAATCCTGTCTTTACTCGCCACCCTGACTGCAATCCGATATTTTCAATATAACGGATGGATGGTTTTGATTGTTCTACTACATTTTATGTCGAGGTGTACTGGTGTCGCCTAAATATCTGAAAGTCGGTAGCAAAATGCTACATATATAGGTATCACTTTTGAGAATTCCTTATAATTGATGCATTTATTGATTTTCTTGAAACATTATTAAATATCGCATTTTCCTTTTTAACACTTTCCAACAAAGTTGAAAAGTGTTTATGATTTCCGTTTGTCTGGACGTCTGTCCGCGCTCTAACTTCATTAAATATACTCGGATTACCCTGAATTTTTTTTAAGTTATTGACGTTTACCATAGCACGTTCCCTATTTCAAATGAAGTTTGCAGCGTGTTTAGTTCATTTACAGGGACAGTCGAAAGTTTTCCGTTACAATATGGCCTATGGAAAGAAATCGTTTAAAAGGATTTTTAATGATGTTACACGCATCCAAACATAACAAAATTGATATGCATTTATGAAGTGCACTAAAACATGCGTTCTGTATAATATGGGGTGCAAAGAATAGTTATTATTCTTTTAAAGGGCCACACAAAAGATTTCCGTTACATAATGATATGGAGAGGAAGGGGGGAATTGTTTGCGGCGTATTTTAATTATGCTAAACTATTTCATTATATAATGAAATTGATATACGTCACTGAGGTTTACTATAAGTTATTTCATGTATATTACGAAGTGCATAGCATTTACTGTGACACACAAAAGCTTTCAGATACTACACAGTATCAGAAGTACTGTACATTAGCGATGATTGCTGGAAATGCATTTTCAATTGTGATATGCGCTCTTATGTTTGACTATATTTATGCATACTATATGGTGTGTATAAATGCTATAATTCACATACAGGGCTACACAAAATATTTCGTAAGGGTTACTGGGTAATAGCGCAAATTGATTAAAGGTGGTTTTTAAATGAGTTATTCATTTTTACGCTTAAATGCATTTAGTTTACTAATAAAAGTTAGTAGAATATAGATAAAATGATAAACCGGGTCACGCAAAGAATTTGATACATATCGTCTATGGATGATAATTTCTGGAAATGTGGTTTCAGTAGTTTTAAGAGTGTTTTAGTTTGAATTAAATTTTAGCTATAGTGGCGTATAATAAAGTACTAGGTAGACTACAGGGCTGTACAAATGCATTCAAGTATTTTTTCAATTAATTGTATAAATTGCTGAAAGAGAAATTTCAACCTGTTATACGTTTTCTTGCTAAACTAAATTTTCCCATTATATAGTATATATATCAACCAACATAGAGATCAAATGCAGGGCTGTTCAAAAGAATTGGAATACATATTTGGCTGTGGGCGGTAACTACTGAAATTAAAAATTTAAATGCTTAGTTATCTTATTTACTTTATTTCCCCTAGTAACGAAGTTTCGTTAACGCTTTCAGGGTGTGTTGGAAAGTGTTTCATAATCTATGCTGCACATATGATATTACTTACTTGTTTAATATTTGCGGAATGCATGATATAGAATTCAAACTTTGTATAAAAAATTGTCATGATAATTGAAAATCATAAGTTTTTTGAAATCCAGTAATAAGAGTAAAATTATGCAAGAATGACATTCTGACAAGAGATGAAATGGATTTTTCCCTCTTTATTTCTTATTTATATTTTCTTCTTTTTAATGTTTAAAATGTTTGATTGAGACTGTTTCTCGGGCAATTGGTCTATTTTGGCAAACGTGGTTTGGCTAATGATTGACTTTTTTTTTTTTTTTTTTTTTTTTTACATTGATGCAATTGTAACCACACCTAGCACCTGCGGCGGCTAAAAAAGAAAAGCATTAGTAAAGCTAAAGCTGGGTTCCCGGGTGGTCATCTCTGCTATTATATTCACAGGAATTTAAAGAATCATGTATCTTATGAAAATGCACCAACCACAATGCGTCATCTTTGCCGGATTTCTTTTCTTAAGAAAGAGTCAGAATATTAACTTTTTCCAAGGTTTCTGGGCAACAGGGTTTAATTTTTTTATGCAGTTGCTTATTAATTAGTAGTGAGCGTTATAGACAATTAATCATTTACATTTTGAGAACTTAGCAGCGGTTAATAACGTTGATCAGTCAACGCTGAAATTCTTTTATTTATATTTTCACTTCTAAGAATTTATTAAAAGAAATATATTTATTGATTTTCTGAAACTTGATTATGCATCTTACTTTTATAGTCAAGAGCTGGAAAAGTTTCTGAAAGACGATGCATTATTTGGAAACAGAACAAATAAAATGGAACAAGAATGAATACTATAAAATTGTTTTATGAAAATTTTATAGAAATGGTGGAAGTTGTTACTGTTACGTGCCAGAATCTTTGAAACAAAAAAAACTCTTATAATATCCCAGACTCTTAATGACTTTTACTTTAATTCATTTTCTGTTACTTTCTTTTCAGGGTTCTCATATGTACGTGTTTGTGCCCAACCCAGAATTTCTGCGGTTGATGTTGGACTTTACCAAATGTATCTGTATCGGCTTTTTCGCGCGTTCTTTTTTTTTCTGTCATGTTTCCTTCGGAAGGGAACAGGTGCTTTTTTTCCTCTCCCTCCATTCTCTGTTATTAATTATATTTAACCTAGAAATTTCATTAAACCTTTTAAAGGAAAGGAAATCTACTTTTGTGGCTCAAGCATGCACACTATCTATTCGAAAAGAAAAATATTAAGCAACACACAGTCAACTTTCTATTTATAAATTTTTAGGTATTTTCTTGTGACATATGCAGACGTTTTCAATGAAGAAGTTGAACCAAGGATCGGGGCGGACCCTGCGACATTTTGAGGTAAGCCAAATTCCTTATCTCTTTTTTTTTCCTAATTTTGAAAAAATGATATATTAGAATATATAATATTCAAGAGGTCTCTCCTTTATAACAGATTATGAGACTGATTTGTCGCATTGCTACAGAGGAAAATTGGAAAATTATTGCTACTTTATTCTTTAATAATAGTATCTGAAAATGTTTGAAATATAGAATTTGATATCATATGAAGCTTTAGAAAAATGTTTTATTATAAGTATTTTTGCTATGCCTAAAAAAGCATAAGCAACTTAACGGTACTATCGAAACATTATTTTTTAAAACCTTTTTACTCATAATTTGAATATTGACATAATATTTATATATATGCAATATCGTAGTCTATATATGAAAAATGAGTATCTTAAAGGATACTGTGATAGAAAAACTGAACGCAAGCAATTATAATAGTTTGGAAGTTCAGATTAGAAATGTATTTACAGAAGGAGGACCTCTATAGTGCTATCAGTCAGGATCCGCCCGATCCAGTGACAGATGATTTTAGAAACAAAAATAGGAAAGCGCGTGCCATTACAAATTTGTTGATCGATGATGATCAGATTATTAATGTGAAGAATTTAGAAAGCGCGCAAGAGTGTTGGCTTGCTTTAAAGGAAGTTCATGAACGTTCTAATCTAAGTAGTAAACTATTCCTTCTAAGAAAACTTTATTGTACAAAATTAAACGAAGGTGGTAATATGGTTGATCACCTTACCAAAATTTATGAAACGCGCGATAAGCTAGTCGCTATCGGCGAAAATTTAAGTGATCAGCACCTTGCTGCTTTAATGCACTGCTCTCTCCCTTCCAGTTATGACGGTCTCATTACCGCTTTGGAGGCGAGGGATGAGCGTGACTTTAGTGCTAGTTTTATTCGCACAAATTTGATAGACGAACACTCGAAGAGAGTTGAAAATAACCGCGGAATTGATAACAGCCACTCCGCATTAAAGGTGGTGACATTCCGTAAAAGCAAACAAAATAAATTCTGCCGGTACTGCCAAAAGAACTCCCACAATACTAATGATTGTTGGACCTTGAAAAATAAAAATAAAAATAATCCTAAGCAGTACCAACACCCTAATCGTTTTCCCAACCAGTCACAAAAATCGGCTATATGCTCTCAAGGCAGCGCATATGCGAATACTAACAAAAATAGGAATTTTGAAAAAGAAACACCTAATGATAGAAATGTTACATTTTTTGTTGGGGATAATGTAAAAGATCTCTGGATGATTGATTCAAGGTCTTCAACTCATATTTGTAATAACAAAAACAAGTTTAATGATTTTCATAACAGTGCTTCTAGCGTAACAATCGCAAACGGTCAAGATCTTTGCTCTGAGGGTTACGGGACTATAAACTTAAATACATTAATGTCGGATAATGCACACAGAACGATAACACTAAAGAATGTATTGTATGTACCCGAAATTGAAACGAATTTAATTTCTATAAAAAGGGCTACTGAAAATGGTTGTAAAGCCATATTTGAAAAACAATCTTGCAAGATAACTCACGAAGGTGTTACGTACCTCGAGGGCTATGTAAACAATAATTTATATGAGTGTAAAATAGAACAAAATATGTCTCACAATGTAAATATTATAAATGAATGCGAAAATAAAAATTGTCTACACAAGTGGCATAGGAGATTAGGCCAAAGAAACGTTAATCACCTTAAGGACTTAGTAAATAATGATATGTCGTTAGGAATTAAAATTGACAAATGTAAACACAGTGATACATGCGAAACATGCATAATTTCTAAACTAACTAGTGATCCATATCCCAAAGTCGCTAGTTTTCGAGCTACAAAGCCCACAGAATTAGTGCACTCCGATTTATGTGGGCCTATGCAAACAGCGACGGTTGGCAGAAAATATTATTTTTTGACTTTTGTAGATGATTTTAGCTGGTTTACCATAACGTACTTACTGAGAACCAAAGATGAAGTTTTCCCTAAATTTAAAGAATATGTTGCAATGACCACGAATAAAATTGGCAGGAAGGTACGTGCTATCCGTACCGACAACGGAGGGGAATACACAGGGAAGGAAGTTGAAAATTATCTAAAAAATGAGGGAATTAAACATCAACTTACTGTTCCGTATTCCGTGCCTCAAAATGGGGTTGCGGAGCGTAAGAACCGTACCTTGATGGATATGGCTCACTGCCTACTTAAAGACAGTGGTTTACCTAACTCATTCTGGGGCGAAGCCGTCTGCACCGCAACTTACATACAAAATCACCTCCCGACTTCATCCAACGACTGCACTCCCTACGAAAAATGGACTGGTCGCAAACCAGATCTTTCAAATATCAAAACCTTCGGTTGTCGCGCCTTTGCTTATGTTGAAAAAACTCATAGAAGAAAATTGGATAATACAGCCATAGAGGGGATATTCGTAGGTTACTACAATAGGAGTAAGATCTACAGAGTTTGTACGGACGGTAAGAAATTCGTAATAAGTAGAACCGTAAAATTTCTGGAGACTAAAAGTGAAAATATAACTGAGGATAGCATATCAAATAAAAACAATGAAACACCGAATTCTGAAAATCCGGTTACGAAATTACAATTAATCGAGGATAATATTGACAGCGCCGAAAATACAACGCAAAATCAAAATGCAAATTCGGATACAATGCAGAACGTCCGCGTAGATCAAACAGACGGAACAGGGGTGTTCCTCCCAATATGTTTGCGTTCTTAACAAATAACGTTAAAGTAGAAGATCCGAAAAGTTGGGACGATATAAAAAATATGCAAAAGCCGATTGAAAAGGAAAAGTGGATCGAAGCGACTTTAGAAGAAATGAATTCTCTTCGCGAAAATGATACATGGGAATTGGTCGAAGTCCCACCAGGAACGAAAGTGATCGGTTGCAAGTGGGCATTCAAATCTAAATACAATAGCCAGAGTTTGCTGGAAAAGTTTAAGGCTAGGCTGGTCGCAAAGGGTTTTTTCCAAAAAATATGGGGTAGATTATGATGAGACCTTTGCACCAGTCGCGTCTCATACGACAATTGGAAGTTTTTTAGCAATGGCATTGTATAAGGATTTGAACTTAAGACATGTAGATATTAAGACCGCTTTCCTTCACGGGGAATTGCAAGAAAATGTGTATATGCATCAGCCTGAAGGCTATGCCGTTCCGGAAGAGGAGCATAAGGTATGCAGACTCAAAAAGGCCATTTATGGTTTGAAGCAGGCCGCCAGAGCGTGGAACCTGACATTACATAAATCATTATCTAAACTAGGTTTTCACCAAAGTAGGATCGATAAATGTTTATATAAACAAACAACCAATAACACAGCGACTTACTTAATCCTACTTATGATTGGAAATAACCCACTTCTGACATCAAAAAAGCAGGCTTGCATTGCCATGTCGTCAGTTGAGTCAGAGTACGTGGCTGCCGCTTGTGCAGCACAAGAGACAATTTGGATTCTACAACTCCTGAAGGAACTGGACCACGAGCAGGAACTACCTATACAACTGTTAGAGGACAACCAATCCTCCCTTACACTTGCTGAAAGCGACAAGCATCATCAAAGAACCAAGCATATATCTCATCGTTATCATTTACTGAGAAACCTTGTCGAGGAAAGGACAATAACTATGACTTACCTTGAAACTGCAGCAATGACTGCCGATCTTCTGACAAAACACCTGCCCAAGCCTCGATTCGTGCTTCACAGAAAAACTATATTAAACCTGTAAAACTTTTTTTGTTCCGCCGATTCAGCGGGAGTGTTACGTGCCAGAATCTTTGAAACAAAAAAACTCTTATAATATCCCAGACTCTTAATGACTTTTATTTTAATTCATTTTCTGTTACTTTCTTTTCAGGGTTTTCATACGTACGTCTTTGTGCTCAACCCAGAATTTCTGCGGTTGATGTTGGACTTTGCCAAATGTATCTGTATCGGCTTTTTCGCGCGTTCTTTTTTTTTTCTGTCATGTTTCCTTCGGAAGGGAACATGTGCTTTTTTTCCTCTCCCTCCAATCTCTGTTATTAATTACATTTAACCTAGAAATTCCATTAAATCTTTTAAAGGAAAGGAAATCTGCTTTTGTGGCTCAAGCATGCACACTATCTATTCGAAAAGAAAAATATTAAGCAACACACAGTGAACTTTCTATTTATAAAACTTTAGGTATTTTCTTGTGACATATGCAGACGTTTTCAATGAAGAAGTTGAACCAAGGATTGGGCGGACCCTGCGACATTTTGAGGTAAGCCAAATTCCTTATCTCTTTTTTTTTTTCTAATTTTGAAAAAAATGATATATTAGAATATATAATATTCAAGAGGTCTCCCTTTATAACTGTTACTACACTGTAAAAAAAACGACATTTTTACAGTACAAAGTACTGTTCATCTCGCGCACAAACTCGATCACAGTGAGTGTGCTGCATCTTTCTTTGGTTCTCTGACTATATTAACATGGAAAATACAGTAGTTGCGTAAAATTAACAGCACAATATGCTGGCAATTTGGACGCCAGCAGTTTGTGCTGTAAAAAAAATGCGTCCAAATTGCCAGCACATTGTGCTGTTAATTTTACGCAACTACTGTATTTTCCGTGTTAATATAGTCAGGAAACCAAAGAAAGATACATTCACTGTGATCTAGTTTGTTCTGGCAAATCTACAGTGGTTTTTTTTTTTTTTTTTTTTTTTTTTTTTTTTTTTTTTTTTTTTTTTTTTTACAGTGCAGTCAAAGCTGAACCTGTTTTATATCTATTTTTTTCTTTTTTTTTTATTTCTGGGGATTCCTTAATAGTAAAAAAATTATTGCTTTTCTGGAAATAACATTAAATATCGCATTTTTCTTTTCAAGATTTTCTGAATGTGCGGTATAGATTTCGCAAATATTATAAATAGATGTCATCATAACTGAAATTCATAAATTTTTGCAACTCAGTAATATAAGGAAAATTATGAAAGAAAGATATTCTAACAGGACATAAATATAATTTAAATTAAATAAATATACATATATATTACACTCTTTATTTGTTATTTATATTTTCGTCTATTTAGTGTTTAAAATATTTTTTTGTTGCAAATTCTCAGACAGTTGGTTTATTTTATCAAGAGTGGTTTGGAGAATCATTAATTCCATTGAGTTTGCATACCCAGCCCCTGCGACCGCTAAAAGCGTAATGTATTTTGTGATGACATAAACAGCGATTTAAAGAATCATGTATCATACTTTAAGGAGAAAACTTAATATAAGCTCCATTTAATTAATATAAGAAGTTTTTTTTTTTTTTTTTTTTGAAAATTTATCATAAACAATGTGTCATCTTTGCCTGATATCCTTTGCTAAGAAAGAGACAATCTATTTTTTTATTCAACGTTTCTTGACAACAGGGTTTAGTTTTTACGCACTTATTTATTAGCAGTGAACGATAAAGATAATTAGTCATTTTCATTTTGAATATCTAGCAGCAGTTAATAAAGTTAAGTACTCTACAATCAACGTCTTCTACATGTTTTTTCGGTTTTGAGAATTCCTTAAAAGCAATACATTCATTGATTTTCTAAAAATATCAAAATCACATTTTCTTAAAAAGATTTGTTGTATGTTCGGTACAGAATTTGCAAACAGTATAAACAAATGACATCGTAAATGAGAATTATAAAAACATTCAAACATTTTTTTATGTAAGAGAATATTATGTAAGAGAGACATTCTGATAGGAGATAAAGAAATATTTTAAATAAACCCCCTTGGATACACATTAGTTTCGGGGCTGCCACTGACGTGCTTTATTATTATTATTATTATTATTATTTTCATCTGGCACCATTTTCGCAAAACAAAAATCTTTCATATACACTTTGACAACATGTGCAAGCGAAATATACTACAATGAGTTGTATGAGTAGAATATAAAAAATAAGCGCCAGCGGCCATGACCAGTCTCAGCCATCAAATGTACCCAAGTGGTAATATATATATTTAAGAATTGCGCTCCCGCGCAATACTTATTTATTTCCAGTGTCACTTCTCAATATTAATTTAACATAGAAAAGCCTATGGAGATCATAACTTTTTCATTTTTTCTTCCCACCTTTTTGTCCCTGATGCCACTCATTTTTATTTTTTTGCTACTTCTAATAATATTATAAATTCAAAGTGTAAAAACATTTCCCTGACGTCAGGGTCAAAACGGATCATAAAATGTCTTTGCATATAGGTGGATCTATAATCTAGAGAGTAACATGGGCTAATTTTTATTTACATTATTCAAATATTTTTCTTAATAATTCCAAATTGCGCCTTTTTCATTGAGAATCAACGGACATTTTCTAATAAAATTTAACATTTTTCCTTCATTGTTGTAAATAATTCAAAAGCCATAGTAATAATTTGTCTATTTTTAGTTGAATGATTTTCACGTGAAACATGATACTGAAGAAACTGAAATAGTTTTTTTAAGAATTAAAAAGAAGATGAATATGGCGTCATAGTTGATAAAAAAATGACATTTTCAAGCAGATTTTTTAAGTTCAGATTGTAATTTTTTGACCAAACTACAGCAACCTACATTATGCACTGGCGAAACATTTTGAATTATACATAGGTAAATTGCATCACAAATTGTGATGCGATATCGCACAAATCAAAGCCTGATGATGATACCCTCCATTAATTTTGAAATGTGTTGGTCTGAATGCAGTAGTTATTAAAAAACTTCACATATTAAACAAAAACCTAATTTGCAGAACAAATTAAAAAAACAAAATTTATTTCTTAAATTGTTTAAGCCCGAGAAGGGGCAGATATTAAGATATTTCATTCAATTTGTTCTACATTTAATGTTAAATTTTTGTAACAAATAAGTTAAAACAATTGAACATTAAAAAATAAAAATTAAATTCATACAACATAATACTTTAAACACCTAAATATTTAGATTCCGTTCAAATGAAATCGAAATAAATCTTAGACTTTTTCCATTTTTAAGTTGTAAATATTTGTACTGCAGATTTTTCATTATGTTTATGACAATTGTACATAATATGATAAGATACATGCAAAATACAAAACTTTTTAAAAAGTCTAAGATTTATTTCGATTTCATTTGAACAGAATCTAAGTATATAGGTGTTTAAAGTATTATGTTGTATGAATTTCATTTTTATTTCTTAATGTTCAATTGTTTTAACTTATTTGTTACAAAAATTTAACATTAAATGTAGAACGAATTGAATGAAATATCTTAATATCTGCCCCTTCTCGGGCTTAAACAATTTAGGAAATAAATTTTGTTTTTTTAATTTGTTCTGCAAATTAGGTTTTTGTTTAATATACAGGGTGATTCATAAATATCGAAACAATAGGCTATTTCCTTAAATATTGCCCCTACACCCATACTTCCAATTGCAAAGTTCCATAAAAAAAGATGCAAAATTTAAGGAAATAAGTTGCAACTACATAGGGGGTGTATTTGAAAAAATACGAAAATTAAATTTTTATACGGCCCCCGTAGTGTAAAAATTCCAATCAGGAAAACTTTCCTTATCCATTCCTGAATTAAGCACAAAAAATTGCATCTTCATATCTGAAAAAACTCGCAGAGTTATGGCCGTTTAAATAATTCATCAGGTTTTAAGGGATTAGACACAAATTGAAATGCGTGCAATCGAAGAAACAATGTTACTTTAAGAGTTCTAGGAAACATGTAAAAAATATATTTGTTGAGAGAATTTTTAATTTTTATTATTATTATTATTATTTTTTTTTTTTTTTTTTTTTGGTTAATGTTGTGTTTTGGTGATGGTTAACCATATAATTTGCAAACAAAATCACATCCTAATATTTCTTATAAAGTTTTAAAAAAATTTAAATGTTTAGTATTTTTTTAAGCGGATTTAATTTAAAATCTTTATAACTCGAAACATTATTCTTCGGATTTCAAATTTTTTCCATTTAATTAAAGAAAAAGGTATAGTTTTAATTTTGTTTCAGGAATTTTTTTAATTTTAATTTTTAAAAAAATTAAAAATATTTATTTAAAAAATTATGTAACTTATTTTTAAAAAATCATATTTTCAAAAGTAAATTTTTTTTTCAAATTTGCCGAAACGAAATTAATGTAAAATAATCAAAAAAGACATGTTCCAAGTTTGCACCTTTTAGGTAGCTTTCATTACAAAAAGCTACCTATTGCAGCCGTTCGGAGGAAAGCGATTTCAAAAAATTTTGGTATATTTTCATCGATCATGACCCCCAGACCCCGAAACCCCCCTCCGTTCAAAATTTATATATATATATATATTAATATATATGTATATATATATCAATATATATATCTGACATTTGTCATACTGTAACTCTCGTATTTATTAACCGATTTGGATGTAATTCGGTGTGTATATAGTACATACCAATGTCTCGACCGAGTTCGTTGGCCAGCTTCATTCGCCATTTTGTTTGAAAATGGCGGCCATTTAAAAATTTTAAAAAAATTTAAAATTTGACATTTGGTACCAAAATTTTGAAAATGGAAAAATATTTTTTCCTTACGTATTTGACCTTTATACAAAGACTCCGGAGCAGTTTTTGTTTCGTCTATATCTTAAAAAATGGCTGAATTATAGCATTTTGAATTTCTAGCATGGCTGACATTTTGAAACGTCCTGAATTTTGTCACGCGATAAAAGACGTATTTATGAACCGATTTGGATGTAACTTCGTTTATACATAGTACTTACCAATGTCTCAACCGAGTTCGTTGGCCAGTTTCATCCGCCATCTTGTTTAAAAATGGCGGCCATTTAAATTTTTAAGAAACATTTAAATTTGAAATGTGGTACTAAAAAACTGAAATTTGAAAAAGTATTTTTTTCTTATGTGTTTGACCTTGATAAAAAGATTCGGGAGCAGTTTTTGTTTCGTCTATATCTTATAAAATGGCTGGGTTATAGCATTTTGAATTTCTAGCGCGGCTGACATTTTGAAACGTCCTGATTTTTGTCACGTGATAACAGGCGTATTTATGAACCGATTTGGATGTACCTTGGCGTGTACATAGTACATGCAAATATTTCGCCAGAGTTCGTTGGCCAGCTTCATCCGCCATCTATTTTCAAAATGGCGGCCATTTAAAAAAAAATTTTAAAATTTTAAATTTAAAATGAGATACCAAAAAATTAAAAAATTAAAAAGTTTTTTCTTGTATGTTTTTTACCTTAATACAAAGATTCCGGAACAGGTTTTGTTTCGTCTATATCTAAAAAAATGGCTGAGTTATAGCATTTTGAATTTCTATTGTGGCTGACATTTTAAAACGACCTCATTTTTGTCACGCGATAGCAGGCGTATTTATGAACCGATTTGGATGTAACTTGGTCTGTTTCTGTACATAGTACATACCAATGTCTCGACCGAGCTCGTTGTCCAGCTTCATTAGCCATCTTGTTTCAATTGGGTTGCCATCTAAAAAAAATTAATTTAAGGTATTAAAAAATTGGAAAATGAAAAAGATTTTTTTATGTGTTTGGCCTTGATACAAAGATTCTGGAGCAGTTTTTGTTTCAGAAAATTTGTTCTTTTGTTTATATGTTAAAAAATGGTTGAATTATAGCACTTTGAATTTCTAGCATGGCTAACACTTTGAAACTATCTTGTATTTGTCACGCGATAACACACGTATTCGCCTATTTCGATGTAAGAAGGCATGTGGATAGTAGACATCAATATCTCGACCAAGTTCGCTGGCCAGCTTCATCAGCCATTTTGTTTCAAAATGGCGGCCATCAAATTAAAAAGTCCTTCCGGCCAGTGCCGGGAGGAAGAGGTAGCTTTCATATTCCTTATTTTAAAAAAGCCAACCTATATCATTCAAACACACGAAGCTCAATTTAGTGAAAACCGAATATAGGAGATTCAATACTAATTTTTATCAATATAATGAATGAGAATTTCGCGAAATTAGTCAGCTTTATCCAAGCTGCTTTTCTTTAAAGTAACTTATATTTGGCTGCCAAATTCGGCGATTTCTTAAAGTGCCTGCCATTTTAAGACAACATGGTGGATGAGGCTAAGCAGTGAACTTGGTCGAGACCTTAGTAATTGCTGTGCACATGCTCACTCACATCGGAATCGGCTGATATATACGAGTGATGTCGCAGGTAAAAAATCAGATTTTTCAAAATGTCACCCACAATAGAAATTGAAACTGCTACATCTGAGCCATTTTTTAAGGTAAAGACAAACAAAAAATGCTTCTGAATCCTTATATCAAGGTCAAATACTTAAGAAAGAAACCTTTTTCAATTTCTAATTTTTTTGCACCTCTCTTTAAATATATATATTTTTTAATTTAATGGCCGCCATTTTGGAACAAGATGGCTGATGAATCTGGCCAGCGAACTTGGTCGAGTTATTGATGTATACTATCCACATGCCTTCTTACATCGAAATAGGCGAATACGTGTGTTATCGCGTGACAAATACAAGATCGTTTCAAAATGTTACCCATGCTAGAAATTCAAAGTGCTATAATTCAACCATTTTTTAAGATATAAACAAAAGAACAAATTCTCAGAAGCAAAAACTGCTCCGGAATCTTTCTATCAAGGCTAAACCCATAAAAAAAATCTTTTTCATTTTCCAATTTTTTAATACCTCATTTTAAATTTTAAATGTATTTTTATTAATGGCAACCCTTTTGAAACAAGATGGCAAATGAAGCTGGCCAACAAACTCGGTCGAGACATTGGTATGTACTATGTACAGACCAAGTTACATCCAAATCGGTTCATAAATACGCCTGTTATCACGTGACAAAAATCAGGTCGTTTTAAAATGTCAGCCACAATAGAAATTCAAAATGCTATTATTCAGCCATTTTTTTAGCTATAGATGAAACAAAAACTGTTCCGGAATCTTTGTATAAAGGTCAAATACATAGGAAAAAAATATTTTTCCATTTTCAATTTTTTGTACTACATTTCAAAATTCAAATTAAAAAAAAAATTTTAATTTAAATGGCCGCTATTTTGAAACAAAATGGCGGATGAAGCTGGCCAACGAACTCGGTCGAGACATTGGTATGTACTATGTACACACCGAATTACATCGAAATCGGTTTATAAATACGCCTATTATCGCGTGCAAAATTCAGGACGTTTCAAAATGTCAGCCACGCTAGAAATTCAAAATGCTATAACTCAGCCATTTTTTTAAGATATAGAAGAAACAAAAACTGCTCCGGAATGGTTGTATAAAGGTCAAATACATAAGAAAAAAATATTTTTCCATTTTTAATTTTTTGTACCACATTTCAAATTAAAAATAATTTTAAAAATTTTAAATGGCCGCCATTTTGAAACAAAACGGCGGATGAAGCTGGCCAACGAACTCGGTCGAGACATTGGTATGTACTATATACACACTGAATTACATCCAAATCGGTTCATAAATACGAGAGTTTCAGTATGACAAAGGTCAGATATATATATATATATATATATATATATATATATATATATGTATCAATTTTGAACGGAGGGTGGTTTCGGGGTCTGGGGGTCATGATCGATGAAAATATACCAAATTTTTTTGAAATCGCTTTCCTCCGAACGGCTGCAATAGGTAGCTTTTTGTAATGAAAGCTACCTAAAAAATTATATCTAAAGTGAGGTGCAAAAAATTAGAAATTGAAAAAGGTTTCTTTCTTAAGTATTTGACCTTGATATAAGGATTCAGGAGCATTTTTTGTTTGTCTTCATCTTAAAAAATGGCTCAGATATAGCAGTTTCAATTTCTAATGTGGGTGACATTTTGAAAAATCTGATTTTTTACCTGCGACAGCACTCGTATATATCAACCGATTCAGATGTGAGTGAGCATGTGCACAGCAATTACTAAGGTCTCGACCGAGGTCACTGGTTAGCCTCATCCACCATGTTGTCTTAAAATGGCAGGCACTTTAAGAAATCGCCGAATTTGGCAGCCAAATATAAGTTACTTTAAAGAAAAGCAGCTTGGATAAAGCTGACTAATTTCGCGAAATTCTCATTCATTATATTGATAAAAAATAGTATTGAATCTCCTACATTCGGTTTCCACTAAATTGAGCTCCGTGTGTTTAAATGATATAAGTTGGCTTTTTTTAAAATAAGGAATATGAAAGCTAACTCTTCCTCCCGGCACTGGTCGGAAGGACATTTTTTTTTCTTCCCTATGTGATTCCATCTTAAAAGATTTTACTTTATAGCATTTTTCATTGTCTCCAACACATGGAATATGTCTTAACGATATTAAAGGAGAAGTGAATCATTTACATATAAATATAAATTCATTAATAAAACAAATAATCACAGCTTTTGGCGCTTCTTTAAAAATAATAATTATAAACATGAAAAAAAGAAAAGATATAATAAGTATTTTTGGTCAGAATTCCTCCATACGAAACAACTTTTAACCATATCGATGTAAAAAACTATGTAGAAATCATACGAGTTGAACTTTTTTCCAGGCAGGGCCGAACTGTTTTTCCTATGGGTCGGTTCGGGACCGGACCTAGATATTTCGGCCCGTTCAGACCTCTAGTTCAGACCACCAGCATACTTTGAAAACAGGTTTAACGTAAAATCTATACGCTGCCTATTTTATGTCCAAAGGAGAGGCACTGTTTTAGATCGACTTTTAATAATGTACAATTTGTGGCTGATCCCTATCTTGCATTCAAAATGAGTCAAAAACTCGTCGCTCAGAGGCATGAATAAAAGTATGTAAGTCACGAATTTTGGATTTTTATATCTCTGCGAATTTTGAAGATATCGAGATGAAATTTTTTGTGCTTAATTCAGGAATGGATAAGGAAAAGTTTCCTAATTGGTAATTTTACTCTTCGGGGACCGTATAAATACTTAATTTTCGTATTTTTTCAAATAGACCACCTATGGAGTTGCAACTTATGTCATTAAATTTTGCACCTTTTTTTATGAAACTTTGCAATTGGAAGTATGGGTCTAGGGGCAATATTTAAGGAGATAGCCTATTGTTTCGATATTTATGAATCACCCTGTATATTGCACTTTTTATTTGTTGTTTATATTTTCTTCTTTTTAGTATTTAAAGTATTTCTTTGTTGCAGATATTCGAGCAGTAGGTCTATTTTAACAAGAGTGGTTTGGCGAATGATTAGCTGCATTAATTATTTTTTAACTCGTGCGCAACTGTAACCATACCCGGCACCTGCAGCTGGCTAAAAACGTAGTGCATTCTGCTATTACATGAACTCTAAATCTTAAGCTGTCTTCCAGGAGCGGTCATTCCTACTATTACAGTAACAGCGATTTAAAGAATCATGTATGGTGTCATATTTCCACCAGAAAATTTAATAAAAGCGCCCTTTATTTAATGACGGCACTTATAAGTACCATTAAAATAACTTATTATAAAATACATTTAATACACTGGAAATAGTTCTATATTTCTATTGTAAGAACATTATATTAATACATTTCCTAATTCTACAAAATACTAAGAAAATATTTTAAAATAAAAGATTTAAGTGGGTTATAAATATTGTACAAAATAAATTCAAATTTAAAAAATCATTCTAGATTCTGCAATCTTTCTAAAATTTATTAAATGATTATGTAAATCTTCTAATGTAGTTTCAAAAATTCTCGAAAAATGCTTTAGAAGATAAAATTTTCATTAATTTATAATTCAGTGCATAAAGAGTTAATATATGAAAATATATCAACCACAATGCGTCATCATTTCCTGATACCCTTTATTACAGGCAGAATATTAAATTTTTTCAAGGTTTCTGCGCAACAGGGTTTAATTTTCATTATGTAATTTTTTATTAATTAGTAGTGAGAGATGCGAGTATAGACAATTAGTCATTTTCATTTTGCGTACATAGCAACGGTTAATAACCTTAATTAGTCAACGCTCAATTTCTTTTATTTATATTTTCACTTCTGAGATTTCTTAAAAAGAAAGATACTTACTGATTTTCTGAAACTTAATTATACAACTTACTTGTTCAAAATCTTGAAAAGTTTCTGGAAATGCATTATTTGGAAATAGAATAAATAAGACGGAACAAGAATAAAAACTAAAGATTCTTTGACGAAATTTTTTAAATGACTAAAGGTGTTAGTAGTCAAAACTCAAAACCTTTTATATGTATTTTTTTATTTTTGAGGGTTCCGAAAAAATTATATATATTTATTGATTTTCTGCAAGAATCATTCAATATCGCCTTTTTCTTTTCCAGATTTGCTGAATGTGCGGTATAGAATTAAAAAATATATAAATAATTGTGATCATAATTGAAAATCTTAAATGTTTGCAAATCAGAAATATAAAGGAAATTATATGTATAAAACATATTCTGCCAGTAGATTAAAAAATATTTTATATTAAATATATGTATTTCACTCTGTATTTGTTATTTATATTGTCTTCGTTTTAGTGTTTAAAATATTTTGTTGTTGCAGTTCCTCGGACAGTTGGCGAATGATTAATTCCAATGTTTTTGGATAAAAAGCACCTGCGGCCGGCTAAAAACGTAATGCATCCTTTTGATTACATTAACAGAGATTTAAAGAATCATGCATCATGTATCATATGTTAACAAGAAAACTTAATACACGCCCCATTTAATTAATATAGAAATATCATTTATGAAAATTTATGAACCACAATGCATCATCTATGCCTGATATCCTTTGTTTGGAATAAGGCAAGTTATTAATTTTATTCAAAGTTACTTGGCAACAGTGTTTGATTTTTTGGTACTTTTTCGTTATACGGACATCATGTCAAAATAAATGCTTATGCACCAATTATTTCAACCCTGATCGTGAAAAGGATTTTCATTGTAAACCATGCAAAACATTGTTATTTGCTATTTACGAAACGTGAGTCACGTGAATGATTATTATTTAAACTTAACTTATTTTATTACTTTGATGTATAACAGCTATTTATTCACCTATTTTAATTATATATTTGTGATTTAATAAAATAGTTCGTAAAAGTCTGTATTTTTCAAATGTTATATTTTTTTAAATGCTCACTTTACTATTGACAACTTTTTTTTTTTTTTTTTTTTTCAAATGTTTCAATTTACGAGATTTTCATTTTACACCAACTATTACGCTTGGCGACAATGGTGTCCGTATAACAGAAAAGTATCGATTTTTTTTAGATAATCTCTATAATAATAGCCTAAGTCATGTGACTGTCATCAATAGTTCCGGGCTGACCGCTTCTCTTTTTATATGCCAGGTCACCATTTTTTACATTTTTTATTTTTCACGTGGTAAATTAAAACAATGCTTTGATATTGAAATTAAAAGTCATGGTTTTTGGTATCATTTATTATTTTTCTTTTCTTTTTCTTAAAAAAGGGGAAAGAAAAAGTGAAAGTTATGAATTTCAAATTAAAATTATGTATTTTAAATAAAATGTGTGAAATTATTATATTTTAGATGAATTTAATGAAGTATGAAAAAAATGCGAATGGAAAGACAATGTTTGATGATTTATCACTTGCGCCTGGCTAGCATAAAAAAGGAACTACTTAGTTATATAGTGGACCCATTTTGCCAAATTATATAAATCGCCAACCCACTCGCCAAATTATACAAATTGACATAATTTTTATTTTAAATAGCGAAAGAACAAATAAATTAGTATAATATTAATAAAAATACAGATAAAACGTCGAAATAAAAATAACTTGATGACATAAATGCATGTAACTTGCTTAAAAACAAGCAAATATGACATTTATGATCAACCATTATTGATATTTAATCTTATAGTTTGGCGATATATTTTTAGTCAACGGGATAACCAAGTAGTACTCATAAAAATACGGAGTTCTTGATTTCTCTACTAGAAACTTCTGATTTGGCGAAGTGTTGAGATCGTAAATTAAATTTTGGTTAAAAGTAACATGGCTTAGCACAGATCTAACGGAGACCAAATTGGTCGCCAATGGCGGCTAGTTGCTTATTAATAAGCAGTGAGCGATAAAGGCAATTAGTTATTTGTATTTTGGGAAGATAGCAACGGTTAATAACGTTAACTACTCAACAATGAAACTCTTTTATATCCTAAGACGAAACGCATAATTTCACCTTGATTCAAAGATAAAATATATTAATTGAACTTTAATAAGTCCACTGTTTTACTTAAAAGTTGACTAAAAGTAATAGAAGAGATGTTACAAGTTAAAGATATACACATTATTTAAAACTTGTTAGTACTTTCAAGCTTTTGCAAGCTTTTAATCAGAGAATATTTTAATAACTAATTTTTAACTTCTAACATCACTTCTATTAATTTTAAGTAAAACAGTGAACTTTTTAAAGTTCATATAATATATCTTTTATATATTTTTTGTCTTTTAGAATTCCTTAAAAGCATTATATTTATTGATTTTCTGGATATAGATATTATTAAATGTCGCAATTTTCTTTTCAATATTGCTGCATTTGCGGTATAGATATTGCAAAAAAATATAAATAAATGTCATCATAATTAAAAACCATAAAATATTTGTAATGCAGTAATATAAAGGAAGTAATGTAAGAAAGGTATTCTGACAGGAATTAAAAAAGTATTTTAAATTAGACATATGTGTGTGCACAGGTATAATTTTCTAATATAAGGAAAATTTATACGAAATACATTCTGACAGAAGATAAAAAACAATATACTTGTCTGAATAACTATATTTTAAACAAATATATCCCAATGGTGTTTTAGACGAAACAACGATTCTGAGAGACATACATATATCATGCGTCAAATTTCAATCAGAAAAATATAATAAAATCTCAGTTTAATTAATATGTGCTTGTTTTTAATAAAAGTTTATCATCCATGTTTCTTTGTTTTCCTATTTATAAATTTTTTGGAAATATCATTAAATGTCTTATTTTTTATCGTCATAATTGGCCAAATATCTGACATAGTATTTACAAATAGCATAAATAAAATTAATCATAATTGAAGCAATTAAATAAAGTCAAAAATGTATGTTGAAAATTTATTAATATATATAAAATTATATATATAACACAATCCTTTTGAACATAAAATGTAATTTAAATATGTTATTTTTGTGTGAATGTTAATTAAGATATTTGTGCAAATAAGTATCTTTTTAGCTAAAACAATTATTTTATCATAGTGTTTTACACTAAACACTTGTATAAATTATAACTGCCGACTTTTACTCTTATATGTTACAACTAAAATTTAATGAAAATCTTTGGCTTATTTAACAGCGGACTTTTGATTATTACATAAGACAAACATTAATATTAAATTTTAGAGATAGCTCAGTTTATTTAGTATATGCTTTATTTGTGTAAGAAAATTTATCAACTATGGCAATATTTTATTACATCATGTACTACCACATCTTGATCCCAATTCAAAAGTTCTATGTGTGTTTTTGTCATCATTATATCAGTTATAAGTTAATAAAATTACATTTTATATGCTTGTTTTTAATGAATCTTTATTAACAATCGTTTCTCGATTTCCTTACTTAAAAAAATATTCACTCTATTTATTTTATTCAAGGTTACTTAGCAACGAGGTTTAATTAGTTACACACTTGCTTTTTAATTATCATTAAGCGATAAAGACAATTAATCATTTCAATTTTTGGTACGTAGCAACGGTTAATAACGTTAATTATTCAAGACTCAAACTCTTTTATAAATTTTTCCAATTCTGAGATTTACTTAAAATAAAGATATTTATAGATTTTCTGAAATTTTTCATATATTTTACTTTTATCTTAAAGATTTTGATCAGTTTCTTTAAATGTGACGCGGTAGAAAAAATAATACAGAACAAGAAAGAGATTTTTAAGATTATTTTATGAAAAATTTAAATAAACGACGACAGTTGTAGATAAATGATAAGTGGTATAATATTTAATTATGAAACATGTCATACACTGTAAATTAAAATGTCTGAAATTCAGACACTTAATTGTCTGACAGGAAATGTTCAATTTTCAAACATTTTAAAATGTCTTAATTTTTTCAGACACTTTTTGCATCTGAAATTCAAACACTTCAAACATCTGAATCGCAGACATTTTTTGTAAGCATTATAGATAGCCATGTTTGACCACGTTGAATCCTGGACAAATATTAGGCTGTGGTCCTGCCCCCTCTACCTCCATATAACCTGATTTTTTGGTGCTCCCAATTTTGGTATGCAATTTTCGTAAAGCTGATAATTTAAATCTTTTGCGACATTGTATTGATTATAATCAATATTATTAACTTCAGGAGAAGAATAAGATTTAAAAAAAATATATTTATCTAAATAATAGATTTTTTTTAAAAAATTGTTTTGTTTTTAATCTTATTTTACTTTAAAAGTTCAAAATATTGATTATAATCAGTACAATTTCGAAACAAATTTAAAATATAAGCTTCACAAATATTGCACATCAAATATGGGGGCACTAAAATCGTAAGGATGCGAGGCACTGTCCAGTATGACCATGCTTTAATAAAGAAGTCCTTTTGCAAAAAAAAAAAAAAAAAAAAAAAAAAAAAAAAGAATGCAACCCTGCATTATGGTAAGCTAAACAGAGATGTCCGTTATTCGGGAGTATCCGTTGTGGATGTTAATGGACATTCCGAATAGCGAATACCTCTATTTAGCTAATACTTTTTTAATCCGCAATGTATACATATTTGTGTATTTTTATCTCACAAAAGCAGACATCTCGGGTTATCGGACAAATTCCGCGGTCCCGAAGTGTCCACTATTAAGGGCTTTTAAGGTATATGGATAAATATATATATATATATTGTAATCTTGTTCTATTCTAAAAGTTCAAAATATTTATTATACCCGGTGGAATGTCGAAAGAGATTTAAAATATCAGGTGTACCAAAATTGCCAACCCTCCCCCCACCAAATAAATAAATAAATAAATAAATAAATAAATAAATAAATAAAATAAAATAAATAAATAAATAAATAAATAAATAAATAAAATAAAATAAAAATAAATAAGAAATAAAATTCATATAATTTAAAACGATTTTTTTTAAATGTGTGGCGTTTTGTCATTGTTTAGTTGAAAGTAAACACAGTTTGGTGTCTAATTTTGTATTACAGTCTTCGGAATATGTATATCATTTGCTTTAAACATATTCCTTATTCATCTTTAAAATTTTCAGCCGCTATTGCTTAAAAATGGATATAACTACTATTCTTATTTATTGAACAACACGATATAAGTCATATTTAATTCGTTTTATTTTTTATCCCTGTAAACATTGTATCCTTTGAAAATGAGCTAAATAGATTTTATATATTTGATAAGAAAATAATGATCTAAGAAATTGAAAAAAAAAGAAGAAAACAGAAAATAAAAAGAAATATCAGACAGTATATGCATTATTCTTAATTGTTTGAAAAATATTTTGAATATAAAAAATTAGTTATTAAATCGCTTAAAAATATATTCAATACTGTATTATATAAGTAAAAATGAACTTTTAAAAATGTATGGCAATTTTATACATGAACTTCATATCAGGCATAAACACCTTTTTATTTATGTCTAAACTATCGTGTTTATTTTTTTAGTGCCAATATAGTTGTATCAGAAACGTTGCAAATTCGATTGCAGTAGAAGGAAGTTCAATAACTATTTCTCGTATTACTCAATTTTGAAAATTTAAAATCATGAACAAAATATCGCAGAAAAATGCTTACATGTAGATTAAAAAATAATAATATACCAATTTAAAAAACACAAAAATATCAATTAATACTTTATAATTATACTGTTAAACAACAACATAAACAGCAAGATATGAATAAAATGCTCCTATGTTTGTTTCATGCTTCAAAAATCTTACGGAATGATATAGAAAATTCCTATTATTTTTAGAAATTTGGTAAATGTTAAATCTGAAACATTGGATATAAAAATTTACGATTTTCAATAATAAATGAAAATATCAATAATAAGAATAAATCTTTTCAAAGTTTCAGTACTGAGATTAAAAATTGCAATATATAAAGAAAGTTTTAACAGTATTAATGCTTTTTTTCAATCTGAAAACTTTTCCTAATATCATAATCATATGAATATCATATTTAGTTCCAAAATAATAATAATAACAAAGAATAAAATAAAGACTGATTTCATATACTACAAGCGTTTATAGTCAGTAAACAGTAAAAAAGAGAAAAAATACAACATGGAATAAACACAGTCACAAAGGGCTTCAATTTAATGATAGATATCTCTGATAGATGGAGGGATGAATCATTCAACTTTTCAATCCTATGTTGCAAGTTTTGTTTTTGAGTAATAAAAAATTATAAATATTTCAGTAATAAAAATTATAAATATTTCACATTACCATATCGAAATTGAAGATTAAACTATTTATCACTCATTCGTTTATTCACAAAGATCAAGCAAATGGAATTAAAGCGTTGCTATTTAAGGGGACAAGGGACCTTAAAATATTTTTTTTTATTTTTTGTAAATATCACCTTAAATATTATTCAGAAGTACATTATATGCATTATGCCATGCATTTATCACAAAAAAATTTATTTTTGAGAAAAAAATGGAATTTTACGCGTCGTCTTAGAAATCTTCGAAATGCCCCCTGCGTCTTCCATATCAATGAAAATCCCCAATACTTTTTATAAAAGTTTGGTTTATATATATAAACAAAATAGAGCATCGAATTTTATATATTTCAATTTAAAGGTTAAAAAAAAAATTGAAAAATTTTGTAATTTTTTCGAAAAAATTTCAAAATTTCAAAGTTTTTAAATTTTTTTCTTTATTTTTTGTAAATTTCATCCTAAATATTATTTAAAGGTACATTATATGCATTATGGCATGCATTTATCACAAAAAAAATGTAAAAAGAATTTTACTTTTGAGAAAAAAATGGAATTTTACGCATCGTTTTGGAAATTTTCGAATGCCCCCTGCGCGTCCCATATCAATGAAAATTCCCAATATTTTTTTATAAAAGTTTGATTTATATATATAAATAAAATAGAGCATCGAATTTTATATATTTGAATTTAAAGGTAAAAAAAAAAAAAAAAAAAAAAAAAAAAAAAAAAAAAAATGAAGTTTTTTCGAAAAAATTTCAAAAATTTTCATTTTTTTAATTTTTTTGTAAATTTTATCTAAAATATTATTCAGGGGTACATTATATGCATTATGGCATGCATTTAGCACAAAAAAAAATTATTTTTGAGAAAAAAATGGAATTTTACGCGTCGTCTTAGAAATCTTCGAAATGCCCCCTGCGCATCCCATATCAATGAAAATTCCCAATATTTTTTATAAAAGTCTGTTATATATATATAAATAATATAGAGCATCAAGTTTTATATATTTGAATTTTAAAGTTAAAAAAAATGAAAAATTGAAAATTTTTGAAATTTTTTTGAAAAAATTTCAAAATTTGTAATTTTTTTTTTTAAATTCAAATATTTAAAATTCGATGCTCTATTTTATTTATATATATAAAACAAACTTTTATAAAAAATATTGGGGATTTTCATTGATATGGAGAACGCAGGGGGCATTTCGAAGATTTCTAAGACGACACGTAAAATTCCATTTTTTCTCAAAAATAATTTTTTTTAAATTTTTTTTTGTGCTAAATACATGCCATAATGCATATAATGTACCCTTGAATAATATTTACGTGAAATTTACAAAAAATAAAAAAATTATTTTTAAGGATTTTAAGGTTCCTTGTCCCCTTAATTGTCAAAACAATTATATTTTATACCGTTACATAAAGGAGGCATATAACAGACGACCGTTTGTGAAATCAAAAATTAAACATTAAACTACAGAAAAGAGATCAATAATTAAAAAAAAAAAAGATTTCACTCATATTCATAGGATACAAACCTATCGGAATAAAAGATTAAAATTAAATATGATTTACCCGTTCTTTCAATAAATAATCAGACTAATATATTTATATATATCTAAATTTAAGACGCATATATATCTAAATTTAAGTCACATATATATCTGAATTTAAGACGCCTCTATTTGCAGTGTTATTATCTTGTAGAAAAGTTTTTTCCCGTGAAAATATACTCTGTGACATAACAATGTCACATATATTTTTGAACAAACAATAAATTTGTCTACAATTCTTTAGATTTACAAACGATACTGAGAATCATACATTTAAAAATAAATACTTATTTTAAAGTAAAACAAAATCAATAATACATTCAGCGACTGCATTAACTGCTATTCAAATAATCATCTTAATTACGAATCATATATCAGTTTAAGGCTAAATAAAGGTTCAATTAATTTTAGATGTACAATCGTGGGAAAAAAAAGTAAACACCCCTCACTAACTCTGCAAAACCTATCGTAGAAGAAATTTACTGGTACCACACGATTGGTAATAAAGTCTAATTTTAAATGTTGTATATAAAATTTGCTTAGGGTGCTATCTACATATTAAAACGAACCATAACTTTGTTTTTTTCAATAGCAGTATACAATTCTGACAGCATAAATGAACTCTACACTAGGGTGGAGTACTCGCCTATGGGGAAAAAAAATTTCTTCAAATCAAAATTGGCCGGTGTGGGAAAGTTGCTCTATCAGATCCTCATTCTGAATATAAAATATCTTTGAAAAATATTAATATTAAATACTGCCCCAAGGTCATTGAATATTGAGAAAAAACGTAAAAGCGCTCGGCTATGGAAAAAATATTTTTTTTTTTCAAATCAAAATGAGGAGGTGTGATAAAGTTGCTCTATCATATCCTAATTCTGAATAAAAAATATCTTTGAAAAATATTAATATTAAATACTGCCCCAAGGTCATTGAATATTGAGAAAAAACATAAAAGTTGTGCATTTTCCCATTTTTTTCCTCAAATATACGAACTATTTTATTAATTTAATTTAAAAGGATGATCATCGAATTATCATTATTGTTATTATAAATTTATAGTAAAATTATGTAATATTTATATCAAATTCGCTTTTATTATGCTTACTCAACGACTATACTTTTTTTAATATATGAAATTTGGGTAATTGTAATTGTTTTATATTTTTTACTTAACCAGTGTAAAAAAATATAATTTGAAATTATTCTTAATGAACCATAGTAATAAGATAAAAATAATTTACTATTGCAATTTACAAGCAACGAAGTTACCATTTTATAGTAGTCCATACTGTTTTTTGGTTTTAAAAACTGCCTTTTTTTTCCGAGACTCCAGACAAGTTTTAATGAACTCAACGCGTCTCAAAGGACCACAAACAGCAGAAGAAGCCTCCGTAACAAGTTTCACACATCTTTCAGTGGCTTGATTGTGACAAGGGAATAGTTTAATCTTAGGTAAGATGCCTTCATCTATTGCCTTTGGATTTAGGATACAATTTGTAAGAATTTAAGCTAAAAACAACTATTTAGGGGGGGGATTTTGGGGGGAAGTTAAAAATTCGGATTCAGCGACCCAAAAAACTTAAAGTAAACCTTATAGAGAAAGTTCGGAGGGGAGATGTGTGGTCGAATGTAAACTTGTGAGTGGGTGGTTGTATCACGGTCACTTCAGCTCAATTTATAGAATCTATATAGACTTTGGCTTCCAAATTTATCCGTATGTAAAGACTTTCTTGACTTTCGAGATTTTATTGTTCTGCGTAGTGCAAAAGCTCTTACATAGTATGTAAATGTGTTGGCACTACGCATAATAATAGAATCTTGAAAGTGAAGACATTCTTTAGGTACGTTCAAGTTACCTGAGATCACGTATGTAAAGAATTTTTTGACTTTCGAGATTTTATTATTCTGCGCAGTGCCACACTTATATAGAATGAATGAGAATAATAATGCTATGCAGAATAATAAAAGTTTCCCGAAAACAAACGATCAAGTTACTTGAGTGACCAAAGACTATATCGATTTCATAAATTAGGCTGAAGTGACCGTGACATAACCACCATTAACCAAGTTCTTAGATCATAACATTCTTACAAAGTGTATCTTAAATCCAAAGGCAATAGATGAAGACATCTTACCTAAGATTAAACTATTCCCTTGACACAATCAAGCCACTGAAAGATGTGTGAGACTTGTTATGGAGGCTTCTTCTGCTGTTTGTGGTCCTTTGAGACACCATGGATTCATTGAAACGTCTGGAGTCTCGGAAAAAAATGCCAGTTTTTGAAACCAAAAAACAGTATGGACTACTATAAAATGGTAACTTCACTGCTTATAAATTAAACAGTAAATTATTTTTACCTTATTACTATAGTTCTTTAAGAATAATTTCAAATTATATTTTCTTACACAGGTTAAGTAAAATATGTAAAACAATTACAATTACCCAAATTTCATATATTTAAAAAAAGTATAGTCGTTGAATTAGTATAATAATAGCGAATTTTATATAAATATTACATAATTTTACTATAAATATATAATAATTATAATAATAATTCGATGATCATCCTTTTAAATTAAGTTTATAAAATAATTTGAATATTTGAGGGGAAAAAATGGGAAAATGCACAATTTTTACGTTTTTTCTCAATATTCAATGACCTTGGGGCAGTATTTAATATTAATATTTTTAAAAGATATTTTTTATTCAGAATGAGGATATGATAGAGCAACTTTCCCACACCGCCCCATTTTGATTAGGAAAAGAATTTTTTTTTCCACAGGCGAGCACTTTTACGTTTTTTCTCAATATTCAATGACCTTGGGGCAGTATTTAATATTAATATTTTTCAAAAATATTTTATATTCAGAATGAGGATTTGATAGAGCACCTTTCCCACCCCGGCCAATTTTGATTTGAAGAAAAAAAATTTCGCTCCACCCTACTCTACACCCTTCAATTAGCCTAAAAACAATTTTTTATGCAATTCGTACGATAAGTTTCCGAGAAATTAGTTATTTTAAAACGAGCGCATTTTAGGGGCTGTATCCAAATTGAAGTTCGGTACTCGATTGTTGATCAAAAGAGCCTCCTTCTTGATCAAGGCATCTTAAGCACTATTCAAGCAGTCATTAAAGACTGCTAGACTACAGGATAGCAGAAGAAATTTGAAAATATCTAGTCACTTCTATCATAGATGGCCCCTTAAACCACCGTTTTGCCGTTTTTTAAGCATAATTTGAAAACTACGTAGAAGAAAAATGTGAAATTTTGGATTTCCATAAAGCAGGTCTTAATAAATATAAATCCATCAAAAAAATTATATGTTGCAATTCATATTTTTTTTCGAATATTAATTTCATAATTCATAATTCATATCATGAAATTATAAAAATTGCAAATTTAGCGTATTTATGTTTGGGTATATCAGTATTATTGCTACACAAAAAAATAGCACATTAGGTGTATGTAATTTCAGGAGATATAAATAAAAATATGAAAATGTAATTTAACATTAAAATCACTCAATTTTAAATGTTTATAATTCCAAAAATTATTATTCAAATGACTTGAAATTTAGTGTCTAGGCATAGTTTGAGCCGAAGATTTGAAATATCTTGTTAAAATTGGGTATTGCAATTGAAAAAAAAAACAAAGTTATGGTTCGTTTTCAAATGTAGATGGTCCCCTAAGCAAATTTTATATACATCATTTAAAAGTAGACTTTATTTCCAATCGTTCGGTACCAGTAACTTTCTCCTATGATAATGTGTTGAGGAGTTAGTAGGGGTGTTTAAATTTTTTTTCCCACGACTGTACTTGTTTTTGATGAAAATGTATCAACCGTAACATGTTATTTTTGCATAATTTCAAAATTAACAAAAAAGAAGCAGTAAATTTTATTCAACGCCACTTGGCGACAGGATTTAATTGGTTATTAACTTCCTTCTTAATTAACAGTGAGCGGAAAAGACAATTTATCATTTGAATTTTGGGAACCTAGCAACGGTTAATAACGTTAATTAGTCAATGCTGAAACTCTTATATATATTTTTTTACATTTCCAAGTTGCCTTTAAATGAAGATATTTATTGATTTTCTGAAACTTCATTATATATTTTAGTTTTATCTTCAAGATTTTCAAACGTTTCTTTAAATGCAACGCAGTATTTGTAAATATAATAAATAAAACAGAACAGGATGAAATCCATTAGATTATTTTATGAAAATCATTTTTGTAAATCATGAAAGTTGTAGATAAAATACATGATGATACAAGGTTTAGTTATTTTCTTAATGAAGCATTTGGCAATTATCTGGCAGAATAGTTTTCATTGTGAAAATAAATTCTTCGATATATTAATATGTTTTGCACAAATAAAGAAAATGTCCACATTGTTTTCGATTTAAAAATGATACAGAGAATCATATATTTAAAAGTTAATACTTATTTTAATATTTTAATTATATATATATATTCAGCGACTATATTTATAGCAATTAAAATAATCATATGTACATCATGCGTATACTGTAAAAAAAATAATGCCGGTTTTCCGGTAGGAATCGGAAAAATAGTTGCCCTTATCGTACTGGAATAATTTCCAACCCAGCTCCGTATAAAATCCGTAAACTCGGAATAAAATCCGTAAAATACCGTTTTTCTGACTATTTCCTTATTTTTACGGATTTTATTCCGAGCTGGGTCGGAAATTATTCCGGTACGATAAGGGTAACTATTTTTCCGATTCCTGCCGGAAAACTGGCAGTATTTTATTTACAGTGTAATATCTCAGCTTAACACGACTTAATAAAAACTCAATTTCATTTATAAAGTTTTCAATGAAAATGTGTTAACTAAAAGATGTTATCTTTGTATAATTTTCAAATTAATAAAAAGGTAGTACCGTATTAATTTTATTCAACAACAATTGGAACCAGGGTTTAATTGATTATTCACTTGCTTTTTAAATAAGAGTGAGCGGAAAAGACAATTGATCTTTTGAATATTGGATACCTAGCAACGGTTAATAACATTAATTAGTAAAGGCTCAAACAGTTTTAATTATTTTTCGCATCAGAGATTTCCTTAAAAGAAAGATATTTTCATTGATTTTCTGAAACTTCATTATGCACCTTACTTTTATTGTCAAGATCTTCAAAAGTCTCTCTAAATGCAACACAGTATTTTTAAATAGAATAAATAAAACAGAACAGAATGGAATCATTGAAATCTTAAGATTCTTTCGCGAAAATGTTTTATAAACGACGAATGTTGTACGTGAAATACTAGTCGGATATGCCAATCCAAAAAACTTTCTTCTATCTCATACATGTTAATACTTCAAAATTCCCTAGCACAGTGAGAAAATTAAAAGGCAATCTATGCCCATCATGAGGATTCTAATATGAAATTCCGTTCATTAGTTCTCTAGATAGGACTATCGCTAAAATCGTGTAAATCATGCAAAATGCAGCATATCAGCTCCACCGGATAGGTAATTTACACCAAAATCTAATCATCAGCATCTTATGTTAACTTCTGACTGAATCTGAAGTCTGATGAAAATCCGTGCATTACTTTTTGAGATAGAGCTTTTGCGGAAATTGTAAAAAATACCCTATAGCAGCGCCATTTATTGACCAATTTATATTAGGGACTAACTGAATCTGAAGTTTGATGAAAATTCAAGCATTAGTTCTTGAGATACAGCTATTGCGGAAATCGTGAAAAGCACAGCACAGCAGCGCCACCTGTTGGGCGATTCATACCAAAAACTAAACAGCTCTAATTTATATGAGAGGACTAACGGAATCTGAAGTTTGATGAAAATTCGTGTATTAGTTCCTGAGATAGAGTTATTGCGATAATAATGAATAATGCAACATAACAGCGCCACCTGTTGGGCAATTTTCATCAACGAGTTAGCAGCACTAAACTATATCAAGGACTAACTGAATCTGAAGTTTTCTTAAAATCCGATGAGATATAGTTATTTCTTATCCGTTTTCTTAAAATCTTGAATAATGCAGCATAGCAGCGCCACCTGCAGGACGATTTACACCAAAAAGTAATCAGCACCCATTTATATCAGGGACTAACTGAATCATTATATATGAATCATTCATTATGTATAAGTTAAATACTTAACAGAAGCTCAAATTTATTAATATATGTTTGTTTTTAATAAAAATTTATCAACCATGAAACGTTTTCTTTGCGCAATTTCAATATTTAATAATAAAAAAGATGCATAGTATTAACTTTATTAGACATCACTTGGCAACAAGTTTAATTTTTTATGCATTTACTGTTTAATAAACACAAATGATAGATACAATTAATAGTTTGAATTTTGTATGTTAGAAACGGTTAATAAAATTAATTATGTGTATGATAAACGTCTTTAAATTCTTCTAAATGTCACTTAAAAGCAAGATTTTTATTCATTTCCTCGAAACAATTGACATGATATTATTTATTCCAAACTATTATACAGTTATCTAACATGCAATACAGCAGCATACACAATCATATAATTTAGATGAGAAATGAATTTTTTTCTGAAGCAAAATTTAGATAAGTATTGAATATTATAAACGAAATACGTTCTAATAGCAATTATATCCATTTTAAATAAAACGTATTTATTAATAATGGACAATATTTTATGTGTGAATAATTTAATTTTTAATTACACAGAAATAATTTTGGTGGCCGAGTTCCCGCCGCAGAAATCTCGGAGCACGGCGTTCCGTATTCCCGTTGGTGGTTCCTACGACCTTTCCAACACTGAAGCCGTCAGACGATAGTAACGACTTCGAGTTTATATTTGGTTTATTTAGTTACAGATTAACAGAATCTCCCCATTACTTGTGGAATGACCTATATGTCAAATACCTATAAAATATTTAATATACACTGCTCAAAACAATTAAAGGATATTTGAAGTTTTATATAAAATAAAGATATAAACGAAATTTTTTTTGCCGAAAATAGAAGAAGAGAATCACAAATGCAAATTTTTCTGGTATTCAAACTGTGGAGTATGCAAATTTTGAGTTCGACGTCAAAAACGTCGCTTCAGCGGCAGCGAATGAAATTTGACTTTCAACTGGATAAAAGAGAATGAAGACAAGGATGATCGGCATTCAGTGATTGCTTTGTTTCGATGAGTACGATGTCTCAGCGAAGTCATTTGACAGATTCAGAAGCTTTGAGAATTGTTGGTAGGTTAGAAGGGGGCCAAACGCAAGCCGAAGTAGCGCAAGCCATTGGAGTATCACAAAGTGTCATTTCCAGGATCTGGAACCGTTTTTTGGAGAGTGGATGTGCAGGCCGAAGACCAGGGCAAGGTCGTAGACGGGCAACAACGCCCAATGGAGATCGGTATTTAACGTTAACAGCTCGGAGACACCGAACCATGAACGCTACTCTTCTACAACAACACATTCGCTCGGCTACAGGCACCACGATTTCAACTCAGACTGTCCGAAACCGGCTCCATGCTGTAGGTCTGTATGCTCGCCGACCGATGGTATGTGTTAGATTAATATCAAGGCATCATCGCGGCCGCAGGGAGTGGGCAACCGATCATGCCAACTGGAGGAGAAATGAATGGAGCAATATTCTGTTTTCTGACGAGTCCCGTTTTTCTGTGCATCCGGATAATAGACATATTTTCATCTGGAGGGACCGTGGCAGTAGGAATAATCCTGCGTTCGTGCACGAAAGTGTCAGATTTGGCGGTGGAGGCGTGTTGGTGTATGGTGGCATCTCCATTGACGGGCGCACTGACCTCTACATCATTCGAGATGGAGCTCTGACTGGTCGCCGATATAGGGATGAGATCCTCAGACCTATTGTAGTCCCTTACGCTGCAGCAATCGGAGATAACTTCATTTTAATGGACGATAACTGCAGGCCACATCGTGCAAACCTGGTGGACGATTTCCTTTTCGAGGAAGGAATCGTTCGAATGGAATGGCCAGCGTGTTCTCCAGACATGAATCCAATCGAGCACGTTTGGGACGCTCTAGGAAGACGAGTTTCTGGCCGCCAACAACCCTCACAAACTCTCCAAGAACTGGAAAGAGCTCTTCTGGAAGAGTGGGGCAGAATACCCCAACTCGTCATTAATAGCCTCATTGAGTCCATGCCTCAAAGGTGTTCAACGTTGCTGGCCGCCCGTGGAAACCATACCCCCTACTGAAAATGATTTTCTTTGAAGAAAACACCTTTTCTTATTCTTTTTTTCTCATATGCACAAATTGTGTTTTTTTCCTTTAGTACACAAATGCGCAATAAAATGCATTTTTTTCTGCCAAACATGTGTAATTTATTCTCATATAACCTACTATGTCTGTCGACCACGTATCAATCAGCTAAACAGTTTACCAGATGCAAAATCCACCTAAAACTGCAATATCCTTTAATTGTTTTGAGCAGTGTAATTTGGGTTATGATTTAGCATTTACCATCTTAATCTGCTTTTAATTAAAATAATATCTAATACCAGAAAATATTTTAAATCTTTCACGATAAAATAATAAAATTCGAATATAGAGGAAAAGATACTCTATAACTAAACTTCCCGCCTTCAGCGAGATGATCAACAGTAATTTTAACTTCTCTAGTAGCGAGTCATAAGTTCGCTTATGGCTCCTACCCTTATTAAATTGTTTTATTTCTCTTACTTTGTAATTTAAATGTATGGTCACTGAAAAGTGTCTTTTTTTTTGGCTTAGTTTGGACTTGGCTTGCGACATTTCGGCTTTCATGAACCTTGAACAACTCTTTTCTTACTCTATCGGTCTATTTTCTACTGCGGACTTCATGTAACAGTGAAGCCTCGCCTATATTTTCGTATTGGCTGCCCATCTGGCCACTCACATAAATAGACTTTTTCCTCTCTTTTTCTCTCATTCAGTCTTTGTCTCTCGGCGTGCTGGGAGCTATGGACACTCGTAAGCAGCTTTTCGCTGCACTTAGACTAACTTTTCCAGTTTTCTCTATGATGTGCTCTACAATTAATCATCGACAGGGCGTGGATTTGATCTTCAAATAGGTAGCCCCTGGAACTGCACTGCTGTTCCCTGTTTAAAGGAAAAGTAATAGCATTTGTATAGTAAAAACTCAAGTCATACGGCTGTCTTCGAGCGGGCAGCGATAAATCATACAGTAATTACATAACTCGAAAACTGAAATTATGTATAACTTGGCACTTTTTAATTAAATATTTTTATACGTATATTTCCTGAATATTTTAAAATTTTATTGTCAGTGTTTGCTCACACCATTAAAGACAAAATAAAATATTTGAGCAAGTGTGATTTGGCTCTAGGGTGTTTTTTTAATATTTGATGGTATTCATATTCACTTGAAGAACATTTCACAGTCGTGGAAAAAAAAAGTAAATACCCCTACTAACTCTGCAACAGATTCTTTTAGAAGAAAATTACTGGTACCAAAGGATTGGAAATAAAGCCTACTTTTAAATAATGTATATAAAATTCGATTAGGGGGCCATCTACATATCAAAACGAACCCAAATTTTTTTCAATAGCTGTACCCAAATTTGACACCACAAATAGATTCTAAAACTTTCAATTTGCCTAGATCCATATTTTCATGAAATTTGTATGATTAGTTCTGGAGAAATTATTTTAAAATGAGCATATTTTGGGGCTGTATCAAAATTGCTACATAATGACAGTCACTTCCACTAATGCATTTTGCGACCATTTCACTCGCTTAAAATGTTCCGACTATTATCATCCCAAATGTTTCATTAAAATGTGTAAAATATATATATATTTTTTTTTTTTTCAAAGTATTCTTCAAAATTAAATCTTTCAAATTATTCTTTTGTGGACATCACAGATGAACCTTAAACCGTCATTTTGACTCTTTTTACTCATAATTCGAAAAGTACTCGAAAGAAAAAATTGAAATTGAGAATTTGCATCAAACATGAGATGATAAACATTAATCTATAGAAAAAATAGTAGGTTGCGATTCATATTTTTTTTTCTAATATTAATTTCATAATCCATATCATAAGATTTTTAAAATTGCAAATTCAATGGATTTATGTTTGGGTTTTTTAGTATTATAACCAAACAAAAAAATTATCATATTAGGTTTATAATTTCAGGAAATATTAATAAAATATAAAAATGTAATTTAACATTAGAAGCTCTAAATTTTGAATGCTTATAATTCAAACACTTATTATCCAAATGACTTAAAATTTCGTTTCTAGACATAGAACCGAAGATTTAAAATTTATTGTCAGAATTGGGTGTTGCCATTGTAAAAAACAAAGTTTGGTCTGATTTTGATTTGTAGATGGCCACTAAGCAAATTTTATGTACATTATTTAAAAGTAATCTTTATTTCCAATCGATTGGTGACAGTTACTTTCTTTTACTATAATTAGTAGCAGAGTTAGGGGGTGTGTTTACTTTTTTTTCCATACGACTCACAGTGGGGCAAAATCCCGAAAAGCTGGCCAAAATATGAAAATTGCACGAATCTTCGTAAACGGGTGTTTTTCAGGATGCCGATTACGATTCTAAAGTTAAAATTCCAAAAAAAAAAAAAAAAAAAAAAAAATGGCGGATCCAATATGGCGAATTCAATATGGCGGACTAAAAATTAAAATGCTTTGAAAGTTACTCAATTTCTATGAAATTTCGTATACAGGTGCGTTTGAGGATGCTGAGTACGATTCAAAAGTTAAAATTAAAAAAATAGCGTATTAATTCTAAAAATATTTAGATTTAAATAAAATGTGAAGTTTCGAGACTAAACGTTACAAAGAATTTTCAAGGAACTAAGATATGTTTAATCGAAATTACACGTTGAATCTTTATTCATGAAACACAATTAAGTACATTAATGCAAAGTAAAATGATGTTAAAAGGTTTAATTTTTATATTATTAAAATAAAACGAAAGGATATTCTGAAAGTCGTCTTCTGAATCATCTATAGTATAATAAGTAGATTCTTCAGAATGGGAGTTGTCGAAATATTTTGCAGCACTTGTTATGCCTCTAAGGACAAGGATCTTAATTTCTTCTACGGTAATTTATGTAATCTTTAAATAATGACATTCAAATTCGATAAAAGCCCCATCTTCCATTGTTTTCGTCCTACTGCATTTTAGCGAGAAATCTTCTTCGTACCATTTGATCAATTTGTTGCACGATTCTTGAGAGTCTTCCGACATTTTCCCAATTGGTAATATTGAGGAAGCTATTATTTCTTTGCCATGAATAAGTATTCTGGGCACTGAAGTTGGCATATAGAACTAGGAATACAATTCAACGAATTTACAAGCTGTTTGTGAGCAATAATCCACGAAATTGATCAAATGAATGTTAAGAAATCACTTTTAATATGACGTGGAAGCGTTTGATCAAATCTTCGTCTACTATCATTATGAAAGCAGAAATAGTTGCGTTTTAAACAATCGACGAGCTGTACTGTCATCATTTGTGCTTCCAAATCCGGCTTTTGGTTTATCGACGAGAACTCCTAATTGTAAACGAGATCCTTTTTGTAAATTTTGTTTTGCAATTTATTTTTTTTCTTTTCGTCAGGAGTGCGCGCTTGCCATTTCTTTATATCTCGTTTGTATGCCAAATGCAAGCTACACTCAAAACATCTTATATAGGCACGTAACGTGGTCATCATAAATGACCTTCATTCACTTTTTGTTTGAAAATGTCATCAAGGTTATTAAACTGTCTTGAAGTTGCCTGACATAGTTACCAACGTTAAGTTGACAAATTACTAGTAAAGGCATTAAAAATTTTTCAACCAATTATCCTTAAATCTAGTTTGTAATTTACGCCTACTTATTTTCTATCAATGATTGCTTTAAAAGGAATAAGTTTACTCTACTGATCTGCAACATAAACCATTTCATTGACAGTAGCTTCCGTATTTTCGAGAAAGAATTGATTCTGATGGGCCTAAAAAAATCTAGGAGATGAAGGTCTCGAATTTTTCCAGATAACGATTTCTTAATTATTCGCAACACTTAAAAGTTCTAGTGGCACTAGAGAAGTGAAAAAGGTATTTGAACCTGCTTTCTACCATTATCATCGCTAAAAGTTTGTTTAAAGGTACTTTGACCACAGACACATCCCCACTTGCAAATCAAATTCAGATTGCTAATGTTCTCCGAAGTCAGATTCTTAATAATTTCCGTTTTCATTAATAAAACACGTTTAGCAGTATGATCTAGCAAAGATTGCAATTAAAAAGATATTTATTCTAATTACATTAGAATAAACAGAATTATTAGCTACAAAAATAAGATAACGTATTTCTATCGGATCGATGATAGAGAATTATTATTATTATTTTTTTTTACTAATATTGCTTATGAAATTCATTTATGCTTATGATTATAATACTTATTTGTAGTATAATACATAATAATCTAACACAAAACTGATTAATCTGAAAATTTCAAAAATGTTTGCCAGCTCAATTACTGTGACAAGTAATAAATTTCAGAGTTTTTGAAGCGACTAAAAAAGTGACATTTTTACTTGTTGTTACACAAACCTGCACAGAATACAGAATGGCAGTTTATGGCAGCTGGTTTTTCACTATACATTAGATAATAGTTCAGGCTACTATTTCCATTATAAGTCGTTGCGGAACACCGTGAAACTTTTAAACTTTTTGATGTTTAAAAACGAAAAAAAAAGATATTTTTTCAAAATTTTTATCAAAAATAATCATGAAATTATTCATTTTTATGTGCTTAATAAAAATTTTTGTAACACGCACAAATAATTTACACTCTATTATCGTGTGAATCCTGTTTAAAGCATTAAAATCGGATGATATGGGAAAATGTAGCACGTGTTTAGAGGAACCATTGTTTTGCTCTTTTTGTTCACCTCAAATGATGATCCTCCAGGCGTCACTTTTGAAATGATACAAGTTGTCAAGCCAAAACGAAAACCTTTTTATAAATATAGATTCTGAGCCTCCAAACATTATTCTAGCCATCTGTACAGTCAAAATTCCCTAAATAGTAACTTTATTTTTCGACTTTTGGCCAGCTTTTCGGGATTTTGCCCCACTGTGCGACTGTACATTTGGACCTCTCTTAATCGAATCGAAATTCAATGTACAGTCAACTACGTGCGATAATGCTTTTCTAGCGATCGTAAAAGATAAACAAATAGATACACTTACAGCGATAAAACATTTTGAAAGTTCTTCACAACACTTAAAAATATTCATAAAAATTCCTCATTTTTCTCCATTTTTTTTTTAATTTCCTGCTTGATAAATAGTACATGCCATAATTCATATAGTGTGCCATTGAATAGTATTTAAGGTGCAATTTAACCCATTGACGCCCAAATTAACAAATTTTGAAAATTTTCTTCGAAATTGATACATATGGGTAGAAATGCATAAATTAAGAGTATTTCAAAAGCCTTTTGAAAAAGTTTAACTATAACAAAATTTTTTAAGTGGTCCTCATTTGATGATGCTGGGCGTTTGTATGGAAAAATCTAAAATTTTAAAAAATGGAATATTTATATATAAAATTATTTATTTTTAATATATAAGCAAAATAATGGACAAAATAATGTTAAAAATCAAAATTTTGTTTTGGATATGTAAAAAAACTTTTTCTTTTACATTTTTTAAGAATACATAAATTACACAGATCTGCAAAAAAGTACTTTTTGAAAATTGCATTAATTTTGATAACTAATTTTTATGTTTTTTTTATTGCTGATTCCGAAAATGAAATCCATTTTTTTCTATCACGTAAGGATTTTTCGCAAAATGATTGTATATTTTTAAAGAAAAAGCTGAAATCTCGAAATTTTGACATTTTATTTAAATTTCATTTATTTATAAATACATATAAATTACATTTATATCTGAGTTCAAGTAATAGTTAAGTATATGTAGAAGGTTACAAGCTCTTATAGTAATGTTTTTTCCCTACATCAAAAGTTTTTTTGCCACTTTTCCTATTGTGAATTTTGCAGGGATTCTCTTTGAAACATCCAGCAGCAGACGGCTATAATCTGACATTCCATTTGCCTTGATATCACCTCTCCATTTTCTTTATATCCTGGTGAAATCTTTTACCTTGTTTCTCATTAACTGCACCTAAATTTTTAGGAAAATAGTCTAGGTGCGAATCGAGAAAATGAACTTTTAAGCTCATATTACACACTAAAATCTTGAATTTTTTCACCATCTCTTCTACAATAGATTTGTAGTTTGGGTCCTTTGTGTTGCCAAGAAAGCTAGTAATAACTAGTTTGAAAGATTTTCAGCCTTTTCTTTCGTTTGTTTTAATTTTATTTTCAAAATTTTCATCTTTCATAATTTTCCTGATGTCTGGTCCTACAAATACACCTTCCTTCAGTTTTGCTTCGGATAAACCCGGGAACTGCTCAGAAAGGTATTTGAAACATTCAACTTTTTTTGGTAAAGCCTTGACAAATTGTTTCATAAAACCTAATTTTATATGAAACGTAGGAAGTAACACTTTGTTTGGATCAACAAGATTTTTCTTTTACCAGGTCCATGAGGGACATGACGTATGGTAGACGGAATGTCAGGATAAAATATTTCCTTTTTGTTCTTTAAATTGAAATCTTTCACATTACAAATGTAAAAATAGCAATCATCACTGAGATTTTTAGGTTCTCTGAGCCATCGGTATATCAAACGGAAAAGATTGCTTTTTACCTTGAAACCATTGCCTTAATTCTTCAACACAAATACGACAAACTTTGTGTGTAGTCCAAGGCTTGTCTTGATCGCCCAATTTCATGCCGAAATAAGCGAAATACACTTTTTTTTTACAAAATCAGAAATGCTTCTTTGTTGTTTTTTCAGTGTATACTTACCACAAATATGGCAGAAACACTTCGGTGAATTAGCACATCTTCTGGAAGACATGTTCTCTAAGGCGCATCCCACACTAAGGCGACACATAAGACATGTCGCTTGAATTCGCTGGAAAAACTGGTTTAAAACAGGTTTGAAACAACTTCGTTCTTTGTTTCGACCGGTTTATGCGCTACATGTTTCGGCTTCATGTCGCTTGTCGTCTCAGTGTTTGATGCCCCTTATGCAGCAAAAACTAGAAGAAAAATAACTACTATACCTTATCACTCACAGGTCAGAATAAAAACACATGTGTAAAGCACAGAGTAAAGAAAGACACTGATTCGGGAGTGGAGATAAGGTCAGTGAAAAGGGGTGTGAAGAAGGGGTGACGAGCAGACACTGCAAGAAGGAGAGATTCGATTTCAACTGGTTTTCTCTGTCTTGAATATTATATTTAATAGGCAGTTTACCTATTAAGAGAAATATTCTGCATTGAAACAGTTTCTCCTTTCTTTTTTATTAGTTTAATGCACCAATTTACTATTTTAAGCACATAAATTTATTTATCAAACTCTCATAAATAATAACTTTTACTCCGAAATGTACTAAATTCCTAAAAATATAGATTGTGATTTGTGATGAAACTGTACGTGATGGATTTTTTTCATTATTTTTCTAGTAATCAGCATCCAAAAAACCATAAAAAATACCACTTACTATACCGGCAATTTTTTTCATCGCAGGCTTGTGTTATCGATTGAAAATAAAGTCTACTTTTAAATAATGTACTAAATTTGCTTGGGGGGGGGGGGGCTACAAAACAAAACCAGACCAGACATTGTTTTTTACAATGGCAACACCCAATTCTGACAATATATTTTAAATCCCCGTTCTTCTCAATCATTTTTATCAGTCTTGACGTCATAGAGTTTGACAGTTCTTTAAGAACGTTCTTGGAAATTTTTGACCGAGCTTTTTCGATGGAGAACATGAGATCTTGCTTGTTACCATATTGTATACCCTTTTTGGACACTTCGTGTTCCAGAATACACGACAGATTTTCCATTGGATTCAGATCAGGGCTTCTATCCGGCCAATCAAGTAGTTTCACAAATTAGCATCAACCCACGATTTTGAAGTTTGGGAAACATGTACTGAGGCATTGTCCTGCTGGAAAAATAGTCTCCACTCGTTATTAACGGTGCTTCCAGTAAAAGATTATCGCCCAATACATCAACACAACTCTCAGAATTCATTCTACACGGCACAAAAACTAATGAAGTAGTTCTATTAGTTGCGAAACCTCCCCAGGTCATTACTGAGCCACATCCAAATGCACGCTTTGAGAAAATTTCTTTTTCTCTACGGAGATCATACCAGAAGTAGCGAAAACCATCTGCTACATCCAATTAATTTTTTATCTCATCGGAAAAGACAACATGATCCCACTTTTTTCTCATAGTAAACATTTTTTGGCAAACTCCATCCTCAGTCTCTTACGAACTTTTGTAAGAGGCGGTCGTGACATATGTTTACCATAGGAAACCTTTTTTTCTTTTTGTAAAACACGTCGAACAGTTCAAGCACTGCACTCTAAGTTCAATTCATGTTTTATTTGTCTTGATGTTTGTTTTTTGGAGCATGCTCGCCATATTATGATTCTTTTCTTCCGTACAGAAACAGAACATGTCTTACCTGTATGACTTTGCCTTCCATATTTACCGGGATTTTTCAGATAATTGTAAATAACCGTTCCTGATCTATTAAGCTTTGTCGCAATTTCGCGTACAGAAAGTCCTGAACTTTTAAATGCACCCACTTTCCCTTCATCAAAATCCGAAAGCTTTGTACCTAGCGGCATAACTGAAAAACAGAATATGACGATCCCAAACACTTACTATGCATTAGGGTGGTGCGAAAAAAGTCAAGTTGATATTTCCGAATTGCTATAGTGCGGAAAAGTTGCGATTGGTAAATACAAGAAAAACAAAAAAAAATTATTTAAATCGGACTTTATCTTCCGATCCCGCAAACCGCCTAAAAATTTAAAAAAATTGAAAATTTCCAATTTTTCCAGATTTTTTTTCTTTTTTTACGTATATATATTTTTTATCGCTATAGTGAAAAATATTTGCAGATTGTAATGTTTAATAATAATAAAAATAAACAGCTGCGTTTAAAGAATAGCTTCCGATCACGCAAGCTCAATAAAAATCGGCAAAAATTCAATTTTCAGTGATTTTGATGAATAAAGAAAATAATCACCTGAGATCAGTTTGCGTTCCAATATTAACATTTGCATATAAATTGTACAATGTACAACTCTTTGCTTGTTTAGATATTTGATAACGTTTAAACAAACCAGAACTCACCACGGGAAGGTAGCTGCACTTCGAGTTCAAACCACACCCTATCCTCCATCCAACCAATGAGGGTGTTTGCTATTTACATTACTTAAATACATAATTTGTTATAATAAAATCAAAACACTGTATTAAAAAACTAGTGTCGTGACAGTATAAGATATACAATTTGTTATGTCATCTGTTTAAGTCTGACTTTTAGACGCAACTTTGTACTGCGATTTGTTGGTAATGTCTGGTATTATGGACATCGATTTCAGTGTGGCCCTGATGCTCTCTTGATTGGGGCCCACATACCTTAAATGATGCTTCCGTTACCGATTTAATGCACCACTGGACATCTTACGTGTGGTTGAAAAACTTTTTATCCTCCTAGACTGAACGAAGAAATGTATTTCTTCATGGGTTAATCTCCGAAAAAGCAGTGGAAATGTTAATTTTGCTACATTACAATCAATTAATTTTGGATTGTAGGAGTGATAAAGATTCAGATGCTTTTACCCTTTGAAACATTCTGCCTGGCTTTTAACAGCCCTAGCTCTCTTATGTGCCTCCTTTTATAAAAGACCATTGCCATCAGTAGGTTTTCCGGGTGAGTAAAGAACGAGTTTCATTCAGTTTCAAAGACTACACTTTCTTCAGGTTGTCACGAAAGTATCGAGATGTTTCAATTGCTCTGTACAGATGAATAGGCCCATCTGTAATGTACTTACAGCATTTATTTCAAAACAAACTGGCAAGTAAGATTTTAAAATAAATGTCAATATGGCTTTAAGGCATCCGATGGGTTTTCCACGCTCGCGTAAAGTCGAAGGGCTCTATTTGCACAAGTGAGCAATCTGGCATGTGAAATTGAACCGGAGTCACACTTTAAGTCATTTGGAAAGTTGTAACTGTTAATTGCTTGACTTACGCCAAGAAGATATCTTTGGTCCTTGCTCAACAGTTGCCTGTCCACTTCTGGAATTTCACAATCAGTCAATTGAAAATTTATCACCGAGAGCTTTACACAACAATGATATTGTGTCCAAATGGTGTACTAAATGATCTTGGGCCAGTAGTTTCAACATTCAAATGTTGAAAATGATGGCGGGAAGGTAATTCAACAAAATGGAATAAACAAACAACCCATTGCAGTGGCCGTCAGAGATAAACTTCAAGCTTTCTGATAGCACCACCTTTCTATCCAGTATTGGTATTTGTACCATCACAGCCTACCAAATCTAAGTATTCTAGTGAAACCCCTTGTTCAGTAAGACATGATACTATGAATGCTACAATGTCCTTAGCAGGCCCGGAGTTTGGAGGCACATGGCCTAAATAAACTGAGTCACGTTCTTTTATGACAGGAAAGTGTTCATCTTTAATAGTTCGACGAACCTGTTTAGATGCAATACTTTCTTTAACTATGGTATCATCCTTTCTTCCGTCAAAATAGTATATGCCATGTAGTTCATCTGAATCCAGTTGACCTTTCTGTAAATTTTATGGAGTTAGGTGAGACTGGGTGGGAGCGCGTACGCCGACTTCAGCGCTGTTTTCCAACGTGGCTAACGGCAGTTGAGTGCACTACTAAACTTTTCAGACCTGAAACGAACTCTTCGTGGTAAGTTCTAGGTTATTTAAAAATAACTTAATATGCTCAATAGTATCAATTAACATTTAAATCTTAACCTGAGACTGCAAACTGACCTCAGTTGATTATATTCTTAATGCATGAAAATCACTCAAAATCGAATTTTTGCCGATTTTTATTGAGCTTGCGCGATCGGAAGATATTCTCTAAACACAATTATTATTATTATTATTATTAAACAGTACAAACTGCAAATATTTTTTCCTATAGCGATAAAAAATATATAAACGTAAAAAAAAAGAAAAATTCTGAAAAAATCGGAAATTTTCAATTTTTTGGAATTTTTAGGCGGTTTGCGGGATCGGAAGATAAAGTCCGATTTGAAGAATTTTTTTTTTGTCTTTCTTGTATTTACCAATCGCAACTTTTCCGCACTATAGCGACTCGGAAATATCAACTTGACTTTTTTCGCACCACCCTACTATGCATCTATATCGTCCGGAATTTCCAAGTGCAGAGCCAAAAACTTGCAAATTTTACTTTATAGAACACACAAATAGAGTCGTTCTTATAATTTTGTTCATATCAGATGGCTGTATAAATCCATTATAGATTTTATGAATATGCATTTTCCCCATATTTCCATAAAAACTTATAAAACTATTTTTCATTTTTCATTGGTTTCCAGCCATTAAATTTGAATATGTTTCCGGCCAAATGTAGCCAAATTTGGCGATTTTGACCACCACTTTTTATTGCTTTGAAACACATGGTCAAACGGGAGGTTATATTTCGTTTGATTCAAGGCTCTTTTGGACAAATCGACCAGTGTAGCGGTCGAAGCCTGCTAGTTTAATAATATAAGAACTCGTAAATATTTTTGTTTGTTTGTGTAGTTACGTTGTGCAATAAATTTCCGTGAAAAAAGTCACATAATTTGTAACGTCAATTGCAAAATTTTAAGGCTTCAGAAACTGATTTATGAAAATAAAAACATATTGAAAGAAATAAAAAATATTATTTTTTACAGTAAGTAGGAATATTAGAAATATTATTTTTAATTATTATCAAATAATACATAAAAAACGATTGTTTTCTTTAATGAATTCTTGCGTTAAAACAAAAAATTGTAAAAATATTTAAATATAAGATAAAGTTATTTTTTGTGTCTGTGTGTGTGTGTGTAAAATGCTATGCTTCTGTGGTCTATATTGTTATATTAGACTCTTAATCGAAAGATTAACATATAATTTAAAACACCAAATAAAATAAACTAAGACAGACTTGAGCACAGTTAAAAAATAAAATTTATAAAGAATATACTTAAAAACAATTAAAAATACAACATGTAAACGTTTCGCCAAGCGACACGCAAGGCATCATCAGTACAAAAAATATCCATTGCATTTCAAACGTCAGAACAAATCAAGAACAGTTACAGTTAATTATTTTAAAAACAAACAATATTCACTAGGGACAGAACGAGCATCATTCAAAGCCTGCGACCGCAATTCAGTGAACCAAGCCTCAAGGGGCAATCTACCATGGTAGTTGTTGCAACCCGATTTCAAAATACTGGCGTTCGCAATGAGCGGAATATGATTCGTTTGAAGTGAATGCTGGGCAATTTTTGAATTTTTGAATCTGTCACCACTACTGTTTACAGAAAACCTACTTCTACTGGTCAATATACTAATTTCAATTCAATATGCCCTTTCAGCCATAAAATAACCGATATTAAGACTTTAGCCTTCAGAGCCATAAAATATTGTAGTTCCAGTAATGATTTTGAAATAGAGAAATGTAAAATTTATCGTGATTTGGTTAATAATCGCTATCCTATTGGTCTTGTTAAAAAAAAAACTTAAAAAAAACTTTACATTTTGTAAATTCTACTCCCCCCCCCCCTTTTCAACGTAGTAAACCAAGCTCCTTTATCTGTATCCCTTATTATAAGAACATTTCTGAAAAAATTTCTGGCATTCTAAAATCATTCAATATTGGGGTTTCTTTTAAACCTATTAATAAATTGAGTTCCTTTTTCAATAAGCATAAATTTCAATATGATAAGTCTAAATTACCCGGTGTTGTTTATATTATTCCTTGTAAAGATTGCAATAGTGTTTATATTGGTGAAACTTGTAGATCATTAGAAATTCTCCTAAAAGAACATACTGGTGATTTAAAAAAGGGTAATTTGAATTAAAAAAATTGTCCAGCAATCACTTCAAACGAATCACATTCCGCTCATTGCGAACGCCAGTATTTTGAAATCGGGTTGCAACAACTATCATGGTAGATTGCTCCTTGAGGCTTGGTTCACTGAATTGCGGTCTCAGGCTTTGAATGATGCTCGTTCTGTCCCTAGTAAATATTGTTTGTTTTTAAAATAACTAACTGTAACTGTTCTTGATTTATTCTGACGTTTGAAATGCAATGGATATTTTTTGTACTGATGATGCCTTGCGTGTCGCTAGGCTAAACGTTTACATATTGTATTTTTAATTGTTTTTAAGTATATTCTTTATAAATTTTATTTTTTAACTGTGCTCAAGTCTGTCTTAGTTTATTTTGTTTGGTGTTTTAATGGTTTTTAAATTCAGACATTAAATGTATATGTACTGTAAACATACAATTTCATTTCAAATCGCAAGCAATCATATACAATACACGGTGCGTATACTTATTAGAATTAACAAGGTGTATGGATGTTTAAAAGTACCGGGAAAGCCCTATCTCCGTCATGTTAAATCCACCAACTTTATGTACCTTTTTCTCAGAAATGGTAAATGATAGAGGTATAGATTTTTTAGAGTAGTTAGAATAACATGATTTACGTATTTTAACAGACCATTTTCTTTCCAAGTGAAACTCAAAATTAATTATTAATTATTTATTGAAAGTCATTTTCAGATTTCACTGCCTAAAATAAATAATTCTCAACTAATTATTAAATCCCTGTGCTAAACTATACAATATAAGTATTAAAAGGAAATCTGAGTTCTTAAGTTTAATAGATATTGGGAAAAAAAGGAACATAAACATGGAAAATCCAAGTTTTGAGAAAAAGTCAATTAAAGATTTAAATGGCCATTATAAGCTGTGAATTACTCTTAGAAAAGAATGAATAATTTCAACACTTCCCTTTTTAATCTATAAACATGTGTGACACATCGTTGGAAAGATAAAAGTTAAACTATTTAATGATATAAAAAAGTAAAAATCGATTTTTTGGTTGATTTTTGCTTTCCCGGCCCTCTTAAGTTTCGAAATTTTCTATTTGTGATTTAAATAGCAGATTTTGTAATATACAGTTAACAACGGTACCTTCATGTTACTTGATCATCACACGATAAAGATAGGCTAATTTTCAATTCTTGTCAATCTGGTGTATGTTGAAAAGCAGCTCAGATCGGTGAAGTGTCGTGGCCTTTCTCATTCGAAGTCTGCAGTTGTACATCAACTTATTTAATAAATACTCTTTGTGTTTCAGAAGTTTATATTTAGAATTTGTAGTGATAGTTTTCCCTGTTGGTTTTCCGAATCTGCCTTGCTGAAAAAGCCTTAATCAACAGGGAAAAAAATTGATGATATAAAGAAGCTCTCCAAACACACAGCACAATATACAGGGTGTCCATAATTAAACGACCCTACTTAAAGTTGTCTACAGACAAAACTATTTTTCATAAAGTTGTGAAATTTTATGAAACACATAATACAGGGAAGGAAATTTGTTTAAGCTAAAAAATATATAAATAAAAATACTTCAAAATTTCGCTACCAGAGGGAGATTTTTAATAAATTATACATTTAGCATCACGATAGTTTAGAAATTTTCTTTACAGTTGTCCATAAGTAAACGACCCTATTTTAAAACTGTCTACAGACGAAAAAATTCTTTGAAATTTTTTGGAGGACATAATAAAAGTATGGTAATTTGTTTGAGAGAAAAAAAATATGAGGCCGTTTATAAACGAATTACACATTTAGCATACATTTACGATAGTTGAACAAAATTTTGTTATTACCGAACATGTTCTGCATGACTTTCATCATTTTCAGATGCCATCTGGAATTGTAAGATAGCATGTTTCACAGTTGACCACAGTGTGTTCTGGGAAATGCTGGGAAATGTGGGAAATACTGTCTTTAGAATAAGGTTAAGTTAATAAATAAAATTTCTAAACAACCGCAGGGTTAAATGTTTAATTTATTAAAAAATCGCCATCTAGTGGCAAAATTTTGAACTACTTTTATTTATATTTTTTGTTTAGCTTAGACAAATTCCCATCCCTATATTATGTCTTTCACAATATTTCACAACTTTATGAACAATAGTTTTGTCTGTAGACAAATTTAAAGTAGGGTCGTTTAATTATGGACACTCTGTATATGAGTTCTGCAAAATAATTGTGTATCCGTCTACTACATTCAAAAGAAGAACAGATTATTACTGTGAAACACCGTGAATTAATGTGACATCACTTTTTTTTTTTTTTTTTTTTTTTTTTTTTGTCATATCTAACTCAAGACAGTTTATGCTTTTTAATGTTTTATTTTAGATAATGCTTCATCTGTACAATTTCATCTGTACTTTTGCGTTAGATTATTCGATCAGATACGCTGTAAATACATCACTGGGGCCGTTCAAATATTACGTAAGCACCTAAGGGGGGGGAGGGGGTTAGCGATTTGCTTATTTTTGCTGACAAGGGGGGAGGGGGGGTTTGAATGATGCTTACGTAAGACATTTTCAGAATTTCTAACTTGTAAAAAAAAAAAAAAAATTACAAAATTTCAAATTGAAAGAAAGAAATAGCAAAAGAATATTAAACTTGAAGTTCTGATGTCAGTTATTTTGACCGCACAAGGAAAACATAAACGATCTCTTTTATCTAGAGGTGACTGTTCATGTTTGATGCATGAGGTCTTATTATCTCTGAGAACTTACTACTATTTCCAATTGTGAGAATAGAATAGAATAGACCGATATAGAATAGAATATTGAATGGACCGATGCGATATGATGTATTGTGACAATATGAGTTTTCCGGGAAAGCTTCCAAAACGTAAGTAAAATTCTATCTTTTTTGTTTCCACCCCTCCTCTGTCAAGTGGTTGAACCCCATAACCATAGTAACCGACTGCTCTACTGTCTGGTGTCTCGTGAGTTTTGAAAACCTCTCAGAACAGATCTGCACGGGCCGGGCGTAGTTACTACTCTTTACGGGACGGGCCGAGTTCGGGCCTTACTTTTTTCCTGGGGGATCGGGCCGGGCCCATTTTTTTCTGTACAGAGCCGGGACTGGTTTCATTCCAAGTCTTCAAGGCCCATAATTTTAAGTCCTAGTTTTGACGCAGCCCGTATGAAAATCATTGTCTCGGCGTAGCCTGATCCGTTCAAAGGTCAGTAAAATTAGGTCAGGCTCAAAAAAGTTTGAAAAAAATGTACACATTTTTAAATCGCTATTATTCTACTATTAAACATTCAAATTTATTCTTTTTAAAGAATAGTAGATTTCTACGCTTATTAAAATATAGCAAAATGAAAATATAAGAAAACATGTGAGAAGGAACCTGTCTATGACGAAATCCTGTTATAAACTGAAAAACGTGTTGATCCATACAAAATTAATATACTAATACGTAAGAATAGGATATATAATACATTTAAAACTTGCTAAGAAGGGCACTTGTCTATAACGGATTTTTTTCTTTTTTATGCAATTCCGTTTTAGAAGATTTTATTGTATAGCATTTTTCAGATTTTTAGCACTTCAATACATGGAATATGGATTAACGATATTAATGATAACGTATTCATTTACATACAAGAAATAGAGATTGATTAAAAAAAATAAATGTCGCAGCCTGCGCCACTTATATAAAAATGAAGATTATAAACATAAAAAAATATTTAAGACATATTTTTGGCCAGAACTCCTCGTACGAGACAAATCTTTCACCAAATCGACATAAAAATCAATGTTTTGTAGAAATTCAATCGGGCCGGGCCGAGATTTTAACTTTTTTTCCGGGTCGGGTCGGGCTCGGGCCGAATTTTTAACTTTTTTATCGGGCCGGCCAATAGTTTTTTTGTACGGGCCGGGCCGAATTTTTTTCTCTATGTGTCGGGCCGGGCCCGGGCCTAGAAATTTCGGCCTGTGCAGACCTCTACCTCTCAGTACTGCAGTGTAGTGGTGTTTAAAATAAATAAAATCAGAAATATGTCTTCATTTCGAGAAATCTTGTATAAAAAAACTTTTTGAAAGTTTCAAAAAGTCTGAATCAGATAAACCTTTGAAGGATATCCAATGTAAAACTAACGATGTGTGGCGGCAGTACAAAAAGTCTTCTAAAACTGACAAAGAGTTAGAGGTATTGGTGCTAAAAAGAATTGAGGACGAACTGCGTAAGGCAACAAAAAAGAAATCAGTCTTTCTTGATTATTTTATAAAGGTAATTATAATCAATTTATTCTTAAAATTTTAAATATATTTTATCATAACTTTAAGTTTACATAATTACTTGTAAAAATTGGAAAAAAGATAGATAAGATAAAATGACCTTCTAGCCTTGGCAAAACATGGTCAGTATGGGAATAAATAAAGACCAAAAAAACGTCAAAAAACGAGTTATTACTTTTTAAATATGGCGTAGTCAAGCTAAGCCTTATTTTTTCTTTTCAAATAACTCAAAAATTAATGCATCCATGGGGGAAAAAATTAAAAAATATGTTAGTTTTGTAGCAGATAATCTTCTAACTGTTTTCAAATTTTAAACCTTACTAAAAATGAAATGTAACCCAATTGAATTGAAACCAATGTATATCAGATTCAAAAACAGATAAATAAGGTAGTGATCTCAAAAAAGGAAAAACAATCCTTACAAAGGAAACGACAAAATGCTGAATACCAAAGAAAACATCGAACCACCAAACGAACAAAGCTTGGAGAAATCTGCCATGATAATCCAGACATTAAAAAAAATAGCTTTGAGGGAATCAGTAGGAAGACCAAGTTTAAACAACCATTATTACTTAAAGCAATAGCAGACATAGCTATTATTGGAAGCGCTGCTGCAGATGCAAAAAGAAGAAACAAGTCCGAAGTGTCAAAACTCTCGATGACTTGACTGCAAAACTGAAAAAGGTTGGTTTTGCAATAAGCAGGAGTAGAACATATCTTCGTTTGCTTCCAAAAAATTCCTCAACCATCGAGTGTCGAAGACATGTCACCACAGTGCCGATAAAACTTTCTTGGATTCTGGCTGATTATCACCGATCTCACATTGATACCCAATTTGCAGTAATATCCATCCATTATTTAGAAACTTTAGCTTCAATTTTTGGACCCATGCAAGTGTTTCTTCTTTCACATGATGACAAAGCGCGTGTACCTTTGGGAATTAAAGCAGCCAATAAACAGGCTATGATACTGATGCATATGGAGTATCACGAAGCGATCACGACTGTGTCATCGCTGAACGCCGCAAACTTATCCCATGTGTTTACGCTGGTATTGTGATTGGTCCTGGCATGGCAGGTCAAAGTAAAGCCATACATAGGTTATTCTGGCCCAACGTTAATAGCTATAAGAAGTGGGAAATACAGTTCTTCCACAGCAAATACTCATGCTCAGGATTTTGAAACTCTATTAATACTCAAAGATTTTGAAAAATTAGTGAAAACAGAAGAGGGTTTCATCAAACCTGTAATCATAGTAACGGTTGATGGAGATCCAGACAAGAATCCCCGCTACCAGAAAGTTATATCGTTTGCTATTAACCATTTCAAAAAGCATGATTTGGATGGAATTTTCATAGCGTGCAATGCTCCTGGAAGAAGTGCATATAATTGAGTAGAAAGGCGAATGACACCACTCAGTCGAGAACTGTCTTGTCTTATACACCCTCATAACCATTATGGTTCCCATCTCGATGAGAACGGTCGCACTGCTGATGAAGAAATGGAGCAAAATAACTTAGCATATGCTGGTAAAACTCTCGCAGATATCTGGAACTCATTAAACATTGACAGTTATCCCGTTACTGCCACATATGTTGATTCAGGTGAACCAGAGTCTCTTGGTTATGACTTGGATTGGTATTCGAAGCTCGTACAAGAAAGTCAATACTTGCTGCAAATTGTAAAATCCGAAAAAAAGAATTGTTGCTCTCCTGCACGTAGTGGATTATTTCGTATATTAAAAGGACGATTCATTCCTCCTCCAATTAAAATGATACAATCGTCAAATGACATCATTGCAAGTGAAGAGGGGGAATTTATAGATTTAAGTCTCCGTCTGGCCTTAAATCTGAATAGTACAGAAAAGGGATTTTTAAAGATGCTGTATGATTATTTTTGCTCTTCCATAAAGTTCACGCATTTATCCGCAAGAACTTGTGGAAGTTGTGGCCAATATCATGCATCTCAGAAGTCAGCAAACAGACACAAAAAAATTCAATAGAGTGAAAAAAGCGAGAAGGACTGCCTTATACGACTATTGAGAATTGCTGCTCGTCGAGCAAATGAACTTATGCGCTTCGTAAAATTCGTGGAAGATATGAAAGATGTTGAGTGGATCAATGAAGATGAAGTTGATAAAGATTGCATCCGAATAGTAAGCGATGAAGAGTAAGCGATCAAGTAAAACTGGAAAACAATATCGTAACAGATATGGAAAAATGGCTTGGGCAGCCGTGGTCAGCATCGGAATAGATATTGTCATGTTCAAATTTAAATTTTTCAAATGGCTAAGTTCTTCTAAAATTGTGATGTAAGAAATTTTCTTAAATAGAATTGTAAAGAAATAAAACAAGCGTTTATTATTATTTAGTAGTTATATTAGTCGAGTAGAGTTTTATAATTTGTATTGTGTCCTAATTTTTTTTTAAGTAGGGGGGGGGGGTTCCAATTTTCTTACGTAATTATTAAGGGGGGGTTCGCGATTTGCTTATTTTTGCTGACAAGGGGGGAGGGGGGGTCAAAAATAGTCAAAAACATGCTTACGTAATATTTGAACAGCCCCACTGTAAAGATTCGCAGTAAATACTAAATTAAATTAAAACTAGTCGGATATGCCATTCCAAAAATTTTCTTTTGCATGTTAATATTCAAAATTATCTAGCACAGTGCCAAAAATAAATGACAATCTAAGTTCATCATGAGGATTCTAAAGATATGAAATTCCGTGCATTAGTTTTTGAGGTAGGACTATAGCTAAAATCGTGTAAATCATGCAAAATGCAGCATAGTAGCGCCACCTGTTGGTGGTTTACACCAAAACCTAATCACCAACAACTTATGTCATCGTCTTACTGAATCTGAAGTTTGATGAAAATCCGTGCATTAGTTTTTGAGATAGAGCTATTGCAAAAATTGTGAAAAATCCAGCATAGCAGCGTAACATATTGAAAGATTGACACTAAAACCTAATCAGCTACAACTTGTGGCAACGTCTAATTGAATCTGAAAGTAGATGAAAATTTGTGCAGTAATTCTTGAGGTAGTGCTATTGCGAAAATCGTATAAAATGCAGCATAGCACCTGTTTAGCGATTTACACCAAAACATAATCAGCATCAACTTAAGTCAACGTCTTACTGAATCTGAAATTTGATAAAAATCCGTGCATTAGTTTTTGAGATAGATCTGTTTCGGAAATCGTGAAAAATTCAGCGTTGTGGCACCAAAAACAAATTCGCACCATTTAATATCAAGGTCTAGTGTATATAAAGCCCTGTATTAGTTCATGAGATAGAGCGCCCATAAAATTTTGTCACATACAGACAGAAAGACTCACAGACAGATATTTTCTAAAAACATCAAATCGTGTTCCGGACCTTCTAAAACATATAAATCCATCGAAAACTGAAAGTCGAAATTTTTAACGAATCCGATACTTTCTTCTTGTAAAGATAGAATAAAGTAACAATAAAACATCTTAGTTAATCATTTTTTTTTACTCAATGGGGGAATCAATTGCTAACACTAATCTACCCATCTCTTTTTTGACAGCGAGACAGAAAATAGTTTTTCAAAAAATAATTCTTTTAAAAAGTGTTAATTCATTTTAGCATTTACATGTTAATATAAATTTTACGTTAAAAAGGAAAGTGGATCTGATCTTCAAATTAATAAGTGTAATCTTATTAATACACTTGGAGTTAAGGATCTTTATCAAAATGATTATGACATTTATACGGTTCATTATCTCTACTGATTAAATATGTCGAGCACATTTATCTACGCTCCAAAATATACCATGCTTGAGTGGTTTTTCTATTCATGGGTCGTAATTGGAAATAATTGATTTTTATGTTAAAGAGGATTTATATACAAACATTCTACTCTATAAACTGATTAATGTTTATTAAGGAGGAAATGCAATGGCAGTTCCTACATGGAATAAGTTAAACTCGTTGGAAAAAAAACTTTAATTTTTGCCCAAACAAATATGTGTACAGTTCTGACATCTCTAAATCTAAATACGAAATCCAACTTTCTCCAAAACGTACCATTGTTTCGAAAAATAGTTTATAACAATAACAAATAATGCAGTATCCACTATTATTTTTAACTCACTGATACTGATTGGATAAATTATCATACGAATTCAATTATTTAAATTGGGCGAAAAAATGCACAAGCCGGGACTCGAACCCAGAACCTTTGACTTTCATTATCAATGTCGTACCTTTTCGCTACCTTGGCTGACGACCGGCGGGCATATTTCGCTTAGATAACCATTTTGGAAGTAAGGGCTGTGCATATATAACGCTAACATTTGGGGGGGGGGGGAGTGGTCTGGCACATGATATCGTAAGATATCTCTAAGGAGACGGGGGATTTGTCTTATGATATCGTTATCATTTTTGATCCAACCAAAATTTTGTGGAATTGTTGGTAGGTTAGAAGGGGGCCAAACTCAAGCCGAAGTAGCTCAAGTCATTGGAGTGTCACAAAGTGTCATTTCCAGGATCTGGAACCGTTTTTTGGAGAGTGGATGTGCAGGCCGAAGACCAGGGCAAGGTCGTAGACGGGCAACAACGCCCAATGAAGATCGGTATTTAGCGTTAACAGCTCGGAGACACCGAACCATGAAAGCTACTCTTCTCCAACAACACCTTCGCTCGGCTACAGGCACCACGATTTCAACTCAGACTGTCCGAAACCGGCTCCATGCTGCAGGTCTGTATGCTCGCCGACCGATGGTATGTGTTAGATTAACATCAAGGCATCGTCGCGACCGCAAGGAGTGGGCAACCGAGAATGTCAACTGGAGAAGAAATGAATGGAGCAATATTCTGTTTTCTGACGAGTCCCGTTTTTCTGTGCATCCGGATAATAGGCGTATTTTCATCTGGAGGGATCGTGGCAGTAGGAATAATCCTGCGTTCGTGCACGAAAGTGTCAGATTTGGCGGTGGAGGAGTGTTGGTGTATGGTGGCATCTCCATTGACGGGCGCACTGACCTCTACATCATTCGAGATGGAGCTCTGACTGGTCGCCGATATAGGGAGATCCTCAGACCTATTGTAGTCCCTTACGCTGCAGCAATCGGAGATAACTTCATTTTAATGGACGATAACTGCAGGCCACATCGTGCAAACCTGGTGGAGGATTTCCTTTTCGAGGAAGCAATCGTTCGAATGGAATGGCCAGCGTGTTCTCCAGACATGAATCCAATCGAGCACGTTTGGGACGCTCTAGGAAGACGAGTTTCTGGCCGCCAACAACCCCCACAAACTCTCCAAGAACTAGAAAGAGCTCTTCTGGAAGAGTGGGGCAGAATACCCCAACTCGTCATTAACAGCCTCATTGAGTCCATGCCTCAAAGGTGTTCAACGTTGCTGGCCGCCCGTGGAAACCATACCCCCTACTGAAAATGATTTTCTTTGAAGAAAACACCTTTTCTTATTCTTTTTTTCTCATATGCACAAATTGTGTTTTTTTCCTTTAGTACACAAATGCGCAATAAAATGCCTTTTTTCTGCCAAACATGTGTAATTTATTCTCATATAACCTACCATGTCTGTCGACCATGTATCAATCAGCTAAACAGTTTACCAGATACAAAATCCACCTAAAACTGCAATATCCTTTGTTTTGAGCAGTGTATAATACGCTTTTCGAGAAAGCATATGCGAATTATGTTTGAAATAATACTTGTGTTTACTAGTAAATAAAAGAGAAAGAATATTGCCCATCTGTTTTGTTGATTAGAAACTGTGTCTGCCGCCTCCCTCCCCCCGTGCCGGTGCAAGTGCAAAAAGACATTATTACTGTTGAATGCATTATGCTACAAAATATATTATTAAAGTTTTTTAAAATTAACTATTTCTTTTAAGTGTTATTTGATATAAAGTTATTTCATATACACAGTGATATTTTATTGACTTCACTTGAATCAATAAAATATGAGAAAAATAAATCTAACCTTATTTATCTAGCACTCCAATGAACAAGGGAAAAAAAAGAATTTTTATACATTATTAACGATATCATTACGTGGGGAGGGGGTTCGAGGTATGATAACATATGACATGGAAAGGGGGCTGGGAGTCCAAAATTACCAAAAAATTGATAAAGTTACATATGTATAGCCTCTAACATCTAGTCTACCATGTACACACTAGTCAACAGAGTAAACTGCAGATAATTGAACTACATTTAAACGATGGGTACGTAAGATACAGGGCAATTCCGTGCAGAGAGTCACACACGTAACGCAGGCTTTAATTTTCATTTATTCAATTATTTATTAAATTTTAATTTTAATTGTGATTTTAGGTGGTATGGTAAATAAAGTTTTACCATATTTTTTAATTTAAATGTGTGGCAAAAGAACTCACAGAAATATATCATTAATTTCATTTCTCAAAATGTGCTTTTTTACTAAGTCACACATGTAAAGTTTTTAAAAAGCTATTTACAAAATAACTATTATATCAAAATGATAGGTTTCTACGTAAAAGAATACAGTAAAGTATATATTTTTTAAAGAACTTTTGTTTGGATTTTTAAATAAGAATTTGAAAAATCCTTGATTAATTAGAAATTTTTTCTTTCAAAATGTCACACACGTAACATACACTATTATTTTTGACTCAATCATACTGATCGGTAAAGTTATCTTACGAATACATACTTTTTGCAATACATAAATGAGAAAGGCGCATAATATCAAATGCATTACGAAACATTATAAAGCCATTTAATTCTAACATTGCATTTTATGTACAGGGTGTCCGATCCAAAAATATCCAAAAGTTATGGCTTATTATTACAGACTATGCATTAGAATAAAATAGACTGATCCTCTGTGGATTGGAAAACCCTCCGAGATTTTTTGGGACTCCACCATACTATCACAGAGATGATACCGCTTTTTGGAATATGATATTTCCTGGAAGTTGGAATGGAAGACGGGGCCCAATTGCCTGGCCGCCAAGGTCTCTGGTTTTGACTGCATTAGATATTTTTGCTTGGGTATTCATTAAATCCGTTGCATATAAACAAATCAAGTTGGAAATTGCTCGTCAAACGTGGCAAATGAGGCGCGTTCGTACTATAACTAGTTTTATAATTAATTTTTGCACCCCATATAGTACTGAATGTATATGTTTTTGCACATTATAAGTTCATAGTCTGTAACATCATTAAAATGCACTTTTTCCCGTTGGCCTTAATAACGAAAAAATTTGACTGTCCCTGTAATTAAACTATACATCCGATTTTCATAAAATTTGAAATGGCTCGACAAAATTTTGCAACAATTATATATTTAAAATTTCAGACCATTCGGAAGGTTGTAACATCTTTAAAATGCACTTGCAATAATTTTTCCCATTGGCCGTAATGTAAAGAAAAACTTTTGACTGACTTTGTAATTAAACTATACGTCGATTTTCATAAAATTTGAAATGGCTCGACAAAATTTTGCAACAATTATATATTTAAAATTTCAGACCATTCGGAAGGTTGTAACATCTTTAAAATGCACTTGCAATAATTTTTCCCATTGGCCGTAATGTAAAGAAAAACTTTTGACTGACCCTGTAATTAAACTATACGTCCGATTTTCATAAAATTTGAAATGGCTCGACAAAATTTTGCAACAATCATATATTTAAAATTACAGACCATTCGGTAGGGTAGTTTTTGCTCTGTTATATGCGGACAGACAGACGGACGGGCAGAACGACGACTATAGGTGCTACGTATTTATATAATTACGAACGCACCTAAAAATATTGTGCATGAGTTGAAGAAATGTATCATTTAAGCGATTCGTCTAATAACTCCTGATATGCCACGAAACACTTGGAGAGAACTGGATTACTGTTTAGACGTTTGTCATTCTACAAAAGGTGCACGCATCGAAATCTATTGATATTAAAACTTGGTGAGATGTTCTTTCTATTTAAATATATATATTTTTTTTCAATTCTAATGGGGAATTCCGTACAAATAAGCCATAACTTTTATGTTCTTTTGGACCGGACGCCCTGTATTTCAGAAAAATAAAGTAGGAAAAAAAGGAAAATGATATTCTCTATGAATTTAGATGATTTCAGTCGGGACTAAGCCCCTTAATACGTTATAACCGAAAGTACGTTGTATGCCACATCGCCTCGCAGGGAGTTACCCCTAGTTAATTATATAATATTATCTAATACTATTATATATTTATTATTAATTATTATATACTATATATTAATATTATAAATGAATTTTAAATTTATTTGCTAATATGTACTTTTATATTTATACTTTTATTAAAATTTTTGATTTTTTTTTTATCTGTTAAAAATGCCATTATCTTTTATCACTTTCAAAACGCACTTGAGTTTTCTGAGGCATTTTCTTTAAAGTCTTGAAACGGCATATATTTGACTGTAAACGTCGAAATAAATCAATTCATAATCCTTTATTTACTTTAACTTGACAGTTATAATTTTAATAACTATGGCACATATTGAATTCATTATTACACCAACTGCATTCTAAATGTCGATATTATTTTCCAAGGCTGAGAAATATCTTACGTCCGGATAACTTTTCCTTTAAAAGCATTTGTTTGTACCAAATTAGGGTTATCAGAATTACTTACAAGGTGTTTTGTTGCATGTATCAATAAATTTCACATGAACATGCATTGTAACAAAAATGTTTCTTTTAAAAAAACAAGGAAAAAAAAGTTTTATTTATTTTCTTATTTTTTCTTCTTTACACTTTTATGCATGTCTTTGCTTACTCTGTTACTGAAAACCTATTGATAGCACTAATTTGTAACTGTAATCTTCTCTTTATTAATTGACATACCTTTTTCGATTATTTAGGGCAAATATTGGGATGTTTTGCCCCAATTTTTAGTTTATCACAATAACCCTTTCCGGTACAGGCAATTTTTGTTATAAAATGATGAAATGATTGACTGACACCGGAAATTTAAACGACTTTTTTAGAAATTGAAAACATATTACTTAAATGTTTATTGTAAAAGCAAAATTTTACTAAAATATTCTTGGTGACGTTCGTAAGTTTGGAATTAAAATTAGGTATCCCGACCCGTGCACACTGTGCCGGAAAGGGTTAAGACCTAAAGATAGTTGTCAAAAATTAAAAGTTTTGGTGTTTTTGACTAATAGGATCATGTTTGATTGATAATAAATTAAATATTTACAATATTCCGCTTTCAAGTTACATGAAGGGAGGATCCACACAATTGTGTAGGTGCGGGCTTTGCTTTGAATCACACTAAAAGAGGAAATTGTTTTTCTTTTTCTGTAGGTTCGCCTACACAATTTTGAGGTCGTACAACTTAAACAAACAAACAAACAAAAAAAAAAAAACTAGAGAACAGGAATTCAGCTATTTCAGAATTTAGTGACGCCCCCGGCATTCCCATTACTTCATTTTCTTCTGATGGACTAGTGGCTTCTATTATTATGAAACAGCCATTATAAATGAAGTGTTAGGTGAAGATGAAAGAGCAGCCGTAAAAAGATAGAACTCTGATTTTCTGGTCAGAATGGGGGGGGAGGGGAATGGGCTTTTTTTTTTTACGGCTGCTCTTTTATCATCACCTAACACTTCATTTATAATGGCTGTTTCATAATAATAAAAGCCACCAGTCCATCAGAAGAAAATAACTCGGTTAAGCGGGACTCTACTGCAGTACAAAACATATTTCGATTTTAAGACTTAAAGCACACGTTTTATTTTATGTAAAATGACGTCATTCGCATCCGCTTAAGAATATCACATTTACGATCTACACTTAAACATCTACAGTAAAGCATGCCTATCACATCACTATCGCGAAATAATGCACAAATGCAGCAAAAAGATTCCGTCATTCAAGAAAATCGAAAAAAAATGACTATCTAATGATTCATAGATACTTACAATTAAATATAGTATATAATAGCTCCATTGTTCTAAGTGAAATCATTCGTTTATATTTTTTTTCAAAACAGCACGTATTTTAATTACATTTTCTTTCGGTTGTTACGAGAAAATGGCAACAAAAATATATAATTATTATTTGAAAACTATTTTCCTTTACTTATTTCTACAGAAATGGAGTCCTTCCGTGCCAATATTAAGCAAATGGCTCCAAAAACTACAAAAAATATAAATAAATAAATAAATAAAAAATAAAATAAAATAAATAAATAAGTAAAATTTCAAAAATAAATGGAGATACAGTTTTCAAATAAAATGCATTTAAAACAGCTTTTTTTCCCAATACGACGGTATAAAAATTGAAAATGTGCGATGCTTAGAAGTTAAAAAAATTGCTAAAGAGTATTTAATCGTAATGCTTTGTTTTACGGCTAGCTTTTGTAAGGTAACGTTATTTTTTGGACACAAAATAAGCTAGGAGAAAGAAATAGCATACCGTACCGGAGGCTAAAAACATTTTAGGGATTAAAGGTCGCAAAATACGGAAAGCCTTTCCTATCGAATAAATATATTTAAATCAACGTTCCTGTAATAGTGAGTAATAAACATTTCAAATCCAACAACGTATACATCAAAAGGCTCGTAAATATTCTGGTCTCAACTTCCAGGTGCAGTGAATGGAAGTTAGTAAAAAAATACTTAGAACCAATTTTAGCTCCTTTTGGGCTGCATCATTGTCGCATGATAAAAATTTTTAGCAATCCTATGGCTGGCGCAAAGTCATATTTTCTATATTTAGAGAGCATCCATTTACATGCTCAACAACAGTTGAAATATGCGATTTATCTGTTAATGCATGCTTTTGCCGCTTTGTGAAATATATTATAATATTGCCTGCAGCATGTTAAATCCTCTTTAATAAACAGCTACGCGTTGCTGACGACTGGCTTTTTCGCTAATCGTTGCCTCAGATTAATCTCGGAAAAAGAAACATTTGAAGTTACTGAAAAAATTAATAGCTCGAAAAGTATTTGTCAGAAAATTGTTAGACAAGCTCCGTTAGAAATTGTAAACAAGTTGGAAATTGCACGCCAAACGTGGCAAATGAGGTGCATTCGTATTATAGCTAGTTTTATAAATATTTTTTGAACCGTATATTGTACTTGATGTATATTTTAGTGTACTTCAATAAGTGTATATTAATATCATTCTGTTCGAAAGGCTGTAACATCATTAAAATGCACATGAAATAATTTTTTCGCTTCGGCCGTAATGTAACGGAAAACTTTTGACTGTCCCTGTAATTATACTATATATCCGATTTTCATAAAATTTGAAAGAACGCGACAAAATATTGCAAAAATTATATATTTAAAATGTCAGATTATTTGGTTAGGTAGTTTTTGCTCCGTTATATGTGGACGGTCAGACGAACAGACTGAACGACGACTATAGGTGCTGCGTATTTATATAATTACGAACGCACCAAAAAATTGTATTTTTCTACCAACAAGCGATTACCTATATAGTAAAGCGAGGAGAGTCTGCGCACCTTTCAAAAGAATAATAATAAAAAATCTAAATATTAATATTTTGCTAAACTATGCATGAATAATTTTGACTTCATTTGTTTTTTATGCATTTCCATTGTTATTTTGTTGTTATACTGTAAATTAATAGAGAAGCAGTAATAAAACCAAGAAAACTATTTTGCGCAATCTCTCCTTACAGGGTAGGAGAGAACACGCACCTGGGTAGGAGAGATTGCGCACATAGGTAAAAGAGATTGTTATTAATAATAACTACAATTAAATTGTTAACAATAATAATTACACTTAATTGACATTTTGTGAGTAAATATTTTTGTATTAGGAGTGAATATTTCAACCAAATGTTTAAATAATAAATAAAAGAAATAATTTTAACAACAGTTAAAATTTTTAATTTAAAAAGATTAAAATCTCAGAAAAAGCAAGCCTTACTAATATTACAAAAAAACATTCACCTAGTAGATAACATGTTTAACTTGAAAATTACTTCATTTCGATTTCCACAGTTTCATTGTATTTTGTTTGCTAACCGAAGTTGTCGTCGTCCACAACCGATGCACTTATTATTGTAAAACGTGTATCTTTCGTGCAATCACCTGCAACAAGCAATACATTGAATTCAGTCAGTTGTCGAAATTGTCTCCTGGTACAGTTCTTGATACTCAGTGCACTCATCCTCATTGACCTTCGTTTTTTTCCCTTGAGTTTTTTTATCCCACTTTTTGTAAAAGCACCTTATCTTCAGCCTTTTTTTTTTTTTTTTTTTTTTTTTTCGTAGCGGCATCCTTCTTAAATCTTTTTTCATATATATTTTGTGGATCAGTAACATTAGTTGCACTCTGTTTCCTTTTGATTTCGATGGCATTACACTACTTGGAATGGGTGAAAGTTTTTCCAAAACATTGTATTAGAAAATTTATTTTAGTTAACAAAATTAATTTATTAGCAAATTGATTGCTCATAAATTAAATATATATATATATATATATATTAATTAAATTATTAACAAATATATTATTAATTTATTAACAAAAATAATTACATAAAATTTATTTAATAACAACTGTATGATTAATTTATTAACAAAATTTTTGTCTGCAAAAGTATTTTTTTGCAAATTAATTTGTTGCCAGATTTAGTTTCGATAATTATATGTTTTCCGAAATTATTTCAAAATTGATTCATTCATATGTTTTACACGTAATTTGCAATTCACGTAAATTTACTAATAAGCTGCGTAATCTCTCCTAGCACTAAAACTTATGGGGAAATGCGCCATCTCTCTAAAGTAGCAGATGCGCAAACTCTCCTATTTTTGTAGGAGAGATTGCGCGGTCTTTTATTTAAATACGGCCACTTCTAAAATGAATTTCTGGTGTTCGCATACTTAGTCCAGGTTAGTAGTTTATGAGAAATTGTTTAAGTTCAAAATATTTTGTATTATTGACGCTCTATAAAAATTCTTAAGAACAGTTATGAAAATTCAAGCACTTACTTTGGAAAAAATACCAAAATAGCACTGCTTTATCCAAGACGCTTGGAACAATAAATAAAATATGCACATTCATGTAGACACTGCACTAATGCTGCTGTACAACTACCTGGAGTTGCTGGGCGGGCACTCTACTCCTTCCCGACGAATCTCTTTGTGCGCAATCTCTCCTACCGCGCGAACTCTCCTCGCTTTACTATATAAAAACAAACGAGCATTTCATAAATTGCGATTAAATTTACAAATGTAAATAATGTGTAGTGAGTCATTCATTTATGAAAATTCATAGATAAAAATTTAAAAACTTTCGCGCAACGAATATTTAAACTCTTGTAGTACTAATATACCTTTGACGTCATTCGCCTATGAACCAATAAAAATAGTTTTTAATTTAAAAGCGAAGTTTTGGAAACCTCAAGTCTATTTTCGGTACTTTTATGTTATCCGGTGGAAAATCTCGCCAATAACAGGTTTTTTTTTTTATCGCCAACAGTAGTTTTTCGCATGTGTGATTTACAAACAATGCTTTAAAGTTGAAATAAAATACTATGGTATTTATTATTACTGTTATGTATTTTAAAGGAAATGAGTGAAAGGCACGTATTTTAATTGTATGTAATATACGTATTCGGAATGTTTATATTTTAAATGAAATGGGTTAATTCTTTATATCCAAAGTGAGATTAATGCAATATGAATGATGTCAATGGGAACACTATTTGCGATTTACCGCATCGCCAAGCTAACATAAAAGTACTCTATTTTCTGAGTATTAATATAATAAACATAGTTTTTAGTTTGTTTCAAGTTTGTATGTTTAATTTATTTTGGAAAAAAAGATTTGATAAATAATTAATCCATTTACTCCCCCCCCCCCCCTCTTTATTCAAACTTAATTACTCTCAACATTACATAAATTTTTAATTTTACACCGATGAATAGGAAGAGTGTACTTTCAAATGTAAACTGTATTTCAATTTAATGACTTTCATGATTTTTAAATGAAATAGTTCGATTACGGAACAATAGTATATAAATATTTTCATCAATTATGTAAGATTTTAAGGTAAAAACATGATTACTACCCACCGTCCCTGTACGGGCGTTTACACTAAGAGATTAATAAGTGCATCGAAGTAATAATTTCAAGTATAAAGCATGTTGTAAAGAAATAAGAATTCGCCATGTGTAATGCACATTTTATATTGTTAACAATAATATATATTAACTGGAAGAGAACATTTCATTTTTCTATTCATTATTTTTTGTTATTTGGTCGTATACTATTACGTATTTATTCATTTCATTTATTTCTTTTAATTCCTTGCTCATTTATTCTGAGTTTTTGTGTGATATTGAAATGGTTAAATGCATTTTATCACAGGCTTATGTATTAAATATCGATCGTAATTTCTTAGTGTTTTATTCATTATAAATAGTTTTTAGTATGCATAAGAAGAAAATACTGGAATCGCGAAAACATTCGATTTCCTTTATTTAATGGATTCACAGATTTTAGGATGTCCTCATCATAAATTAACTATTCTTTGAAATGTCTGTTTGTCTGTAAATCTGGGTGGGACGTCGCTCTATCTAAAGAAATAATGCACGGAATTTAATCAAACTTCAAATTTAGTTAGACTATGACATAAGTTAGTGCTGACTAATTTTGTGTGTATATCGTGTCCCAGGTGGTGCAACAGCGAGATTGCGGATGAAGCTGACCAACGAACTCGGTTGAGACATTGGTATGTACTATGTACACACCAAGTTACATCCAAATCGGTTCATAAGTACGAGAATACAGAATGAGAAAGATCACACACATATATATATATATATGTATATATATACACTACGTGGCCAAAGGTGACCGGTCACTTACGATTTTAGACATTTTGTTACATATCTAGAAAAATACATGAGGAATTAAACTGAAACTGCAGGTGTGTAAACAGCATAGTACAGATCATTTATTTCCGCGAAAATTTGTTTCCCGAAATCCCATAGGGGACCGTCAACAAATTGAAAAATAACGAATATCTTTTGGATAACCCTGTAAAAACTAATTTAGCAAAAGCGTTCAAACTCTAGATTATTAATAAGTGGCGTATTGTAATATACTGTGTTCGTTTTTATCAGGATAGCATGTATAATCGTAGAGAAATTAAGTTTTTTATAAAAACAGTGCTAAATTTCGCCAAGTTTTTTGCTTATAATTTGCAGAGTTCTTAATATAAAAAATGTTCTTTTCAGAAAATATGGCAAACAACATTTTACACAATACTCTGCAATCAGAATTAAAAAATAATAAAAATTGAATGAAAAATGAGCAGGTTTACTAAAGAATGTTTTACTGCGTATGCGCGAATGCAATCAAAATACAGTGGCATAATGTATTAGCTAAGGATATAGAGCAACTTTTGTGAAAATCTCAAAATCATATCTTGAAAATTCTGAAAATCATCGTTGATAGAATAAGTTCGAAATCCGTTGCTCCCAAAAGGAAGCAAAAAGATGAGGGGTTGCATCCAAATATATTAGTACGTGCAATATTGTGTTCGCTATTTTGGCACTAATCAACAGATATTAGATGCAACCCCTCATCTTATTGCTTCTTTTTGGGAACAACGGATTTCGAGCTCATTCTATCGACGATAATTTTCAGAATTTTCAAGCTATGATTTTGAGACTTTCACAAAAGTTGCTCTATATACATAGCTAATACATTATGCATATTATATTTTGATTGGATTCGCCAATGCGCAGTGAAACATTTTTTAGTAAACCTGCTCATTTTTCATCCAGTTTTTATTTATTTTTTTTTATTCTGATTGCAGAATATTGTGTACAATGTTGTTTATCATGTTTTCTGAAAATAACTCTTTTTTTATTTATATTAAGAACTCTGCAATATAAGGAAAAATCTTGGGACTGTTTTTATAAAAACCTTAATTTCTCTACCCGTATACATGCTATCCTCATAAAAATGAACATAGTATATTACAATAAGCCACTTATTAATAATCTGGAGTTTGAACGCTTTTGCTACATTAGTTTTTGCAGGGTTACCCAAAAGAAATTCGTTCTTTTTCAATTTGTTGACGGTCCTCTATGGTTTTCGGAAAAAAATCTTCGCGGAAATAAATGACTTATATTATATTGTTTATACACTTGCAGTTTCAGGTTAATTCCTCATGTATTTTTCCTCATGCAAGTGACCGGTCACCTTTGGCCATATTGTGTGTATATATATATATATATATATGTGTATCAATATTTGGACGGAGGGTGGTTTTGGGGTCTGGGTGTTATCACCGGTGAAAATATATCAAAATTTGTCGGAATCGTTTTCCTCCGAACGGCTGCAATAGGTAACTTTTTGTATTGAAAGTTGCGATTGAAAGAGGTCGATTGTGTTTGAAAGAGTTTGAGATAATTAAATTATGATTCTGTCAGACATTTTTTTCATCACTTACAGTAAAGTCTACTCCCACCACTTTCAGTTGAAAGTTTCTTATTCCTACATTCTCCCTGGGTTAACTTTCACTGTTCTTTAATAAATTCAGGTTTCTCTGCCATATATTGAATAAGACTAGAAATCACTTGAGTATAAACTTCTCCTATCTCACTGAGAAGTTTATGTTCACCACATTTGCAAATCGCAGTTGTTGGACTCAAAAAAAGAAATTAAAATCTAAAAAGTTATAATTTAATATTTAAAAAAGTTATTCTGGAATATTAGAAAAATATATTGCTCAATGTCAAATAAATATACAGGGTGATTCAAAAAAGATGGGAACAATTTTAATAGGTGATAGTACACACCCAAACAAACATTTTGCATTAAAGGATGCATGGTCGAAAACTAAACGTAAAAAAGTTAGAGGGCGCCAAAAGTTATGTTCTCATACGAGACAAAAACACACAATGAACGATTAAGTTAAGTTACGAAAACAAACTTAAATGCATTTGATTACAATAAGTGTTCAAAACATTGACCGGCAGCTGTTATACACGCAGTACAACGGCGAAGAACAAATAGGCGAATTTTCTGAAACACACCAGGCATATCGCGAACTTCCCCTACAACAGCCGAAAGCTTGGCGACAAGTTCTTCTGCGGATTCAATGGGAGTCTCATACACAAGAGCCTTTAGCTGTCCCCACAAAAAAAATCGAGACATGAAAGATCTGGGGAGGGCGGTGGTGCCTGGTGTGTTTCAGAAAATTCGCCAATCTGTTCTTCGCCGTTGTACTGCGTGCATAACAGCTGCCGGTCAATGTTTTGAGCACTTATTGTAATCAAATGCCATTAAATTTGTTTTCGTAACTTAACTTAATCGTTCATTGTGTGTTTTTGCCTCGTATAAGAACATAACTTTTGGCGCCATCTATCTTTTTTACGTTTAGTTTTCGACCATGCATTCTTTGATACAAAATGTTTGTTTGGGTGTGTACTATCACCTCTTAAAATTTTTCTTTTTTGAATCACCCTGTATTCAGCAATGATAGAAAAATATGTCACTTAATGTCACAAACTGATATTATGAGATGTTGGGAAATATTGCCGATCATTGTAGGGGTGTCATTATTCTCCTCCTTGGGTTACCAACCTTTCACACTCTAAGGCACCGTGGTTTTGGGGTGCCACCCTTTCACCCTAGTTAAGGGTGCAGCTCTGGCTCCCCTAGGGGGGTCGCTGACGAGACAAACGTTCACCCCTTGAAGATGCCATATGCAACCTGTAGTTTTAACAACGTATGCTTTATATTCATAATATTTTATGCTGTTATAAATTCATATATTAGAATGATATAGAACCAAAAATTTTGCCCACAGCATACTATTTTTTTATCACTGAATTTCAGACTAGAGTGTTCAATTTCCATAATTATATTTCATAAATCATGAAAAAGAATACACCATTTTTTTTTACTCTCGCCAATTTCAACGAAAATAACCTTTATTTATTTATTCGAGATGAAGTGGTTAGAAGATCCTTGTAAATTAAAAAATGTTTGACAATACTGTGAAAACAATTTGGTGCATACAATTTTAAATTGGGTGAATTCGATTGTACAATAAAATTCTCACCATTTTGCACAGGGAAGTCACAAAAAAAGTTCTATTACAGAATTTCACTCTAGATTGAGAATTATCATTCTTTAGCAGATAGCTTCCTATTTCATTACATATTGCCTTATGGTGCTTTTGCACAGAATATATTTTATTGTGTATCTATGTAGATATTATGTAGTGTATCTATGTAGTGTTATGTATCTATGTAGATATTTTATTCTGTATATATGAGGTGAATGAATATATTACATTCTGCAAGCGTAATCGCATTGTATTAAATAATATATTTAAATTGGTAATAAAAATATGCTTGAGTGAAGCTGTTGGTTTGCATTGATATATTCTAATCACTAATATTCTGAGAGTAATGGCGGAATCTGGTGCTATTGCTTAGATTATATTTTAACAATTCATTTCTATTGATTTAAAATGCACTCACAGTTTTCACACAATGAGTTTCCAAATACTGCATCTTTATTAATGGCGACTTGGAATATGCGACATGGATATGATTAATCATCTCTGTCTTTAAATCAAACAAAGCTTTTGTCAGTATCCGAAGATGGTTGAATAAATCATGACAGATATGTTCTGTACAACCATACTTTATGAAATATTTATGAATAGATCACATTAAATTAAATATATTAAGTTAAGTGTGATTAATTTACACGCGGTTGCTTATTCATTTTATAAAGTTGTTCATTTGTAGAGTTTAATAATATAAACACTCTGCAAACAGCGCATCAAATAAAGTTTTAAAAAATGCCCAATAATTAAGATAAAAAGCTGGGACTATTTATGAATGTATTAACTAATGTAATATTTATTTTAACATGTATTTAAGAATATACTTATTAATGTAATATTCATTTTAACATGTGCTTATGAAGATACTAATTAATGTAATATTTTTTTTTTTTCATTTAAAATACAAACTTATAGTCTAACATTTTTAATTTAGTTTTCGTATGTCTATAAGTTTACTATTATAACTTCGTTGTGTTTCAGAGCATAGCAATAAAATATTAATAATTAAAATTATAAGAGTTTGCTCGATTCTACTTACACCGTTGGTGTATCTTTTAATACCCGACTGCCAAGAAGGGTTAAGTGTTTCATGTGGATTTCTTTATACCCTGGAAACATCCCAACGGCTGGATCGATTTTAATGAATGAGGTCTTTATCGATTCGTCTTAACCGTCCGATGGTTATTAGTTGGGTTTTGTTTTTATAAATTCAAAATGGCGGTAAAGACGGAAAAAAAAATTACGCGCCATACTGAGTGGCATATCATTGAAATTGTTTTTCAAAATGAAGATGATGTTTCATTGACTTTTTTACAGCCAGAAGCTCCGTTTAAATATTACACAATCTGGAAGAAGTGTAGATAGGATCTCTAGCTTTACTGCAACTCTAACCTTTAGACATCTATAGGCCTCATAAAAACAGTGTTTATAGATAGGAACTAACAATTAAACACAACTTAAAAGTCATCAACACAAGTAAATAAAGTGAAATAGCTAAGTAATAAGAAATAATTAATTAGTTCGCTTTTTACGCTGTCGGGTTTTTTGATTTTTTAAATTTAATTTTTATTTCAAACATATGTTTCAGAACGACTTCATAAATTCCTCCATAGCTTATTAACATATACTTAATAGCAAGTAAAATAATTATATTTGTTAAATTTCCGTAAATGTCATATTTCTTAGACGTTAATAAATCTTAACTTTTGTGAAGTGGATAGCTACTTTTAAAAATATAAAAGTAAAAATTTTTTTTTCCGAAATTAAATAAAATTTGGTTCCGAAATGGTAAGCCGTTCGGTATTATTTTATTAATAATACAAATTCATTCTCTATAGCGAATTTAGTCTTATTTCTTTTAAAAGTACATTATTTACATCTATTTTCTATAAATGTTATAATTATTGATATTTATATTCAAATTATACTTTTTGATTCTGTGGAAATAATATGGAACGAGAGGCAGCTGCACAAACCGTCACCACATAGAGCTGACGGCTGAAAATCCAGGATTAGTTAAAACTCGATTCGCATATTAAAATGCAACTCTTCTGTCGAGTCCTATCGTGATGAAAAGCACTTCCAAACCCGATTTTAGTGTTTGATTGATATGTTCAACATTGTGTTTTCCTGCTCTCAGTTCTCCATTTTTTCAGACATTTGGGTGCAGGAAAACACACCGATCAACCCCTAAAATCGGATCTGCAGGTGGTTTCCACCAAGATATGAATTGGCAGGCCATTTGCATTTTAATGTGCTAATCGAGTTCTCTCTAATCCTTGAATTTATGCCGTCAATTTGATGAGGTTATGGTCTGTGCAGCCGTCTTGCGATATAATAGAAATTTCAAATATATACATCCCTCAAAAATGTATAGTGTAAATTACGGAGCTGCAACCATCATAGCAATGTTTGTGCTGTTTCTGATAAAAGACCTATAAACAAACACATCTTTATTTACATTGAGTATGTACAAATGAGTATTTTTCATCGGCTCATGCAATAATATTTTAAATAAAAATTGACTTTCTGTGTCCAAATTTGCTAAATTTTTAAAACTACCGAAACTGACGAAAAAATATCAAACGATACGGTCAGCAGCGAATGGATGGGAAATAGCTTGTTTTTTCTATGACGAAACCAAAAAAAGTGTGCTTGAATAAATAAAAATGCTTCAGGAAAACAAATCCTTAAAATCACTGGTAACATTAAAAAATGCCATCAGCCAATATACCTCACATGACATATCACAAGAAATGTTGCTTATAATTGTGTGACAGTGTTGTGCTTCTTCTGACAGCTCTACTGCTGAATGAAGAACAGCAAATTGATTAGTTGTAAGCTTACTTATAAATTGTAAGCGGCTTGTCACTTGTCAGGCATAGGTTAGTCGAAATAAATAAATAAATAAAAAGAAGTATTCAAGCAGTCGTTTTCGCTTTTGTTATAAAAAATCCGGCTTCTTTTCGATCCGGTTCTTTTTATTTTCATTCCTTTTCGAATTATTGTTTTTTAAAGATGTTCCTGACTTTTTGAGTATGTGTATATATATACATATGCGTGTGTACACGTGATCTGGAAATACATGTGATCTACATATACACTGCTCAAAAAAATTAGGGGAGCAAGCAAAAAAGTGAAGAGAACAGTGCGAGACAGCCATGCATTGGTATAAAATTGAGAGTAACATGTGTATCAATGTGCAATACAGAAAAAAGACGCAAAAAAAATGCAAGAGAGCTTTAATTCTTTGAAACGAAGGGTAGAACGTGAAAAGATGTTTTATGGAAACAATTTCGTTACATGTAAATGACAAAAAAAGTACTGTTTAGGAATGATGCAAGGTATTTAATATGGTGCGTGGTCCCTTCGAATAGATAAAAATGTCGCATACCCAGGATTCGATGACATTATCGATAAGTTTTCGGGGAGTACTGTTCCACTCCTCAAGAATTGCAATCTCTAAATCCCGGGCAATAAAAGGAGACCTAAGTCTTTCTGCAATGCGTCGTCCAAGTGTATCCCACACATGCTCGATCAGATTCAGGTCAGGAGAACATACTGGCTATTCCATATGCTGTGTTGTTTCAACTTTAAGAATGTTCCCCGCTGGATGAGCTGTATGCGGTCTGGCATTAACATGCATGAAAAAAAAAGAAATCACCAATTGCTGCAACATAAAATACGACATGAGTTCTCAGTATCTCGTCTGTATAACTTCGGACCGTCAAAGTGCCATTCCGAATGATATGCAGGCCTGTACGTCCACCTTAGCCGATTAAAGCCCATAATATCAGGGGACATTGTCTGTAATGTGATCTTTCACGAACGAATGCGGAATTATTTTGAGTTCTCCTTTCTCTCCATGCCAAAACACATATGTTGTCATATCCAGACTGAATCAGACTCGTCTGTCAGCAGAATTTGACTCCAACAACGTTGCCTCCAAACTCGATGTTCAGTTGCCCACATTCTTTGGGCCGCACAGTTGCTTGAGGTTAACGGAATGCAGACCATTGGCTTACGCACATAGAGACAACCCTGATGAAGCCTATTTTTGAATATTTGACTAGACACCCTTCGTCCTGTGGCCAAGAACAACTGTGTTTGCAGCTGAGTAGCCCTAACCGTTCTGTCTCGACGAGCTGTTAACAGGATATATCGGTCATCAGTTTCCGTGGTAGAACATGGCCGACCTTGCCCTAGTCGATGTCTACCATTCCATGTGTCTTGGAATAGATTCCACAGCCTTGCATTGACACTTCTTGCAATTCCAACAGCGTCCGTTACACTTCGTTGTATTTCCTCGGATTCAACTGTCCCGATAACACGTCAAGCCACAGATTCCCGTAAATCACATTGTTGTGACATTTTCAAGTCACCTTTTCTCAAAACACAAGCTGAGCAATTGAATTTTACAACAGAAACAGAGAAACAAACGTTTCTGCAAAATCCCGGTTTCTGCACTTATTTCCTTTTTCTAGTTTTAAAGTTGGAGTATATTTTTGCTGCATATTAGGGGTCATTCACAATTTTAGTAGAAATATAATTTCGTCAGATATATTAAAGAAACGTTTGAGAGTAAAATTAGCATTGCAATATAAATTTGAAATCTTTAATCATTCTGACATATTACTGCAAAATGTACAATTTGTTCTGAACATTATAAGAGGATTTTTTATTAACTAAAAGGATGAAAAACAACATTCTCAATTCTTTATAAAATGATACATATTTTTAAATGCTGTTAGGTTACAGATCAAATTTTAGGTTGTGGCATGTTTTTTTTAACTTTTGAAAATTGATTCTTATGTGTTTTTTAACACTGAATCCGAAAATGAGCTTCATTTTAAACCATCACGTCAGCAATTTTCTCAAATCGCAAATTTCAAAGCTAAAAAGCTAAAAGTTAAAATTTATCCCCCTCCCCTCCCAACCGCATCGGACCCCCGAGCTGTTTAGCTGTAAGAAACCCAGTATAAGCCAAAAATCTAATAAAATATTGAATTAAATAAAATTAAACTGCATAAAAAAGGTCTTATATCTATTTTATAGTATCAGATTTTTTGCTATTTTTTAACCTTGAAATTTACGATTTGCGAAAAATCTTGACATGATGGTTAAAACTAAAGGTAATTTTTTGATTCAGCGTTAAAAAAAATACATAAAATGTAATTATAACACAACCATCGCAGGTGTATGTTATCTAATCTAAAACTCTTTCTTAAACTACTTGACGGTAATCTATCCGAATTTTTTTGTATTATCCTCTAATATAAGTATGTATAAATTGTTAAGAGTCGAAAATCATAATAATATTGCATTGTCATCGAATTTAAGTCAGTATGTAAAATTTAACTTTTGACATTTTGAACATTTGAAAGCAAGTTAAAGTTCGAGGTCAAATTTTAAATTGGAAAGATGATCATTGCAAGTTAAATAAAATCTTATGAAAATAACATAATTTTAGTTAAAAGAAATCATAGCTTCAAATCCTTACAAAATAAAACATATGTTAAAATACAATTATTTTAACTAATCTGAAACTTAACTAATAAAAGTTAATCGTAATATTTGTACGATTTCTTTCAAAGCGCAGATACCTTGAATTAAATTTAAGTACTTTCTAGACGACCCCTGAAAACATGGTCGAAATCATCTCTTTGATATGCAAAAAAGTGCCATAAGTCATGCATAACTCGGTCAGTTTCATAACTCGGTCAATTTAAATGTTAGATGAATGGGACTATTTTTTGTCTTACTTGTTAGTGTCACAGTAAATTTTTAGTAAATATCACTTATAAGACCGGGAGACCGTATAAAAATTTAAATTTCGTAATTTTTTAATAAATGTTTTTCCTGGCCAAAATCGCTTTAAAATTAATTCTTTACCTTATTTAAACTATTTTTGTAATTGGAAGTATGCATCTAGGACCAACGGTTGGGAAAATAAAGGTCAGTCAGTTTATATGTGGACACACTGTATATTTCTAAAAAATACATTTTGCTCGCACGTGCTTCAATAAAATCTTCAATGAAAGCCAAAACATTAAAATGTTTCTGGAATAGATTTTTTAACATTTTTAATTAGGAACTATCTTTTCTTTTTGAAGACTTTCAATTAATAATAATTATCTCTGTCCCTAAAAAATGCTTTATCAAACCATTTTTTAAATCCTTACAAAGTATATTTACACCTTTTATTCATCTAATTGATCCCCGATGTTCCGCGAGCAATTTTTACTTGAATGAAATTGAATTCCAGGATTTTTTTCTTTTCTCTCCCTTTATCTTTATTCTATTTTATAATGTTTTTTTTTTTTCTTTTTTTTTTTTTAAAGAAAAAGATTTTATCGAATAGGCTTACGGAATAGAACTTACGTAGTTTCTCTGAAATTCTATTTGCTTAGAGGCAAAGATAAATAAATAAGAAGCACTCTACAACTTTATAAAAATAAATAAGTAATATCGAAAAGTTTTAAACCTGATGTAATGAAAGTGACGAACGTATAGCTTAAAAAAGTGTCACTATATTTCCATTAGTTTGTTTTTTTATATGAAAATCCAAAATAGTAACGTAATTTTTTTCTAAAATAATTAAAGGAAAGTTTCTGTGATAGCATGTTTGATGCGATCTCATATTGTAATGGAAAGTATCACCCCTATGATGGAATCATATATTTTCCTAATATTTTCTTACATTTTATCCAATAGCCATACAGTTTATTATAAATTTTAAATGCTATATTTATGCTTTAAAAATTTCTTTTTCATTCATTCTCAGATGCATACATTCATTAAGAGTTAGGCTGTTCTTTTATCTTGTCCAACCGCAGTCAGTTAAGTTAACCCTTTATATCCTGAATTTTGAAAAAAAAAATGCCTCACATGAATAATTATTTACGTTAATGTCTAAGTTATCAAGAATAACATAGATAATAGTAATCTGATTTTTAGATAACTTTTTAAATAATAACTGATTTATAAATCGTTAGTTAGAGCTCGCTTTGCAAAATACAGTCGAGTTTCTCTATAACGAAACTCCATACAACGAATTTATATAACGAAGTTTTAGTAGGAACGCTCCTTTTTTCCCATGATCTCATTAAAAACAGTCTTCATATAGCGAAATATCTATCTCCATATAACGGATGTTTTCATAAAATATTCTTTATTTATTGTTTTAAAAAAGCTTCCAAATCACATGGAATCAATTTTCCATCACTGATTAGTGATTTATCGTTCAGTGCTGAGTTTTTTTATCTTACTTTTCTACCTTTAATCTCCTTGTTTTTTATGCACAACGAATTAATCTCCCCCTCCCCCTCCCACACATCTTCCAACATACTTCTTAAAACAGTGTCAATTGGATTGTTATACATATAAGAGCGGGATCAGAGAGGTAATTGAAGTTTTTAAGGTGAATGAGAATTCAAATGGAGGAAAATGTTCCCGGTACAATTTTTCATTCCTTGCTAAAGTGTGAACATTTTTTCGAGAGTGTAACAATTTTGAAATCAAAACATCGAAAAATTACAGATTTCTTCGCCTAAAATTAATGCAAGTTTTCGTTATGAGATTTTTATTATGCTTTCAAATAAATGTCTGTTCTCTTTTTTGAAACTGTTTAAATAATTCAGAAATAAAATATTAGGTTAATATTTATAGTTAAACATTTCAAATTCTTAATTAAACATCTCAAAAGTAATTTTTGTTCAAAATTTACACATTAAATAAGAATTTTTACTCATTCTCTATATAACGAATTTCTCTATATAACGAATTTTTTACTGGAACAGTGGATTTCGTTATATAGAGACTCGACTGTATTTACAAGAATAATTAGATTAACAAAAAATACTCTTATAAAAATCGCACAATAAGAACAGTGCAAATAAATGTATTGTGATCCTATCTGTAACAGCAAAGTGTTTTGTAGTTGCGAATTTTTCGTATAACAATTTTTAATAGGATAATATCTACACTTAGGTAAATGGTTGGGAAAATTACCAAATTAAAAATATTTAGCTTCCACTGTTTCACTGTGCTTTACAATTATGATTGAGCAAAATATTTTGTATGAAAAGTGCAATCTAGTTTTATTAGTAGACGACTTGAATAAATTTACATTGAATTTTCTTTAATGGTACTTAAAAGCAACGTCAGGCCATAAAGGGTTAAGAAAAATAAATGTCTTGGGATCTCTTCGTTTGCTTATCTTGTTACTTATAGCTGCTGACGAAATAAGTTGATAAATGAAATTTACGATCTAGTGGATTTTTCTTTGCGGCAGTTATATCAAATGTAAGACAGTTGACCCTTTTTTCCTTTCTTAATATAAACAATTCTTTCGCTCCCAGATGACCAGTGTATAGGGTTAGAGCAAGTTAAAATTATCGCCTTTCACTCCTGCCCCTCTTTTCGCCATAATTGAAAAGTGTCGCATAGGTTAGCATATAAAGTTTCCTGGCCGTGTTCGTTGGACTCTCGCATTGCTTGATTTTAAACAAGGTTGACATTTAAATGCATGTTTTGGGGATCATTTCGCTTTAACACTCTTTTCCTGTCCCTGCTCTTATCAATATATCTATTCGTGGTAGGACCAACCTGCCAAAACCGTACATTATTTGCACAATAAAATATTATCTTGCCGAAGTAAGCATTAATTAGTAGTTTCATAGGAGATAGAAACTAGGGTTTCGCATAACCTCTTACCATGCATTTACAAGAATTAATTCGGAGTTAACCTGCAGATTGTTGTATTCAACCAATCCTCATTTCTAATCGCTTACAAGTGTATTAGGATTTCCCCATAACATCAACGAAACATGATGAAAACTATTTAAACTGAGGACGAAGAATTCCTCGAAAAAATTGAGAATAAAATGCATATTGATATCTTTAAATTAACTACGAAGCAATATTAACGTCTATTCTAGTGTTAGTACGAGGATCTGCCAGGTAGTTATTTTCATTGGCATGAAAAATAAAACCATGCGCATACCTGACGAATATTCTTATGGGCATGAAATGTATAATTGATCCTTGACATTTGACGTAATAACCGAGATTCTGTGACCTTGTATTATAGTTTGGCATGAAATTTTCTTTTTCTACTACCCCATTTTTGGGGGGTAACTTGCGATACTAATTTTCTGTTTATTCCGCTTAGAATGTTAGTTCAACAACTCAGCACTCTTAAATGGTTCTCTTGTTTTTAACACGTTAAGTGCCACGTCAGTCACCGGTGACCGACAATGAACTTTCCGTTTAGGCCACGTCTGTCATCGGTGACTGACACTTACAGATTGTGTGAAGAGAATCTTATTTCATGGCCCAAACGGAAAGACAGAAAAAATAGACTTGGCATTCAACGTGTTAATGATGATATCTTTGAAAGTATCAAACTGCTCATTTTTAGTGTAATTAACACATGTTCACACACACCGTGTGCAAAGCATTTTTCCTTTTATATAAACGAGGTGAATCCCGTCGAATTTCGACGAAAGAAAATTTTTACAAAGGAACTGTTGCATCAAATTTATAATACATCGACAGCAATAATTACAATAAAAAAATCCATCTTACACTTGTTAGTTTAACTCTACAAAGACATATTTTAACCTAAGATTAACAAAATACTTTTTTCATAAACTTCAACTGTTAAAATTATTGAAAAAATAAACTTTATTCATATACGTAATCAGTAACATATAATCAATATAAGTAATTTTGATTAAGTTATCAATTAACGCTTGGTATTACGGAATGAAAAATCAGCAAAAATGATTTCATCTTGGCATAATCATAGAATTCCCCCCCCCCCCCTTTAAATCTAGACCGAATCAAATCATTTTTTACGTCTCACATCCATATTAACCATTAAAAAAAATTACCGCGCAATAGGTTATTAATAAATATACTATTTCCAAGCTTGAAGTCAGCTATTACAGCTTTCCATGGGAAAATTCTCACTCGTGATTTCAGGTCTTAGTATAATCTCTGTACCTGCGCGTAAAAATTCCGGAATTTTATAACTTTTAGGCGTTTTAGGGGAAATATCTCGTTTTATGAAATAAAATTATCATTTTCTTTTAACTATGACGGCATTTTCAGTCGCTGAAATATTTTGCCTATTCTCTCAAACTCAATATCAGTGGAAGGAAACAATAAATAGTGAAATATAACAGCATCATCAGGGAAATTGTGTCTTTTTTAAAGCGTAACGTCATTTTCTGTTCAAATTTTTAAAAAGATATTTTTAATTATAATGAGAAAATGGCATCAGTAAGAATATAATCAATAAAGATAACTAAACCACTTTTAATAGAAATGAAGTACTTCAGTTGCCACAATTAGAAAATTGGTATTAAAAACTATAAAAATATTAATATCTCAAAAATGAATTGAGATACAGCTTTCAAACAAATTGCATTTAAAAGAACATTTTTTTTCTGTATAAGACGGTGTAAACATTTAAAATGTGGGATGTTTAGAAGTTTAAAAAATTGCAGTAGCGAAAATTGCAAAATTGAAACTTCCAAAATTAATTCAAAGCTGTTAGGCGAAAGATGATTACATCACAGACAAGACCGGGCTCATGTGAGGACCGGCATGCAAAGTAAACAATGTTTGACGGTACCGATAAGCTACCACATTTAGTCATTGAAAAATACAAAAAGCCCCGTTCTTATAAAAATGTAATCACGTTCTTCACAGATTATGAGGCAAATCTATAAGCGTGGACGACGCGGGTAGCCATGGACAGTTGGCTAAAGAAACTAGACACGCATATAGGAAGAGAAAACTATAAAGTTACTCTATTTATGAAACATTGTGCTGCTCACCCGCCTTCAAGCTAGCTCCAGAACATCCGAGTGAAGTGTTCCCCGACCAACTGCACTACAAAATTCCAGCTGTTAGTTTTGGGCATAATTTCAAATTGTAAAGTACGTTATCGCAAGAGGCTACTTTAGTATAGTGTGTCATTCTTCATGCACAACAAGAGCACACCGAAATAATTGTTCCTAACCCTTTCAGGGGTAGAAGAATTCTGTTCCTAAACTGATGAAATAATTGGCTGACACCAGAATATTCAAACGAATTTCTTAGAAAATAAAACCCCGCTAATTTGCACTTTCATTATAAAAGCAAAAGTTTATTAAAATATTTTCGGTGCCATTTCTCAATTTTAGAATTAAAATTAGGTGGCTAGACCGTCTAGCCACCGCCCTTGAAAAGGTTAATGTAAGAAACAGTTTACAACGGTAATGTTTTTTATGAATGATTTACACAATTTCCATCATTCCTTTTAAATATTCTTTCTGTAAATAGTATTTCTTGTAAAGTTTTTATGATAAAATAACCTTTCTTCGTGCACTTTTACTGTGGTCCATTTTCATGAATTTATGTTATGGTGCATAATATTTATGAAACTTCGATTTTCGATGAAAAAGGTACCTGAATCTTGTCAGCGAAACAAAATTTTAACGATATATTTTCAAAAAAGATCCTGGTAGATCATTAATTGAATTGTACGTTTTACTGAGTTATAAGTTTTGTTGTCCGGTCCCGCGCAAAACGTATAACTGGAGTTCCACTGTAATTTGCATGATGGGATTGGGACCCTAATCTCATTCAAGGTATGTTCATTTCGCCTCCACACTCTTAAATTGCTATTACACGAGGCGACAAAGTTGCCTCTAATTCCAGACGACTCAATGTTAACCTGTGGCTTGGAGAGAATCGCTCGGAAAGCAACCAACCATTTTGTGTCTGAGCCATTTTGACGCATGAAACGAAGCGAGTCGGCAGTAACAGCCAATAAAATTCTTGGAAAACTGACGATGGGAATGCCTTTACCTGAACTGCCAGTGTAATGCTTGGAAAACAAAAAAAGTGGTACGTATGTTGCGGGTAAACTGACGAGTCGCAGGTAATTTTTTTCGCTTACAATTTTTGAGTGTAATAGAAATTTTAGGCCACCGTTCCTTCCACTGCCGAAGACACTTGTGGAAGTTTTCTTTTGCAATGGAGTTCAACTCCACCTTCACGTTCTGTATATCTTATCTCTATATTCTAAATAGGATCGTTTCAATCATTTTTTTTGGCTCTAAGAGTTAATGCCTTCAAAAACTTGTCCATAAAAAAGTTGTAGATAATATTAAGAACATTTATAATAAATTTAAGCGGATGTGATATCTTGTGAATTAACGAAGTTGTGAATTTATTTCTTCTTCACCTCCCCCCTTATTTTTTTTTTTTCAAAAAGAACCAGATGTCGCTAGGAGCCATGTCTGGAGAGTAGGAAAGTTAGAGAGCGAGTGGAATTCCGGGTTTCGCCAAGGAAGTCTGAATCTGGTGCCATGAATGATCTACCATTGATGAATCTTACGACACCTCATGAATCGTATGAATTGTTTTGCTTTGAGAGTCGCCAATCTTTGACAAAATTTGATGTAGTACCTTTGCTCAATTCGTTTAGTCATCTTGAGAGAAATCAAAATCTGACGGACACGTATGACAGCCCCTTACTCGGCGGACAGCAGCAACGACTGGCTCATTGGTACGCGTTGAAAAAACTTAAGCATGCACATTAAGCTGTCTCTTTCTCATGGGCGCAGTGTCTTAGAATCATTACTAAGTACGAGAAAAATCTAGGTCGGATAGTTATCAGACAGGCCTCGTATTATTATTATAAAAATGTTTCGCGGGCACATTTCACTTACAATGACAATTTGCATGTCATGTTTAGTGTTTTGAATATTAATTTTTTATTAACATATTTGCTTTGCAGGGAGAAATATATTTAATTTCTTTTATCGACAAAAATAGAATTCGATTTATAAATCTGTATTTTCATTGATCCAGAAACTTTGGCCTTGGTTTGTTGTCGCAATATAGGATAACAACAATGTTTATTAATGCATTCCTATATATAACATGTCTGAGAGTTGTCAAAAAATTTCCTGACTCAAATGATACTTTTTTACCGCTATATTGGCAGATTAACGGATATGTGGTTTTTTTTCCCTTCTACTATCCCCTCATTTTTATTTATTTTTTTATTTATTTTTTTATCTAAGTGTTGGTCTTTTCAAAAACTTGTAGATAATATTAAGAACATTTATAATAAATTTAAGCGGATTTTATATCTTGTGAATTAACGAAGTTATGAATTCTTTTCTTCGTCACCTCCCTCCCTAATTTTATTTTATTTTATTTTATTTTCTGTAAGAATTGGTCCTTTCAAAAACTTGTCAATAAAAATGTTGTAGATAATATTAAGATTTATAATAAATTTAAATGGATTTGATAGATTGTGTATTGACGAAGTTTTTTTTTTTTCTTAAAACACTTTTTTTCGTCTATTGAGGTCATTTTTAATATTATGAAAATCCTGTCATATATAAAATTTTAGCCCTTTTCATGGAAGTATTAATAACTTTTCTTTGATATTATGTATCAGTATGGAAGGTATTTGTGCAGAGTTATGGAAATTATCGTGTCCATAAAAAATTATATGTATATATATATAAAAATTATTAGTACAATTAAACCATTTAAACACATGAAAATTTATCAAATATGATGCAATAACCATTTATAGACAATACAAAAAGCCAGCTAAACAAAATTGAACGCATGAAAAAAAACAAATGAAAGATCAATTGGATGGATGTAGAAGGAAGCTTATATTGTATTTCACTTCATCAGTGGTACATGAAATACAAATATAAGCAATACACAGTCGGTATAAGAATCAAGCTATAAGCTGAAAATGAAATTCTTATATGTACCCAATCAACCGTAAACCAAGAAGTATAAAAACAATATAAAACAAGAACCACAAAGATTAAAAGAACTAAGAAAATTATTTGCAAATACTTGTAAAAATAAATTAAACTTACCCCCTAGACAATATTTGAAAGATCCATTTTTTTTTTTTTTTTTTTTTTTTTTTTTTTTTTACACGTGCAGCAAAGAAATATATACGGTTTAAGGTAATCAACACCGTTATAATATGTAAAATGTATAATAGATAATAGATAACTGTTAAAAGTTAATCTCGTTATAGCATATATTTCTAAATGTAAACCAAAAATAAATAAATAAATAAATAGTAAAATATTTTCAAATTGATGTAAAATTATGTATTCAAATTAATTAATAAACTACTCTTAAATTAAAGGTATAAATAAATATTTTACAGACATACATATAAAATACATACATAGAAAATATTTATATATTCTCTAACTGTTGAATGCGGGCGTTATTTATGTATGATTGTGTGTTTTAATATATATTGTAGTATGTGTGTTTATTATTTAATCTTAAACTGTTTAGATATTAATAATATTTGTAGACCTAAGAATCAAACTATTTTGGTGCTGCCATCTTTTATCCATTTTAATCATAATATATATATATGTATAATCGTATGTAGTATTTATAAATATATAAATATAAACAAAAAAAGAAAGCAATTGAATTACTATCCTCAAAGTAAATTAGTTAATAATATTAAAGCAATATTCTTATATATATATTAGTGTTGACAATATGTGATATATATTTAAATCTATTGCATTTATATGACAAACTATGTTACTAAAAATTATTTTTAGTGCTGCCATCTGTAATCATTTAATGGAAAAAAATGCTTATGTATAATATATAAATCCAACATTATATAGTAAATAAATAAATAAATACAGTAAGATAGAAAGTCCCAAATAAACCCTTATTGCAGCAAGCAAACAAATAACACTGATCAGCATGCATTTTGATGATCATATAAATATATATTTTTCTGAAAGTGTTTTTTATGCTGATTTCAAAAATGTAAAGCATTTTTGCACACCACGTACACTTTTTTTACAAATATTATTTTTAATTAATTTTATTCTTAAATCATAAATTACTTTATAATAGTAATACTAGATGGCGCCACCAAATTTTTTAGGAATTGATTCCATATGTATATGCATTACATTAATTTAAATAAATGAGAAACTGTATTTAGGAAGCTGAAATTATTTATTAATATGATTTAATAATAATAAAAAAAATTATTTATGTAAAATTAAAAAGAAAAAGCGAAATCCATAAATTTAATTTTGTAAAAAATATCTAAATTAATACTTGCTAGGTGGCAGCACCAAACAATGTTTGATCTAATGCATAGGTTTTAACAACAATAAATTTCTTTGTTTATTCACGTCTGTTTCTTTCGATTTGAAATATGTGATATATTTCACATCTTCTTTAATTGAATAATGGCTTCACGTAAATGTGTAAATGATACAGATATATTTTGTTACATTTGTGGAAATTATACTGTAGTAAATCAAAGGCAGGATATTACAGATTTTGTTAAAAATGCTTATTATGCTTATTTTGGTGTGAGACTGGGTGACCAAGATAAGACATGGGCCCCTCATAAAGTGTGTAGAACATGTGTTGAAGGATTACGACTTTGGTTGAAAGGCAAAAAGAAATGTATGCCTTTTGCTATTCCCATGGTATGGAGAGAACCTAGAAATCATCATGACGATTGTTATTTTTGCTTAGCTAATGTTCATGGGTATAGTTCGAAAAATAAAAAAGGAATTATATATCCTAACTTGCCTTCTGCAATAAGACCTATATTGCATAATGAAAGTCTTCCTGTTCCTTCTCCTCCAACCAATTTGGAAAGCATAAATGAACCAAATAATTCAGAAGATGATGAAAATCAAGAACAAGATGTCTATAAACCAGAAGTAAATGATAAAGATCCAATTTTATTTAATCAGCATGAACTCAATGATTTGGTGCGCGATTTAAATTTGCCAAAAATAAAAGCTGAACTTCATGGTTCTCGGCTTAAATCTAAGAACTTATTATTACCAGAGACACAATTCTCTTGGTACAGGCATCGTGAAAAAGAACTTGTTCCATACTTTTCTGAAAAGGATAATTTAGTATATTGCAATAACATAAAGGAAATAATGAATTTTTACGGTATCCTTTATAATGCATCAGAATGGAGATTTTTTATTGATTCCTCCAAGACAAGTTTAAAAGGGGTTTTGTTGCATAATGGAAACCAATATGCATCAATACCTATAGCCTACTCAGTTCATTTAAAGGAAACATATGAAAATCTTGAACTTTTGCTAGACCAGGTCAAATATAAAGATCATGAATGGTTGTTATGTGGTGATTTAAAAGTGATTGGAATGCTACTTGGACAACAATCAGGATACACAAAATTCCCATGTTTTCTGTGTGAGTGGGACAGCCGGGATAAAAAAAATCATTGGGAAAAGAAAGATTGGCCATCAAGAATATCATTATCCCCTGGAACAAAAAAATGTAATTAAAGATCCCTTAGTCAATCCTAAAAATGTTTTGCTTCCACCTCTGCATATCAAATTAGGGATAATGAAACAATTTGTGAAAGCCCTAAATAAAGAAAATGAATGTTTTAAATATATTTGCAGCAAATTCCCTTCTATTACTGATGCTAAGCTTAAAGAAGGTATTTTTGTTGGGCCTCAGATACGAAAATTACTGACAGATAGTGAATTTGAAAAAACAATGAATGATTGTGAAAAGGAAGCATGGCTGAGCTTTAAATGTGTAGTGGAGAACTTTTTAGGAAATAAGAAAGACCCAAATTACAAAATTATAGTTGCAGATATGTTAGAAAAATTGAGATTACTTGGTTGCAACATGAGTATAAAAATACACTTTTTACATGCACATATCGAATTCTTTCCCGAAAATCTCGGAGCAGTGAGTGAGGAACACGGTGAAAGGTTTCACCAAGACATCAAAGATATGGAAAAACGGTACCAAGGCAAGTGGAATAAAAATATGATGGCAGATTACTGCTGGATGTTAAAGAGAGATCTTTGTGCTAGTGGACGAAAAGCAACTAAAAGGAATTTTTCTCAAACTAATTGATTTTTTTAATATTAATCAAATTTGTCCATATTTAAATATATTGTAAGTATAATTATTATGTCTATACTTTAATTTTTCATACATTAATTTTTTAATATATATCCTAGTCTGTATTAATTATTTACCTTTGAATAATAATTTTTTTTTATAAATTTATATAAGTGAAAGTTAAAAAATCATATGTTTTTATAAATTTACAAATTGTTAATTTGTAAAAAATCCTGACGTGATACGCAAATTTCGACTTTACTTTTGAAATCAGCTTAAAAAATTGATCTAAAATCACCTATTCATTTTTAATCATAAAAAAAAAAAGTTTCAATATGCAGATCAGTGTAATTAATGGAAGCTGATCTCCCCTAAATTGCTAGTATGTAAGAGTTATATTATAACACTTATAGTCAAAAACACGAAGAATATAATAAGAGAAAAAAAATAAAAAACAATATAACATACTTATAACTACTTAAAAGGTGACTCAAACATATAAAAATATTATTTAATGTAACCCTGAGATCTATCGAACACACACCCATTCATTTTCAAAGGGAAAAATTTTACTTAGAAGTGATAATGTTTGTAACGATGTCCTTTCCCATAATATTGCCGCAATATGTTACAATATCCTAAATATTTCAAGACCTCCTGATGATCTTTTCACCCCTCTGCAGAGAAATGGACTGAACTCCGTTTGCGCATACTATTTTTGTTTTTGTTTTTAAAATGTATTTCTATTCAGTCGTCTTTTTCCCTTTGAAAATGAACGCGTGTGTGTTCGATAGATCTCGGGGTTGCATTAAATAATATTTTTATATGTTTGAGTCACCTTTTAAGTAGTTATAAGTATGTTATATTGTTTATTAATAACAATGTGAAAATTTCCCTCACGATACTAGTGTTTAATACAGTGTTTTGACTCTATTGAAAAAAAAAATTGACATAGCATTCATTATTTGTGGTAGACACACACAAAATTAAATGCTAATTGTATAAAAAAAAAAAACGAAAATTGTAAAATAGTTTAGATCTATATTTAATGTTTAATTATGTATGTAAGATGGATTTAACAAGAAATGATGGAAATGAATTTTTTATTGCTAGTTGTTGAACAATTTTTTAAACATTTTATTAATTTAAATTTATTAGAACAAACATTATTAATTATGTGAGCAAAGTTATGTAAAATGTTGACATAAACAGATATATGAAGTCATGAGTTATCATTCGTGAATAAATTAACATTAAATGGGAAATCTATACTTTTATCATATGTGTCAAAAAGTAATTTATGAATATCACAAAGAATTAATTTAAGATCTAGGAAATTTCTTTCATTATTTATCATATCATTATTACTATATTTTAAAATTTTATGATATTTTATAAGTAATAAAAAAATTGATTGACTATTATAATAAAAAAACAATTATGTTATCTATATAATGGTATAATTTGCAGTCAGCAATAGATGATTTAAGTTCATAAAAATAGAGACAGAGTTCGACAAGAATTGAAGATACAATTCCCCCCTATAGTAACCCACATCTTTGTTGATATATAGTTTCATTAAAAATAATATAATTATGATAAAGAATAAATCTAGTTAATGTTTTAAAGTAAGTAAAGAAATATTAGTCGGTATATATATATATATATATATATTGAAAAATCCAAATTCACATAATTTATTACACGAAAAAACATCTAACAAACTGTAACTAAAACAATAATTAACAAAACCAAGAGTAACTAAGAAAAAACTAAACATGAAGACAAGTGGTCAAGGCTTATGACTTGTACTGCGGGGTTAAACATGTTTTACGTGCACAACATTCCCCCTCACTTGCCGAGACCAAACAAATAGAAATTGAAAGAAATGAAAACCACAAACTAACCCGAAAGCCGTCAAATGAAGGCTGTGACTATCCTCACCGCTAAGCTATTTTCGATAGGAATCACGTATCGATAAATCACCATCATCGAACAATTCCAATATTTTATTTCGATAGCTTTTTTTCTTGATAAAATTGAAAGTTAAATCATTCAGAAAATGTATTGGGTAATTTTGTTTACTGGCGTTTATGTAAAGGTTATAAATTTCACCAACCAATTTATCAACATTTGAACACAAATTTGCAATACGATTTAAACCATTTAAATATATATTTCTAAAAATTGAAACATGCACGTTACTGTTAAAGTTTAATATTTTTATTGTATCAAAATCAAAATAATTTCTTTTATCATAAATACTATATACTAAAATTCCTTTTATAATCTCCAAATTAACATCCAAGTAGTTGACACTGCCCTGATCATCCGAAGCACTCTTTAAAATATTTTATATATATATATATATATCCGTTTATATATATATATATATATACATGGGGCATTCTCATAATCTTTTGACTTTCGGGAATAAAAATCTGGCGAAATTAAACTTGCTAAAATAACATTTTAATATGACAGACGAATGCCTTAATGATTCAAAATAAAGAAAATCTGATCAGCAGAGAAATTTTTTTTATTTAACTAAGGTTTAAGTTAAACTTGTGAGTTTAATTTTCCTTACCATTTTACCACTATAACTTTCTATTTTCTTCTAAATTTTTACTTATAATGAATTTGCATAGTACCCACAGGCCATTCAAATAAGAAATAATAACAATGTAGTATTTTTAGAACAAAATTTGGGTATAACATTGTCTTAAAGGGGTGTTAGAGAAGGGACGGAAGAAAAAAAAATGAGGATGGTACAGGCAAAAAGGGACAGTAATGAAAAACAAGTTGGAAATAGCTCGTAAAACGTGGCAAATGAGGTGCTTTCGTTCTATAACTAGTTTTATAAATATTTTTTTGAACCGCATATTGTACTGAATGTGTATTTTAGTGCACTTCAGAAGTGCATATCAATTTCATTCTGTTCTTAAGTCTGTAACATCATTAAAATGCACATGAAGTAATTTTTCCCATTGGCCTTGATGTAACGGAAAACTTTTGACTGTTCCTGTCATTAAATTATACATCCGATTTTCCTAAAATTTGAAATGACTCCACAAAATTTTACAACAATTATATATTTAAATTTTCAGACCATTCAGAAGGCTGTAACGTCATTAAAATGCACTTGAAATTATTTTTTTCCCATAGGCCGTAGTGTAACGGAAAACTTTTAACAGTCCTTGTAATTAAACTATACATCCGATTTTCATAAAATTTTAAATGACTCGACAAAATATTACAACAATTATATATTTAAATTTTCAGACCATTCAGAAGGCTGTAACATCATTAAAATGCACTTGAAATATTTTTTTTGCCATAGGCCGTAGTGTAACGGAAAACTTTTAACTGTCCATGTAATTAAACTATACATCCGATTTTCATAAAATTTGAAATGACTCCACAAAATTTTACAACAATTATATATTTAAATTTTCAGACCATTCAGAAGGCTGTAACATCATTAAAATGCACTTGAAGTAATTTTTCCCATAGGCCGTAGTGTAACGGAAAACTTTTAACTGTCCCTGTAATTAAACTATACATCCGATTTTCATAAAATTTTAAATGACTCGACAAAATTTTACATCAATTATATATTTAAATTTTCAGACCATTCAGAAGGCTGTAACATCATTAAAATGCACTTGAAGTAATTTTTCCCATAGGCCGTAGTGTAACGGAAAATTTTTAACTGTCCCTGTAATTAAACTATACATCCGATTTTCATAAAATTTGAAATGACTCCACAAAATTTTACAACAATTATATATTTAAATTTTCAGACCATTCAGAAGGCTGTAACATCATTAAAATGCACTTGAAGTAATTTTCCCCATAGGCCGTAGTGTAACGGAAAAATTTAACTGTCCCTGTAATTAAACTATAGATCCGATTTTCATAAAATTTTAAATGACTCGACAAAATTTTACATCAATTATATATTTAAATTTACAGACCATTCAGAAGGCTGTATCATCATTAAAATGCACTTGAAATAATTTTTTTTCCATAGGCCGTAGTGTAACCGAAAACTTTTAACTGTCCCTGTAATTAAACTATACATCCGATTTTCATAAAATTTGAAATGGCTCCACAAAATTTTACAACAATTATATATTTAAATTTTCAGACCATTCAGAAGGATGTAACATCATTAAAATGCACTTGAAATATTTTTTTTTCCCATAGGCCGTAGTGTAACCGAAAACTTTTAACTGTCCCTGTAATTAAACTATACATCCGATTTTCATAAAATTTGAAATGACTCCACAAAATTTTACAACAATTATATATTTAAATTTTCAGACCATTCAGAAGGCTGTAACATCATTAAAATGCACTTGAAATAATTTTTTTTTCTCCATAGGCCGTAGTGTAACCGAAAACTTTTAACTGTCCCTGTAATTAAACTATACATCCGATTTTCATAAAATTTGAAATGACTCCACAAAATTTTACAACAATTATATATTTAAATTTTCAGACCATTCAGAAGGATGTAACATCATTAAAATGCACTTGAAGTAATTTTTCCCATAGGCCGTTGTGTAACGGAAAACTTTTAACTGTCCCTGTAATTAAACTATACGTCCGATTTTCATAAAATTTGAAATGACTCCACAAAATTTTACAACAATTATATATTTAAATTTTCAGACCATTCAGAAGGCTCTAACATCATTAAAATGCACTTGAAATATTTTTTTTTCCCATAGGCCGTAGTGTAACGGAAAACTTTTAACTGTCCCTGTAATTAAACTATACATCCGATTTTCATAAAATTTGAAATGACTCGACAAACTTATGCAAAAATTAAACATTTTACATTTCAAACGATTCGTCGGGTAGTTTTTGCACTGTTATATGCTGACGTACAGGCAGACGGACAGACCGACAGACGAACTGAACGACGACTGTAGGTGCTACGTATTTGTATAATTACGAACGCACCTAAAAAGGGATGGTAAGGATGGCACTGTAAAGAGATTTACCACAATTTTTAGGCAAATTATGTTAAGACTAAATAATAGCCACAATTCATTGATGTTCATTGATTTTTAGAAACAGTTATTTACATTGGATTAAATAATGATAAAAAAAAAATAATAATAATTTACCTCGAAAAGTGCAGGAATAAATCTTGGGGACGGTAAGACTACCAATAAAGCCACGATGCTTGAAATTGATATTTAAATGCTGATTTAAATTCTGCAATAAATTTCCTGTCAAAGAATTTTAGACGTTCTTTCTCTAGCATAATTCCGCGTGAGAAAAAACTTGAAAAAAAAAAATCTGTGGCTGCATCTGAAGTAATTTTCTGTAGAAGTTTAGCAAGAGGAATGGTAAGGACTGTAAAACCCATGGACATATATCAAAAAATAATATCAACCATTAAAATACATGCAGGTTAATTTTTTGCTACATATTTATATAGAACAATTGTTTCAGTTTCGGAAAAAAATTGCATTGAATTACTTTTATTGAAACAATTTTATGCAGACAGCTCCAAACATAAAAATCAGCATCAGGGACACGGGACGGTGTAGGAGTTTACCTGGTATATGGACACCCAACATCGACCAAAACTTACTTATCTCGTTAATATTGCTATGCAATCATGCAATGGCATGTTCCCCAGAATATGAAATTTAAAAAAAAACCCACAAGAATATGTACTAAAATACAAAATATTGTTCAGGGACTTAAAAGACAAAAGTTTGTGAGAATGCCCCATATAGACATATGTCGTAGGCTAATTGAGAAATCCGGCTCTTTGCAAACAGCCTAGGCTCTCTGCAAAGAGCCGGGCTAATTGGAGAATACAACTCCCTTTTTCCAATTAGCCTGATATTTTTCAGGCTTATTGCAAAGAGCCTAGAAAGCGTTAGGCTAATTGAAAAATGACCACTTATTATCCGATCAGGGTGATATTTTTAGCTCACAGGCTATCAAAACCAGGCAGCTTATGCTCCCGAAGATTATGTATGTACACACGTACATACAGAATGTACGTAAAGCGATAACTCTAGATAGAAATATCCGATTTGCTTCATTTTTTTTCTTGGTTCATTCTGATAAGGTGCTTCGTTTTTGGGGGGGCAATAGTTAAGGATAAAGGGGGAAAAGGGGGGATAGCCGTCCCCCCCTTAATTTATATAAATGGGTTTTTCATGCAGAAATATTCGATTTGCTCCAAATATGGTATACCGGTTTATTGTGTTAAGGAGCTTCCTTGATTAGATTTGGAAGCTCATTATTTAAGTATAAAGGCGGGAAAGGGGGGCTACCCCCCTTAATTTAGATACATCGGTTTTCACGATGAATTATTCGATTTGCTCCAAATTTGGTATAGCGGTTTATTAAGTTAAGGAGCTGCCTTGATTAGATTTGGAGGTTCATTAGTTACATATAAAGCAAGGAAAGGGGGCTATCCCCCCCCCGTAATTTAGATAAATGGGTTTTTCATGCAGAAATATGCGATTTGCAATAAATTTGGTATACCGGTTAATTGTGTTAAGCAGCTTCCCTGATTACAATTGGAAGATCATTATTATGTATAAAGGGGGGAAAGGAGGGCAATTGCCTCTCCCCTTAATTTAGATAAATGCGTTTTTCATGTAGAATTATTCGATTAGCTCAAATTTGGTATACTAGGTACTTTATTATGTTAAGGAGATGACTTGATTAGATTTGGAGGTTCATTAGTTAAGTATAAAGGGAGGAAGGGGGGGGCTACCCCCCCCTTAATTTAGGTAAATGGGTTTTTAATGCAAAATTATTCGATTTGCTCCAAATTAGGTATACGGTGTATTATGTTAAGGAGCTTCTCTGGTTAGATTTGGAAGTTCATTAGTTAAGTATAAAGGGAGAAAGGGGGGCTACCCCACCTTAATTTAGGTAAATGGGTTTTTAATGCAAAATTATTCGATTTGCTCCAAATTTCGTATACCGGTTTATTATGTTAAGGAGCTTCCCTGATTAGATTTGGAGGTTCATTAGTTAAGTATAAAGGGAGGAAAAGAGGGCTAGACCACCCCCCCCCCCCTTAATTTAGATAAATGGGTTTTTCATGCAGAGTTATTCGATTTGCTCAAATTTCGTATACCGGTTTATTATGCTAAGGAGCTGCCTTGATTAGATTTCGAGATTTATTGCCTAAGTATAAAGGAGGGACAAGGGCTAGTGTCCCCTTAATTTAGATAAATGGGTTTTTCATACAGAATCATCCTATTTGCTTCAAATATGATATACCAGTTTATTACGATATGGCTTCCTTCATTTGATTTGGAGGTTCATTGGTTAAGTATAAAAAGGGGGCAATTGCCCCTCCCCTTAATTTAGATAAATGGGTTTTCATGCAGAATTATTTAATTTAGTTTAATTTTTTTTTCAACCGGATCCGAACTTGGAGGTTCCATTTGAAGTCAACCCGAACACCGACCACAACCAGCTTTCGGATTGAGTTCAATTAGAACTTTCAGGTTCGGATCGGGTTGCCGGTGGACGGAGATTATTTTATCTGGCTTGCATCGGGTTATAGTTCTTTGGAATATTTTTGTCGGTTAAGATTTGGTTCGGGACGGGTTTCAGGTTGACTTCGAATGGAATTTTTAGGTTCTGGTAGCGTTGCGTGTAAACGGAAACTAATTTGTCTTGTTCGGATCCGGTTATGGATCTTTGGAATATTTTTGTCGGTTATCAGATTTGGTTCGGAATTTCGGGTTTTTCCAAATGGAACTCCCAGGCTCGGGTCGGATTGCATTTAGATTGAAATTATCTTGTCTTGCTCGGATTGGGGTACGGTCTGTTGTAATTTATTTTTCGGGTTTGGGTAGGGTTATGCGTTAATAAACCTAATAAAAAGAAAATTGCCAGGTTAAACTGATGGCATTGAGTTCACAGGCTATTCACACTAATTGTATATTATAATCTTATTTCAAAGAATAATGCCCCTCGAAAAATAAATGAAGGGATTAGTCCCCATTGCCCACCCTTTCTATTTAACCAAAGAACCTCCAAATCTAATCTGGGAAGCTACTTAACATAATAAACTGGTATACCAAATTTGAAGCAAATCAGATAATTCTGCATGAAAAAACCATTTCACTATATTAAGGGGGGGTATTAGCTCCCCAATTTCTCCCTTTATGCTGAACCAATGAACTTTCAAATCCAATCAGAAAAGCTCCTTATTAGAATGAACCTAGAAAAAAAATTAAACTAAATTAGATAATTCTGCATGAAAACCCATTTATCTAAATTAAGGGGAGGGGCAATTGTCCCCCTTTCCCCCATTTTATACTTAACCAATGAACCTCAAAATCAAATGAAGGAAGCCATATCGTAATAAACTGGTATAACAAATTTGAAGCAAATCGAATAATTCTGTATGAAAAACTCATTTATCTAAATTAAGGGGACACTAGCCCCTGTCCCTCCTTTATACTTAACCAATAAATCTCCAAATCTAATCAATTCAGCTCCTTAACATAATAAACCGGTATACGAAACTTGTAGCAAATCGAATAACTCTGCAAGAAAAACCCATTTATCTAAATTAAGGGCGGGGTCTAGCCCCCCTTTCCTCCCTTTATACTTAACTAATGAACCTCCAAATCTAATCAGGGAAGCTGTTTAACATAATAAACCGGTATACGAAATTTGGGGCAAATCGAATAACTCTGCATGAAAAACCAATTTACCTAAATTAAGGGGGGTTTTGGCTAGCCCCCCTTTCCTCCCTGTATACTTAACTAATGAACCTCCAAATCTAATCAAGCCATCTCCTTAACATAATAAACCAGTATACCAAATTTGAGCTAATCGAATAATTCTACATGAAAAACACTTTTATCTAAATTAAGGGGAGAGGCAATTGCCCCCCTTTCCCCCCTTTTATACTTAATAATGATCTTTCAAATGTAATCAGGGAAGCTGCTTAACATAATTAACCGGTATACCAAATTTATAGCAAATCGCATATTTCTGCATGAAAAACCCATTTATATAAATTAAGGGGGGGGGGACTAGCCCCCTTTTCCCCCTTTATCCTTAACCAATGAACCCCAAAAACTAATCAGGGAAGCACCTTATCAGAATGAACTGAGAAAAAAAAATTGAAGCAAATCGGATATTTCTATCAAGAGTTATCTTGTTACGCACATACGTACGTACGTACGTACACACGTACACACAGAATTGGCGGGCACATAAGCTCTTAGGCTTTGATAGCCTGTGAGCTAAAAATATCAACCTGATCGGAATATAAGTGGTCATTTTTGAATTAGCCTAACGCTCTCTAGGCTCTTTGCAATAAGCCTGAAAAATATCAGGCTGATTGGAAAAAGGGAGATGGATTCTCCAATTAGCCCGGTTCTTTGCAAAGAGCCGGATTTCTCAATTAGCCTACGACACACACACACACACACACACATATATATATATAACCCATTCATGAAAATTAAGGGGATTAGCCCCCCGGTTTCCACATTTATACCTAACCAATGAACCTCTAATCTAATTAGGGAAGCGCCTTATCACAGTAAACCGGTAGACCAATTTTGTAGCAAATCGCATAATTCTGCATGAAAAACCCATTTAACTTAATTAAGGGGGGGGGGGGGATTAGACTCCCGTTTCCACTCTTTATACTTAACCAATGAGCACCAAAAATTTTCAGGGAAGCGCCTTATCAGGATGAACATATTTACAATATTTGTAGCAAATCGAATATTTCTTTCAAGAGTTATCGCTTTACGAACATACATACGTATGCACATACAGAACCTGCGGAAACATTAGCTCTCAGGCTTTGATATCTTGTAATCTAAAAATTTTATCAAAACTTTTGTGAAAACGTTATAAAATACAAAACCACTGAAAAGTAAATACAGCTGTTACCGAACATTATATTTACTTTTTTCTAATACAAAAGTTATTCATTTATGAAAATGCTGACATTAATCCACAATTTGCTATCTTTGTAATCACTTAAATGTTTAGTCCAAAAATAGGCACTTTCTTTGTTCGATCTTTCTTTCACTTCAATCGATATTTACTGAAAATGGCATTTCCTTAGTTATCGATAAAAAAAAAAAAAACTATTTTTCCCTTTTTGTTCATGTTAAAAGATACGATTATTTAAAAAGACATATTTTATCTTATATCTGCAATTCATTATCATTTTTTTGTTAGTGAAAAAAATAGTTTTGTATTGTTTAATAGTTTTTAAGCTTAATATAATTTTTTTAATAAATAAGTTTTTACTTCCTGTGATGTCCTGATTTCTTCACAAGGACTGAAAGAGAGGCGTTTTTCTCTTTTGATAACTATTTTTAGCCAACATCAAATATCGGCGTTTATGGATTATTGATTTGCTCTACTTTTTTTATCCAGATATTCAAATTTAAAACCGGAAATTTAAAATCCGAAAGAAGAATTTTTATTCAATGCAATCAATAAATGCTTATTTTTAAATAATACAAATACAGTAGAACTCCAATTATCCGAACTCCGACTATCCGAATCGCTTTCAGAATTTCAGAAAAAAAATTAAGACGGAAACGTACTGCGATTCACAAAATAATGGTTCTGACTACGCGCGTTATTATCCTTCCCTTCGGGAATTTAGGCGCAGTGCGAACAATTATTGGGATGATAAGTCACCGTCGCATAGTGTAGTTCGATTATTGAGATTGTATGAGATTATATGAGATTGCGCTTACATGGTGGCAGAAGCTTGCTTGGTTAAGGCAGTCACATTAAGACGTCTGTGGAACAAGTTCAAAGGCATATCAACTGAAGAAGAGAAGGTAAAGGAGAAAATGAAAAAGCAGATCAAGAATAGCAAAGGGAAGAGGCAGAAAAAGCGAGGATGACTTGGCACTTGCGGAATTCAGTAACATTCTTATGAAAATTCCAGTGTGTTCAGAAGTCAGTGCTGAAGATATAGGAGAGTGGATTGTGTATGATTCGTCAGACCATTATGTTTTCGAATTCTAAATGATGATGAACTTATTGAAAGTGGGAGAGAAGAAATTGTCAATAAAGAAGATGACCTTAATGTGGAAGTTGAAGCAAACACGAGACCATGAGTATTTGCCGGGCTTGAAACTGCGTTGAAGTGGATGGAGAGTCAGCCCGAGTGTGACCACATGCAACCTCTCACTGTGAAGCGGATGCGCGACTTGGCTGCCCGAAAACGGATGAAGTCTGTCAAACAGCTTACTTTGACCGAAATGTTCAGCAAGTAATGATTTTCATTTACTGTACGGTACGTAAATACTGTACTAATATATAGCAGTTGAAAGTACGCTTAACATGTAAAAGTGTTGCCTTTTCATTTTATTAATTAAAAGCTCTTTTACTTTAAAAATAGTTTTTTCTCCCATTTTCAACATACATACAGTAGTTAATTAAAATAGACCCTTTTTTCCAAAAAATCCAATTATCCGAATTTTTGATTATCCTAATGGGGTCCGGTCCCAATTGATTCGGATAATTGGAGTTGTACTGTAGTACTATTACTGAATTTTTGCAATAATTCAGATTTTTTTTTACAGAAAGAAGGTAAAATGACAACCTAAACTGGCAACAATGGCACAAATTGACACCATATTGGCAACCAAGTTGATAAAGGTTTTGGGTTCATGAATATTTGTCGGACGGCGATTTAATTTTCATTGTTTTTGTTTGAAAAATCACTTCGTCCTGGTAATAATTTTTGTTTGACACTAAGTATAGTCTCTCAATCGACCTACTTAGCCCTTTCTTTCTCACAAATAACTCAATCATATAATTATTGGTCTGGTATTAAGCTATATAACAATATTTTGTCTTTTAAAAGGGCAGTTGAAAGTCATTATAGCAGCAATGATAAATTAATGTACATTCTCTCACCTGGAAACTACCCCGATAGTGTAAAAAAGAAAAAAATCTAAATAAGTAGCAATTGGAAGGGCAAATTGAATAATGTTTTTAGGAGCATAAATTATTTGCCCCCATCTCCCCGTTATCGAGATATAAAGTTTTAAATTTTGCAAAATAATTCATCTAGCGTTAAGAAGGGAAGGCTCCCCGCCAGCCAGCTAGCGAAACAGTTCATCGTGTAAAGCAATAGTAGCTTCCCTTATCAATTGGAAGTTCTTTGGGTAAATTATCGGTGCCACATGACTTTTATTCAACTTCGAAACCAGATTCTGAATATAGAACCCAGTAAAAGACATCTCATTCTCGTTTTAGGCTCTGTGTAAAGCGCGTGTTATATTGAAACGATGTTCTTCATGCAGCACTGATGCATTAAAACACTAATTAAGGCAGCACTTATGAACCATTTAGCATTATATTTAGTGTTTTAATCCATCAGTGTTGCATTAAGTATCGTTGACTCTGCAAAATTGCCAAATGTGGAAAGAACTTGATTAAAGATTTGATGTTAGTCGTGTTACGAAAGGTTCGCACACCAAACATTTGTAATTGAAAAATAACTTGGAATGATCCTCTTTATTTTCACATATTACTTATTATAAAATGTGTAATAGTTTTGAAAATATAAATTTTCAAAATCCGGTCATTCATTTGTGCAAACCCTGTATATATGGATAACGGGGAGACGTGGGCAAATAATTTATGCGTGAGAAAATGTTTTTCGATATTCTCTTTCGATTGCTGCTTACTTAGATTTTTTTCATTTTTACACTGAGGTGTACTTTCCTGGTCAGAATCTTTTAAATATATTCACTTGATTTTTTATACACCTAATATGAATAATCTATATTAATAAAAGAAAGTTTCTCTCTGTCTTTCGGTCTGTTTGTGTGTCTGCGATGGCTAGCGAAATCTGTTTGACGTAAAAGTTGAACATTTTTGTGAGGATATCCTAAAGTCTCTCCTGATGCACCTGAGACTCAGAATTTTAAAATTCTAATAATCAGTTCAGTTAATAATTATGAATCGCAATTTCACCCTCCGCTGGCTTTCGATTGATTGGATTATAAAGCTTCATTCATCAAAAATACGGTTTTTCTTTCCGCTTTCTTTCTGCTGGTCTGATGCGTAAGACTTTCGCAGAAATAATTAAATAACCCGGGGTAGAAAAAAATACATCAGCTTGAGTGTTTTATGTTTCAAGAGTGACTGTTTTTTCAACTAAATATTAAATTTTAGCACGAAGGTTAAACACATGCTTTGGAAACATATTTATAACTTATGAAAATTTAAAAGAATAGACAATAATTAAATGACGTTACACCCTAGCAACCAACTTGATAACCCGGCGAGCATTTCGTTTGCCCATCGGTTTTCCGTTTTTTCTCTACTTTGATTCGTTGAGCAATAATAGCTGCTAAAAAATCGGCGAGTTTAGTTGGTTAGTGGAAAATTGTGGGTACGTGCTTGAAACTGAACTTCAAATGCTATTTAAAAGATTTGAACACTCCTTACTGGCTATTTTACAACTGAAAATTATAAAATGGCAACAGTAAGTCCTTGCATTCCAATGCTTTCTGTTCCTGTAGCGAATAGCAACATTTTATATAAAATTTAAATTATCATTTTTCATATTATTAATGATGTTTCTTTATTTCAGAAGTTTTTAAGTATATATTTTTTTCATTGCTGTTTTTTTTGTTGTTGTTGTTGTTGTTTTAAATGCAGAAATATATTTCGAATTTATCGTATGCCTGCTTTACTCTACCGCAGACACCAGAGACCGGTGTCAGATGTTCGTACAGAACATACCGCGGCTTTAATTTATCAGAAGTGGTTATCATTACTTTCAAATAGAAATTTCAGCAATTTTTTTAAATTCTTCTTTCTGTTCCCCACCCCTCGACTAATATATCTACGGATAGGTTGAATAACGGAGTTTCGATCGGATGTAGGTTTGTTTAAATCAGGGTTCGCCCCGTGGTGTTTAAAGCTGAACTCACATGCTTTACGAAGCGGGTACCGCACGCTTGCATAAAAATTTGTTTTTAGGCTAATTGAAGGGTGTAGAGTTCATTTATGCTGTCAGAATTCTTTACTGCTATTGAAAAAAACAAAGTTATGGTTCGTTTTAGTATGTAGATGGCCCCCTAAGCAAATTTTATCTATATCATTTAAAGTAGGCTTTATTTCCAATCGTTCGGTACCATTAACTTTCTTCTACGATAATTTATTGAGGAGTTAGTAGGGGGTGTTTAATTTTTTTTCCACGACTGTACCTTTTTTAATACTTGGATTTAACAATTCAGCTAAGTTTAGGGTAAACCATTTTGTTGTCCCAATTTTTCGATTTTTTTTCTTTTTAGTTTTTTTAAATTTGTATATTCAGCGCATCTTAAAGCATAACCACGTATGAGAAAATTTTGAAGATATTCATTTGAAAGATATTCATTAATAGATTCTATATGAAGCTCAAAAGAACATCAAGTTAGTGGGCCAACCTGGGTAGGTTTGCCCTCAAAATCGATTTGATTTTCGGATTTCTAGCGGAATTGAAAAAACACATAAAATATAAAATGCAATTTTAATTTTACATATAAAAAATACAATGGTTAAGAAAAGATATTTTGTTTAAATGTATCCCAAGGTTTCAGATCTTTTGGCGTTTGACTGCTGCTACTACAGATGACTGGACATTAGATGTTGAGTATTATATGCAGTTTTCTGTGTTTCTTGGGTTATAGAAATAGTTGGAGATTCTGATTCAACTGAATTTTCCTTTTTATTTCCTGTATCGAATCTGGCGATTCTAAAGAAGTCATTAGAAGACGTGGGCCAACATGCCCCGGATGAAATAGGCTAACTTGCCCAACATCGCTATTTTGGTTTTTGATCATCGTATCAAAATATTCTGTTAATATTTTAAAAAAAAAAACAGTAGATAGAAAATAAACTCTGAACAACGGGCTTTAAGATTGGTATTCACAAAGTCAAACTTTTATTTAGAAATAAATCAGAAACGATTATTTATTCGATTAAACGATTTTAACGATTATAAGTTCAAAGAAAAACTTACCTGAATAAAAATTTGCAGTGAGTTTTGTTTGATTGTTTCTTGGCTATTGACGCTGTTGCGGGTTAAAGAATACATATTATGACACACGTCACTTTGATTGCAACACCATCGTTGGGATAGTTCGCTTATGGTCCAACGTGCGCCTATGGTCTACTTCTCAAGGTATACTAACGCCACTTAGATAATTGAGAAAGCCTTGACACACGTCACGAAAACGTCACACAAAGCAGGCAAACCAAAGAAAAAAAACCCGAACAACTTGCATGTTTCGATTTCATTGGCTCTTGGAATCATTAATTCTTTTATTATAATTATTATTGATAATTCCACTAGCCAACGAAAATGAAATATGTAAGTTGTTCGAATTTATTTGTTTTGCCTGCTTTATGTGACGTGTTCATGATGGGTGTCAAGACTTTCTCAAATTTCTAGGGGGATTTGGGTCTAACCTATTCGAAAACAGGAAGTTAAATTGCATGGAATTTGAATATAGAAAATGGCAGGTTTTGTCAGTACTTAATTATAAAAGAAAGTTTGAAAAATTAGTTAGCTATCGCCGAGTTGTCTTCAGTTTTAAAACTATTTTTTTTTAGCCAAACTTATTGATAATTTCCAAGTCTTCCCATTTTTGCCAAGGATTGACACCACAACGTATTCATGCGTGCGTGCGCATGTGTATTTGTATATATTTTTAATACAATATAATTCTCCCTTTAGATATGACGTCATTTAATGATAAATCTCTACATTTATATATATGATATTCCTATACATTTATATATACTATGATATGACTATATACTTATACATACTATATAAGGTATAGACGTAACAGTGTTTCTACAATATTTGCAACAATTACAAAAATGAGTGCAATCAAATTCATTAAAACATAAAATAGTAGTGAACACAATTAAGGTACAATCGTTTATCCGCTGTTTGGTTTCAAATTGTTAGCCGTACTAGAACTTCAAACTTTTAATATCTCGGCCATTTTTTATCATAAAGGCGAAATAGGATGTGCTGTTGAATCCGTGTATGAAGGCCTAATACTTAAGGGGGGGGGGATAATTTGTATTTTTAACCTTTTGTACCTTATTTTGAGATTGAAATATTTCAGTGACCACCATTTTCAAAGAATATGGTGGATCAAGCTCACCAATGAACTCTGTTCGACACTTTAGTAAGACGTTCTACCCTACTCATACTCAGTCACATCCAGGCTGACACATGAATAAGAATGTGATCGCATGACAAACATAAGATATATATAATATACGCACAAGCACTCTCACACACACATATATATATACTCGTATATGTGAGTGTGTGTGTGTGTGTGTATGTAAAAAATATATACTTTATGTATATACGAGAACATGCTTAAATCAATATTTGAACGGTTTTGTGGTCTGCATGATTACTGAAAATGTACCGATTTCTGAAATTGCTTTCAGTCGAGTTGCTGTAATTAGTAGCTTTTTAATTTTTTAATGGAAGTTACCTAAGGGACTTCGGAAATATCTGAACTAGCAAAATGGTTCTTTTTATCATATTGTATTCATAACCGTATAAAATAACTTGCACTTCATCTAATAATTATTGGGTCCTATTGTAGAGGCAGATTAAGTTGCAACTTCTTGTCAAAATTTTACGTCATTAGAGCAAGTAATAAACAAGTGGGTAAGTGTGATCACAGATCGCACAGAGGGTTTCGTTTAATATTCCTTTCAAATCACTTTATCATTTTGCGAAATCTGTTAATTCCACATTTCGCAACCAGGGGGCGCACTCTATTCTACAGGCATTTTACAACCTATCGGCAAAAGTTAGAAAAGTACCCACCGGGTGCAATGGGGGGATGTTAGAAGAATTGCTTAAAATACACAAATTATAGCCCGGTTGATAAACAATATAAGACTTTTTGAAAATTTTATTTTTTTTGTGATCGTAAGTGTTCTGCTATACATATGTAAAATTTCAAGTCTTCAACTTAAATAGGGGCTCAGTCAGAAAAAAAGCTTAAAATACACAAGTTAGAGCCCTGAGGGTTAAATATAAGACTTTTTTCAAAAATTTATGATTTGTCGTTTGATGTGAGGTGTTCAGCTATAAGTATGCAAAATTTTAAGTCAAACTTAATTAGGAGCTCATTTAAAACAAAAAGATTAAAATACACAAGTTAGAGCCCAGAGGGTTAAATATAAGACTTTTTCAAAATTTTATGATTTGTCGTTGGATGTGAAGTTTTCAGCTATAAGTACGCAAAATTTCAAGTCTTAAATTTAATTAGGGTCTCAGTTAGAACAAAAAGATTAAAACCCACAAGTCAGAGCCCAGAGGGTTAAATATAAGACTTTTTCAAAATTTTATGATTTGTCGTTTGATGTGAGGTGTTCAGCTATATGTATGCAAAATTTTAAGTCAAACTTAATTAGGAGCTCAGTTAAAACAAAAAGATTAAAATACACAAGTTAGACCCCAGAGGGTTAAATATAAGACTTTTTCAAAATTTTATGATTTGTCGTTTGATGTGAAGTGTTCAGCTATAAGTATGTAAAATTTCAAGTCTTAAATTTAATTAGCGTCTCAGTTAGAACAAAAGGATTAAAATACACAAGTTAGAGCCAGAGGGTTGAATATAAGACTTTTTCAAAATTTTATGATTTGTCGTTTGATTGGAGGTGATCAGCTATAAGTATGCAAAATTTCAAGTCTTAAAGTTAATTAGGGGCTTAGTTAGAACAAAAAGATTAAAATACACACGTTGGAGTCCAGAGGTTTAAATATAAGACTTTTTTCAAAATTTTATGAATTGTCGTTTGATGTGATGTGTTCAGCTATAAGCATGCAAAATTTCAAGTCTTCAACTTAATTAGGGGCTCAGTTAGAACAAAAAGATTAAAATACACACGGTGGAGTCCAGAGGGTTAAATATAAGACTTTTTCAAAATTCTAGGATTTGTTGTTTGATGTGATGTGTTCAGCTATAAGTATGCAAAATTTTAAGTCTCCAACATATATAGTTTCTGAGAACAGGCTCTGTGACGGACAGACAGACAGAGGAGCGAGACGAATAGGGTTTCGCCAGATGAACGAAACCCTAAAAATATATATATCTAATCAGGTCCAAAGTTTCCGTGTTTGTTTAAGACATGTGATGAGGAGTATGAATCAAACATGCATCATGAGTTAAATTCAGATTGGACGCCTAGAGCTATTTGTAAATCTTTAATTGTTAAGAAATGTACTTTTCCTACTTTTGTTGCAAACTGTAAAACGCGTGATGGAAGGTTTGTGTCATATTTTATTACATTAAAGCGCAACAACTTAGCAATCACATTGGGCTGTTGTTCTGTACTTATACAACTGACACTTTCTATAGCTTTTATGATCTTAATTTTGACTGGTAATCTAATTTTTTTTAAAAATACATAAACAATTTTTTTCAGGGATGGATAGCATAATTAAAAAGTTTTAGAAATTTAGGTTATTTAATTTTTTAAACGGAATACGTCTCTCAAATTGCTTGACATAAACCAGTACCGTCTCGAAGAGACAGGCCTATCCACCCATTAAATATGGCGGCGAACGAAGTGCTAGGGAATAAATGTATCGGCAAAGAGTCATTCGCCAATAAGCTTTTAAAAACTTTCTTAGTGTTATTTAGAAAAACCAGATTTTATTTTTTTCTATTTTTCCCATGAAAGGATTTCACAGTACCACAATTTCTAGTTGATATTCAGTAATTAACATCTTTTTTTAATAATTCTATAGTTTTATTTACAGTATTAATTCTCAATTATATAGTTTTATTCTTTCAGTGAAATCAAATACGGTTCAAACATTGATAAAGATAATTATTTAAAAACAAGTGCATGCGGAAGAATAATTCTCCAAGATTTTTTCAAATTAATTTTAAATTTTCCAGGATATGAAAATCAGTCATACTTGTATTTAAAACAAAATGGATTTTGAATTTCTTTTCATTATTGCATGGAAATCTTTCACTTTTTAATCACAACATTTTGAGTTAGTATCTAGTAGTTAATGCCTTTGAAAGATTTTTTTTTTATAATATTATAAAATTCATTAAATTCATAATTATTAATATTTTTAAAAATTTATAATATTATTCAATTACAAAATTTTATTCTTTCTGCAGTTTAAACATTGATGTGAACAGGGATCTGTTTAAGAAAAAATTTGGTTCTTTAAAGGACCTTTCACAATTTTTTAAATCTTAAAACAGAACCCTTCACAAAATTTTTCATCCTAAAAGAAGACGTTTCTCAAAATTCATTGACTTAAAAATAAAACTTTCCCCTCTACAAACTTAAACTTTCACAAATTTAATAATTTAAAAATAAAATTTAGCTTGCCACAAAACAGTTGAAGTTACCAAAGTGTCTATTCATAGCTTTTTTAGACATAATTAATCTTGTTAAAAAGGTAAACAGGAACATATATATAACAATAAATTCAAATTCATGAAATTGTGATTAGATTTTTCAAAAATATTAAAAACAATTCACAATTTCACCATGTAAGAAAATCGTAGACAGACTCCTGATGAATAATTATTTAAAAATAAGTACCACTATTTACTAATTAATAAGTAACCTTTTTCTTATTTAATCACATGTAAGAAAACATAAATATCTTGATAAGTAATGAAGTTTTGTTTATTTAATAAAGATATATAATAAGTAATATTTATCTCTTCCATTTCATTATGAAATGTAAAAATAAATCATATTATTCTCATACAGGATTAATAATAATCTATTTTTTTTTTTTTTTAATGAGAAGCCTGAAATTAAAATATATGACTGCATTCACACATATGATTTAGTTTCGTCAGATACAGAAATGTGAAATTTCCGAAAATTTTGAAGTGATGGGAAACAGTTTTATCGTTTTTCCCAGTGGAAAAGTTGATTTATTATATTTCTTCCATATAGTTATATTTCAATTAAATATAAATCATTTCAATAAAATATGCAATAATAAGTATCTACAACATTTAAAAACTAGATTTAAATTTTTTATTTGATTTTTTACTTTAAATGAATGTATATTATTAAATATTTTTTCATGATTTTTTTTTATTATTAAAAATTTAACTTTTCATCTTCATAATTAATTTCAACACTATATATTACATACCATTCATATCCTTTAAACAATGACACATGCGAGTACAATAAGTAATATACTTTTGTTTATATAATAGAGATATAAAAGAAGTAACATTTATCTCAACCTTAATTACTTCATTATGAATTTTTAAAAAATAAGAACGTTTGATAGATGATAAGAATAATCCGTACTTTTTAAATTAAAAGCTTTAAATTAAAATATATGCTCACATTCACAGATATGCTTTACCATATATTTTATTTTTATCATATATAGAGTAAAATTTCAGAAAATTTTGAAATGATGAAAAAAAAAACAATTTATTTTTCTGGGAGAATATATTTTCTTGCGGTTAAATTACAATAAAATATTATATAATTTCAATAAAATATAAAATAGTAAATACCTTTAACATTGATACATACTAAATTTTATTTCATGTCATTTCATTTTACTTATTTTTTTTATTTTTGTTTATTTATTTATTTATTTTTACATTAGATGAATATATTATTAAATAATTTTTCATGATTTTTATGACAACTTCACATTTTAACCATATAATTTGAAGTCAATAATTCAGCAATTACTGCTTTTAAAATAATTGTATTGCTTTGTTTTTATAATATTAACTTTCGATTACCAACATTTTATTTTTTCAGTGAAACAAATACAGGTCAAACATTAATGAAAGTAATTATTTAAAAATAAGTATCCAACAAAGAATAATTCGTCAGTAACATTTTTACTAAATCTTGTACTTAAAATTTTCATTTTTAAGACTAATGATGAATAGTTTTCAAACCAAAGTTTTTCCAAACTTTTAATTTTTTTTAGATATTACAGTATATAAAAAGCATTCATAGTTTTGTTTAAAACAAATTGTATTTTGGTTTTTTATCATAGGTATATTTGACATTTTAACCACTTAATTCTGAGTTAATATTCAGTAATTAAAGCCTTTTAAAAAGCTCTTATTTTATTTATAAAATAAATTTTAAATTACAAAATTTTATTCTTTCAGTAAAATAAAATGCAATTCAAGTATAAGTAGTTATTTAAAAATAAAATGAACATGTTTCTTCACAAAAACAATCAACACAGATATCAACACAAATTAGACTTTTTTAACGGGTAGTAAAAATTCAAAAAAATTAAATCTTTAATTACTTACTACTTCGCTTTGCTCTTTGTATATCCAAAAAGATGCAGTATGAAATCTAGCTAGTCTGGCTATAGAACTGGAATTCAATTTTACATTCAGCTCTATAACCATCCTAGCTGGCATATTTGTATTACATGAAGCTGTATCTAATCCTTACAAAAACTCTCAGAGACACTGGATGATCCTCTTCACGAATAGAAATTTTTTTTATTTATAATAAGTAATAAAATAGTTTAAAAACAAACAATGAAGCATATTTCTAATCCATTCAGAAAAGCGTCACACACAAGACACAACGGAAAACATTTGAAACAAGCGCGGGATTCGGGAATTACCACTAGATTTGGGGGCTGAGAGGAGAAAATGTTGGAACTACATCTGTGACGTCACGGGCTACTTTTTACGACCGCCGGAAGGCATGTCTATAATATCGAGACGGTGTTGCATAAACCCGGTATAAAATATAATGGTCCCTAGTCGTTCAGATTTTCTTCTTTCAAATTTTGCCTAGTACATTTGTTAGCCGTCCATCCGATGTGTATATTTTTTATTACAATGACCTAACTGACCGTAGGCTGAGAGCTGAGTTAGGTAGCTTGATTTTTGAACCCAGAAACTACGTATTTTAAAATGTTCACTTAAATCCTTTCATATTGAAAAAGTTTTGCTATACTTTTTCCGGTTTAAATGTTTAGCATCTTTGAAAATGATAATTATATGTTTCGATCATTACTGAATTTCTCGTTCGTTGACTTACTCTGTATATCGGATTGAACACATTACTTTATATCTATCCTTAAAAATCCTATAACCTCCAAATTCACCTTAAGTAAACGTTTAGGGATTTAAAGGATTAAATCTGAAATATTTTGTTATTTAGTGCATTTTAATTTTGCAATCCACTATTTTTTCTTTTTTTACTAAGATAGCATTATTCGCATTATAGTTTAAAAGTTGTAATATTCGCAATATTTTAACCTCATTTAACATGTCATTAAATAACAGGAATGTTTCGATTTTAAAAATATGTTAACCAAGTAAAATGAAATTTAAAAAAAGGAACGGACTGGCAAAACTGATTTGAGATGTATTCATTGTTTAGTATAATACTGCATATTTAAAATTATAAATGTTGCTGGACATCAAAAGAATAGTCGTTTGGAGAAAAAAAGGTAATACAAATGTAAAAAGGTCGAAAAGGTAAAAAGGTCCAACCTGATTAAGATGCACACGGTTAATACGCGATCCTGCTTAAAACGCAGAGTTTTTCCGATCCCTTGAATATGGAAAATAAGGCTATTGTAAAAATATCTCGTTTAATACGCGTACCCTCTTAATGCACTATAGATTTTCAGTCTTTTTAGGCACAAAATCATATTAAAGACGCGAACTCACGGGTCAAGGTGTAAATTACTTTTCTCTTCTCACGTTGTTATTATTCGCGAATTATCCCGGCGCTATCCGTTGAAGTGGTTAATATTATGTAGACAAAAAAATAATAATTCTCTTAAACTATCATAAGTAATGACTTTTGAAAACTTTGACTTTCTTCTAATAAAATATAATTATAAAAAGGAAAAATGAATGTTTATTTGATTTCATTACTTCATTATTCTCAGAAATTTTTTATATAAAAAATAATAATTTTATGGGAAAAAGTGGAAAACAATTGTATAATAAAGTGTAGTATATATGATGTTTCTTAATTTAGATAGAGAAACTTTTTAAAGTATTCATTATAAAATTCTGATTCTGCTTGTTAAGGGGTCACTGGACTCTAAAAGCTTCAAAGTTTTCGATATTTTAATTTTTTTATATGATAAACTCCTGTGTTTTCTGAACATTGATATAATTGTTTTCTTGAAATTCCAATTAGAACAAAAGTTATGTCTCGTAGAATTATACCCGCTCAATAGAGGGAGCGGCGTTTCCGGAACTTCGAAGTCATGTTTTCTCCAAATGACGTTTTTGGTTATAACGGGCACAATATCTGAAAAACTTCTCAATATTTTTTCATGAAATTTTCAAAACATATGTTTCATGTTAGGCTGTATAAACTGTACCTAAAATTTCCTTTTTATTGTTCAAAAAAAAAATATATTTAGGTGATTATACCGTTGAAATTTTCAAACTTTTGTATCAGCTAAATACAACTTTTTATTAAAACTATAAAAATTCCTTAAATACAAATTTATTTAGCTTCAGGGTAATTATAATCTGAAGTATAAATAGGCACTAAAATTTTCATTCTAGTTGCAATATTTATTTTGTAATCCACCGCGTAATCTGTTATATCAAATTTTGCTCGACCAAATTTCTGACAGTTTGGAGCCCCCTATAAATGCTAATTCTGCATCTTGCAATTTTTTAAATACATGAAGTAAAAAGACATATTTATATCTTTCATCCCAATTAAAATTGTGTTTTGAAATCATATACATTTTAAAATATTAAATGTTGAAAATGGTCTTTTTTTTTCATTTTTTACAATTTTAAGAGTTTTGAGACCCCTTAATACCCTGCAGCATCTAATAATAATTATATTCAAACTGTTTACCTGACGTTTAAAATCAGCGCATTTCAAATATAATTTACCAACTAAATTTCTAGCAACAAATTTATACTGGTATTAAAACATATTTACTGATTTATTGTGAATTGATTAAAAACATACATTTTATGTTAATTTGTAATAAATTTTACTCTCAGAGATACATTTTCTTCAGATTTTCTTAGATTTTATTTCAGAGATACATTTTATAAAAGATTTTCCGTCGATATCGCTGAGCACATTATTTAAATCTAATCGCTTTTGATCGGAAGCGAGTAAAATCTGTCAATTCCCAGCACTACAGTAGTATGGCACGTGTATGACATAGGTATACTCGAAAACAAGCTATCAGAAAATCCTTGAAGTTGAATAAATACTGTTTCGAAACTGATAGGTAAATGACCGTTACAAGGGTAATGAGGATTTAATAAAAATGCAATTTGAAGGCAGCACTGGCGACGAGGTCGCTAAATATATTTCTATCCAAAGGAAATAGAAATGTTCTCTTCAAAATACTTACACAGTTAGGACGTCATCAGTGAGTGCAATAACAGTCTATAACTACATACACTCAGTAATGCAGTACAGTAATAATCTCAACAGTAATAATTAATTTAATCATGGTGGATATCATCCAAAAATCCCTTTACACCTCGCTGATGTAACAATGTATATTAATATAATGTATAGTATTTTTTCCCACCAAATTCCATTTACAGACTAATATTTATTTGTTGTTGTTGTTGTTCGCTATGTAACGTTTCGTAGAATTATTGTATTCAATGAAATCAAATCCATGTCTTAAGAATTCGAATTTTATTAGTCTGCTGAACAATCATTTCTTTAAAAATATTTTTTTTTTTACATTCGACAGGAATAATTCATAAATTCTATAATTGATCAAATTAAAATGAATATTGTGAATTCATACCTATTTTTAAGTATCTCTCTAAAAATTTATACTGAATGCTTCTAAGAATTTACAACACATAACTGCAAGTTCATTTCTGCTACTGATATTTTCTTATCAGGTTAACAAAGTAAAAAGGAGGAACATGAGATGAAAAAAATAAAAATAATACATATGCATGATATTTTAGGGTGTAAAACGCACACTTCCGATACTAGGAAATTTATATAAGTTATAGGTGCGCGTTGTACGCCAGCTATGTGCGTTTTTTATAATAATATTTGCTATGAGATTGTTTCAAATGCTTTAGATACTTCAAGTTATTATACTCGTTACTATTGTCTTTTAAATTATTTTTATTGCGCGTCTTATAAAGGATTTTTGGAAAGAGGTTGACCCACTTAATATGGCATAAGGTAACTATAGGTGCATGTTTTATGCCGAAATATTTGGTATATACATTTTAATACTTCTTTACAGTTACATTTTCGAACAAAATTAACTATGTTTTCTCTAGGTTTTATAATAAAAGGAATATCCCGATCTATCCTAAGTAGTTTTTAATTAGTTATTTTATTGAGCTTTATAAATCGTCGGTATTTTCATCTCTTACTATTATTGATAGTACATGTACCCTTTATTTAAATGTTTTGGGACATTTCAAAGACAATATATCATGTTAAATAAGTAAAAAATGTTGTTTATTTACATAATAAATAAACGCCTTAGTTCTTGAATATTGCTTATTGTTATAATAAGTTCGGAATTAAGCAAGAGTAAGTCTAACACAATTTTTTTCTATTTCGATCGAATATATAACTATAAAGAAATAACTTTAAGAAGAATATATTGAAGTTACTAGTTCTACACAAATCTTAGATAACTATATGATACTTAAATATAAATGTATTCATTAAAAACATTAAAACTTTTTCATTGGTGCACAAAAACATGAAATCGAATACGAACTTGTACGATTTAAAATAAACTGAAATATAACATCTATGTTTCGAGCTGCTTCTGCAGCCTTCTTCAGGATAAAATATGATGGTGAAATCACTAAAAGTTCAGAGATGAAGTCTTCCTGTGCGAGAGACAATTTGTTGAACCTTGAACAATGATATGAATGCAAAAATGCAGTGGCGCCATCCAGTGAGGACTCCAGAATATTTTTATTGAAATGAGTTCAAAATGAATTAAAAGTTCGATTAAAAAACAACGAGTATCGCCATCTACGCATGAGGAAAAGAACTACATTCACACTAGTTCATGGCAAAAATGTTTCAAGTTTAAACTGAAATATTGCAATCAGATACAGAATTATGACTTTATGATAAAATGCCAGAGTTTTGGAATATTATAGTATAGACTGTCGTTACCAGGTTTTCTCTCACATGCAATGATTTCAACTGATTCTCTAAATTTACTTTCAAAAGGGTTATTGCACGGAGCAATGTTTTTTGCCGCATCAAATTTAATATAGCAGCCTTCGTTAGCCGGGTAGAATCGAGAAAGAGCTGTATTCTGTTTATGTTGTTTAATGTTCCTGCGATGATTCATAATTCTTACAGAAAACCTACGTTTTGTCATACCGATATAGACTCTTTCAACATTATTAGATAAAGTTATAGGGATTTCATATACCAGATTTTTGATCCATTGGGATTTTGTCGATATTATCACTGAAGATACCAATGAGGTAAGCGGGTGGAATTGCGACAAACTTTATATTATATATCTCTTTATGATCCTTTTTAGGTCGATTTCATATGAAATACTACCTATTGGCGTCGTTCCTAAGTTAGAATTTCTGAAAATTTTTTGCAGATCTACACCGACCATGACCCCTAGAACCCAAAACCACCCTCAGTAAAAAACTTTATATATATATATATATATATATATATATCACTTTCTTCTGGACACGATAACTTCCACAATCCTTCACCAATTTCTTCCAAACTGATACATAAAATCAAGGGCATAAAATCTCGGTCAAGTTCGTTAATGGGCAAAATCGGACCAAGGGGATGGAAATAGGGAGGGGTTTTGTGAAATCCGAAAAAACCTCATAACTTCTTAATTTTTGTACATATCAAATCAGTTTAAAGTTTTTATTACTTATAAAACTAGGACCAAAAATGTATGTATCACAGATTTTTGATAAAATTAAAAATGGGCTCAAGGGGCGCAAAAAATTGGGTTTTTGAGAGAAAAAAATCATAACTTCGTCAATTCTCAAGATATCAAATCCAATTAATTTTATTATACATCTCCTTAATATTATCTACAACTTTTATATTTACAAGGTTTTGATAGAACCAATTCGTATCGCAAAAAAAAAAATTAAAAACGAAAACAAAAAAGGAGGGTGAAGAAGAAAAATTCCATAACTCCGTCAATTCACAAGATATAAAATCCCCATGGATTTATCATATATCTTCTTAATATTGTCTTTTGATAGGACCAATTCTTACAGCAAAAACAAATTAAAAATACATAGCGGTTGAAGAAAAATATCATCTTATTAAGAATGTATTGAAATCCAAACTGCTTATTTTCTTACTCATTTTTAAATTAATTTTTGCTCTCAAACGCGTCCAATTGATAGATTCTCTTCTTCAGAAACTATATAATGTACCGTAATGATCGATGTTTTGATAGAGCAGAATGTATTTCAAAAAATGATGTCAAAGTGGGCATTTTGAACAGAATTTACCGAAGCGATTGTGTTAGAAACGAAAAATATTGCCCTACTGAGAAAATAATTGTTTATTAATCAAGTTTCATTTAATTGAAAGAAAAATAAAAACACATGTCGCTTATAAATCTTTTCAAAAATCATGGCAGCCATTTTCGTATTTTTTCTATTAAAAATTTATCTGAAAATGTGCCAGAAAATTTCGAGTTGTTGAGCATGGAAAAGTACTTTTTTTTAATACCGCCTTAACATGATTCTGATAAAACCAGCTATTATATAAAAATGAAATGAAAACTCGTCAAAAGCGGTCAGATAAAACTGTTAAAGTGGATTTATATCTACTTATGTTTTAGTTTTTGTTGGTGCAATTAATATACTTAACTTCGAAATCTACCTCCGCCTGTAGGCCGGGCCCGCAAGGATTTTTAACTTTTCGAATACAGTGGGAACGTATGAAAATTTTCTGTAGACCACAAGTTGATTCTTATCCTGTCTTTGGCACAAAAGAGGGGGAGCGTTGTACTTCTGAATTATCTTATCCATATATTTTGCTGGAAAGCCATATGATCAAATGCTATTTTCTGTATAAAATCGATTTCTTCATTTAACTGGTCATCTGAGCAAATTATAAATGCTATTTTAATAAATGACTGGAATGTAAAGATTTTATATTGAAAAGGTACATTTTCTGGAAAAGGGATAACAGTGTTTTCTTTTATAGGTTTTCTATAAATTGAAATGTTTAATCCAGAACTGCATATATTAATCTGAAAATCTAAAAATGGAAGTGAAGCGTTTTTTTCTATTTCAAGAGTGAATTTAATACTGTGATTTCATTAATTTATTTCTTGATGAAAACCAGATTAATCAGATAAAATGTAGTTGCATAAGGCGAAAACATCATTAACATATCTCAACAAACATTCGGGTTTCAAATTAAACGTGCCAAGGATCTTATGTTCTAGAAGTCTTAAGGCAAACTCTCCAAAGAAACCGGAAACTGGTGATCCCATCAGTGCATCATGTAGCTGTCTGTAAATATTCTTATTAAAAATGAAAATGTTACTGTAAACTTTGAGGTTTACGCCAGATTTTAGTGAAGTTTTGATATCTTGAGATATATTTGAATTGTTATTTAAGATCATATTAATGTATTATATGACTCCATGTATATTGATGGAAGAATATAGTGACACTATGTCTAAACTAGTCAAAATGGTGTTTGTATTAATTGGAAATTGTTTAACTTTATCAATAAAATCTTTTGTAGACTCAATAGCAAAACTGAATCAGGAAGTATCGACTTCAAGAAGATCACAAAAGCCTTTTCCAAAACGTATGTGCGACACAGCGGGAAACGATCAGTCTCAACGGTAAATTTAACTTATGAACTTTCAATCTCCCAGTTAATATCCGATGGATTCCAGTATGGTTACTTCTTATAAGCGATTTCATACTTACCGGCCATTTTCCAGTGCGTACTAACCCTTCAACTTTACTGAAAATCTTGGGGGTTTAAATCATTTTGCAAAATTTCACAATCCATATCTGCTATACATGCATTGATTTTATCCATGTAAGCTAATCTATCCAATACTGCAATTCTGTTTGAGTTGTCCGTCTTGATAATATCGGGATCTTTCTTGAGTTCGTTAACATATTCAAAACTACGTTTTGATCTTTATTTTGCTTATAAGAGATTCGTATTACTAACTTGTACATTGCTGCGCGCTCTTTATTTCTATTTCTCTCTGGAATGGTTTGAATGACGTTTTCACAATCTGCACTAATGTTATTACGCTTTTCTTTATTATCAAATACAAATTTTGGTCCAAGCAAAAGGGCTCTGTCTTCAATAGTAGAAAATACTTTACTTAAACAATTAATGTAAGGAACTGTTTTAGTGGAGGGAAGGGCTGAAGAAAAACCGGAGAAATCGTTTCATAAGATCTATTAAAAATTTATATTTTTTATTGATTTGCTTAATTAACAATACTCATTAAGGTGTTGTTTATTCGAAATTAAAAAAAAATAATCATCGTCTTATAGTTGAAAAATAATCTACAAAAATCAGGTTTTTTTCTTCTTAAAAATTGTATATTTTTCCATTGTTTTCCTTAATTATTAATATTCATTAAGGTGTTGTTCATTAAAAGCTAAATTATATGCTTAAATTTCATTTTTAAGTTGAAATCCTCGTCTTATAGCTGAAAAAATATCTAAAGAAATCATCTGTTTTCATTAACCCCTTCACCGGTGACAGGCATGGGAAAATAGTACTTTTACCCCGACGTATCTCGGGGCAAACGGTGAAGTGGTTAAATACGATATTTCTCATTGTTTTACTTAATTAATAATACTTATTAAAGTGATGTCTCTTCAAAATTCAAATACATGTTTTACTTTTCTCATTTAAGTTGATATTCTCATCTTGAAAATGAAAAAAATCTAAAGACAAACATTAATTAATAATACTCGTAAAGGTGAAGGTTGTTCAAAATTCTAATACAAATTTAATCTTCATCTTATAGTCGATTTAGTCGATCTAACGTTCACCCCTCATGTTATAGTAGAAAAAAAAAAATCTAAAAAACATCATTTTTCCCGCTACGGGCCGTTCTAATCGGTTTCTAGGGCTCGGAGGCGGTGGTTGAAGTGCGAAATTTGACTTTCCACAAGACTTTTGATAATTAGTGTGAAATCTTGCAATTTCATTGGCTATCGCTTCACCGATAGCCAATGAAATTGAACGGAACTTTTTTCCCTGAAAGGACAAATACAGGAGTAAAATACTGTGTAAAGCCGGCACATGGTATTTTGGTATTTTAAAGTGTATAATGATCTAGCCCAGTGGTCAAGACTAGGGCTGGTTAAGATTTTGCATTTGTAATCCTAAAGTTGCGTGTTCTGTCCTTTCGCTGGCGTTTTCACTTTTTTAGAGTTTTGTTTTGATTTTTATTAAGTCAGTTAGTTAAAATCAGTCGATCTTTATTACCAGTTCTTTTGTAATTTTTTTTTTTTTATCAATTAGATTTTTAAAATAAATTAAATAATTAAATTTAAAAAATCAGTTAATCTGTTTTTTAATAATTAAAGTAAACATTTATTAAAATGCAATAATAAATTTCCTAGGCTTAGATTAAAAGTATTTTCATGTTAGAACTTTATAAAGTTCTGATCATTTTAAATTTGTCTGTTACTATACTAACAGATAAATGCAAAATCATCAGACTTAATATATTAAAGGTTTTTTATTTTAAAATATTCCTTATAGACATAAAAATCTTTATTAATTTATGATAGGTTACTTTATATTTTTTTATTTTAAATATTGCACAAATATTTAAATTAAATTTTAAAATTCATAGGACTTATAGGGTATTTTTCTAATAAATAAATTTCTTTAATAATTAAAGAGTAATAATAATATTTTCTTAAGACAGTTAGTTAAAATCAGTTGATCTTTATTACGAGTTCGGTTGAATTTTTTTTGTCAATTAGATTTTTTTTAATAAATTTAAATAATTAATATAAAATTCATTTAATCTACTTTTTAATAATTAAAGTAAACATTTACTAAAATGTAATAATAAATCTCCTAGGCTTGCATTAAAAGTATTTCAATGTTAGATTTTTATAAATTTCTGTTCATTTTAAATTTATCTGTTATTAAGATTGCCATTTTTTTTAAATTGTAAATTTTATACAGATAATTGAATTAAATTTTAGGATTCATATATACGGTATTTTTCTAATAAATAAATTTCTTTAATAATTAAAAAGTAATAATAACATTTTCTTAAGGCTGTTCTTAACTTCTCTGCTCAACAAGCGCAAAACGTTTTGACACATTTACAAATTCATTTTTTAACTAAAAGGTATAAAATTGGAAAGACCGGGCATGGAAGCGATTTGGAATTGAACTGTTATTTTCATTTTTTGATCAATCCATTACCTATTGAGTTATAAGCGATTTTGATCACCTGACAAACACTTTTTCGCCCGCTCTTCGGTGCTCTTTCTTCCTTCGCGCAGAAATTCGGTTCAAAACGCCCACTTCGACACTATTTTCTGAAAGATCTATTGCGTTTGCAAAAAAAAAAAAAAAAAAAAAAAAAAAAAAAAAAAATGGAAAAAACAGCACAATTACATAGTTTCTGAACAACAACACCAGCTACTTGCATGCATTTTCGAACAAAAATAAATTAAAACTTATGTCAAAAAGTTGCCTTTTTGGATTTGAGAACACCCTTAAGTCAGTTAGTTAAAAATCAGTTGATCTTTATCACCAGTTCCTTCGAAAAAGAAAATTGTCCATTAGATTTTTTTAAATAAATTTAAATATTTAAATTAAAAAATTCATTTTATCTATTTTTAATAATAATGTAATAATAATATATTCTTACCTTTCATTAAAAATATTTTTTGTTGGAACTTTAGTAAGTTATGTATATATATATATATAATTAGCTGAAGTAATTTGTTAAAGTGTTCATTTCTCAAAATTAAGTATTATCTTTCATATATAAAAATATTTATCAATTTATCAGCTGCTTTCTAATTTTTTTATTGTATATTCAATACTACTAAATTCTTATCATATATAAATGGTATGTTTAAAATGAATATTTATTAAAATTTAATTTTAATATCTTCTAAACTTTCATGAAAAGTACTTTTATGCTAGAACTCCCGTAACATATAAATAGTAATTAACAGAATTAAATTATTAAATTATTCATCTTTAAAAATTAATTATTTATTTTTTATATATAAATTACATTAATAATATATATTTCAATGATAATTTAACCATTGAAGACAGTAAATTACTATACTTTAAATAATTGAATGTATGGTAAAAATGCAACAAAAACAAATATATATATATATATATATATATATATATATATATATATATATCTGTGATTTAATAATTATTCACAAAATGTTTTATTATATGTGTATGCATGTTGCAATAAAAATGTAATATACATCAAAGATGAACAATGAAAAATATTTTGCTATTAGTTGCAATATATATATATATATATATATATATATATATATATATAAAATAACGATTATTATTATTATTATGGGGATTTTTGTTATTATCTTTATTTATTAACTTATTATCTGTAGCTTTACAATTTTTATTAGAAATATAATATTGTGATTAAATTTTACTACATAATACCACTTAGGAGCTAATGTTTTATAATTAAAATAAAATATCTATTTAAATGCAATAATAGTATCTTTTAAACTGACATAGAAAAATATTTTTTAGAGGAGATGGAGATGGAGCTTCAATTACTTATTTTTAGTTAAGCTGCTAGAACTTTAATACTGATTGCAAACATCTGAGTAAAAAAAAAAAAAAAAAATGTTCTAAGCAGCTTATTATCTTATTATTTTATCATAATTTAACCAAGTCAATGTTATTTTAGAATTGTTAATAATTTTCTTACTAGAAAATTAAATCAAATTTAATAATTAATTTTATATTATGTTATTAAATGTATAACAATTGATTCCGTGCTCAGTATGAGAAATACATAAGCTTTTTTTAATGCATCAAGTTATTATTATCAAGAAATACAATAGATTAAATTAGTAGCAGCTCTGTTACTCGTAAAATGGATTTTTTCCTTTCAGGGAAAGAAGTTCGGTTCACCGATAGCCAATGAAATTGTCGGATTTCGAACTAATGCTAAAAGTCTTATGGAAATTCAAATTTCGCGGTTGAAGTGGCACGAGGGTGCGGTGCGGTGCAGGAAGATGTGATGCTGCGAACTGCGCACGGCAACGTAGCACCGCACCCGTTTGGGCCAGAACTGTTGTTTCCTCACTATTTGTACGTATTTAATTGTACGTAACAGACACCTTCTAACAGCGGACAGATTTTGTAGACTCAAGTGTCTGATATTTAGAGGTTTTACAGCATAATCAACTGCACAATGCTCCTTCATGTATGAATATTAATAAAAGAATAGAATTTAAGTCATATATTTATAATGCAGTGATGCTGTTTTAAATATATCATTAAGGCACGTGGGGATACAAACTTTTTGGAGTTCCCTAGAACGGATTAACTTATGCAATTAATTCTTTTCTCTTAATTATTTTATTTTTGTTTCCCTATTTAAAATAGGGGCAGAGGAGACATGCACTGAATGGCTATTGTAAGTTAGTTCATGTTTGTGTTACAATTGTTACCTGGTGGCATGACGAATGTAAACAATTTCATTTACCGACAGTTTTCAAATTTGGGAACCCATAATCTAGTTTAATATGACGTTGTTGAGAGAACAAATCATTGCTTCCAAATAATATGCAAATTTTCTGTTTAAATATGTATTTTAAAAATCTGTCTTTGTAGATTTTTTCTATTTTAAATAGTAAACAATGTATATAAAGCAGAGAAGTAAGACAATAAGAAATATATAAATTAATTTATTATCTACAAGACAATTCCATTTAACTCTACAGATAAAATCAGGGTCTTTTTCTTGGAGGTGAACCTAAAAAATATCAAAGTATAAGAATATTATAGAAATTTATTATATATTCAACAAAATTTTACTTAACTGTCTTTATATTAAGAAGTAAGAAAGTATTAAATATTATATATATCGACTTCCCATAGTTTCAAATTTGTTAACTTTATCGAAATTTGCAATAAATATTGTGTTTAGTAGCTTTGTATAATTTATTTGATTGTTTTTCATTAATCATACTGATTGTTAAAAAAATAAATAAATAACTTAACCCTTTATTCCTCGACGAGACTTTTAACTCTCATTAAAGAAAACGCAATATAAAATTTATTTAATTCGTCTACTAATGAAAGTATATGGTAATTTTCATGCAAAATACTTTACTGAATCACATTCAGTAAGCACAGCGAAACTGTTGAAGCTAAATATTTTTTAATGCGGCTATTTTTTCAACCATTTACCTGGATTCAGCTTTCTCCCATTAAAAATGTTTTACGAAAAATATGCAATTACAAAACAGCCGGCAGTTACAGATAGGATCACAATAATTTTCATTGTTCTTGTAAGAATTGTGGTATTTCCATAACAGTAATTTTTGTCAATTAATCTAATTATTGTTGTAAATATTTTGCAAAAAGAGAAGTCAAACTACCAATTTGTTAAATCACTTTTATATAAAAATCTATCTAAAAATCAATTTGTTACTATATAAGTTGCTTTGGATATATTAAGACATTCACGAAGATAATTATTGAAGAGCGGCAAATTTCTGATTTATAATGCTGGACATTAAGGGTTAAACGTACGGCGTTACAAGGATCATGACCTACATACAGTACAGAGTCTTTTTTCTTATTCATAGGCCCTATGATGCTATACATCAAATATCCAGACCTTTTTAAAGAAATCATAATTGTTCCAAATTTCCAAACTTTATAAGAAAGTGTACAGATCAAGGGACTTTTCTCGAAACGTGCGAACGACTATTTGAACGACCTGGAGAAATCTGGTAGACATCATTTAATCAGAAAATATTTTGGCAATATTATCCGGTCTAAGAAGCAGCTCAATAAAAAATTAAACTGGCAAAAGAGCTCCAATGAATGATGAATGCCTAGATATTTTTTTGATAATATCGTTGTATATGTTTGTTAAATATATACACACACACACATCATTATTATTATTAATTTTTTTGACTGATTATATCTCTAGGCAGCTATAAAGCAGTTTCCTGTTCGGCAAATTTTAATTTTTTAAAATCGCAATTTAGTTTTCACGTAGTTCTTAAACGCCAAGTCCTTGAAATTAATTGATCATCTCCTATATATTATATATATATATATATATATATATATATATATATATATATATATATATATATTATTTCATTACATCTGATATATATATATTGATAAATCCTATTTTATATACTTTAAAACACGAAAAAAACATGTAACGAACTGTAACTAAAACAATAAACTGCAAAACCAAGAATAACAACGGGAAAAAACAAAGTTTTGAGGTCAGGCGGCAAGGTTATTGACTTGCGATGCGGGGTTAAAAACGTTTGACGTTCACAACATTCCCCTCACCGGCCAAGAACAAACAAATGAAAATCTGAACACCACAAACCATCCCGAAACCATAAAATTAAATCCGTTAATATCCACACCGCTAAAGAACACTGGTCATCAAAATTAAAGGATAATGAGAAAAAATATGCTCGCTACACTAATGTTGTAACCAGTACCCAATGCAGCAATAATTTATGTTAATTAAATATTATTCAACTCAAAATTGCACTTTCGCGCATTTGTTAGCGTCGGAAATATGCAAATTAGATGATTGACAATGTGGTGCACAATGGACGTATGTTGGAATTCTGGTCTGTAGTATTGTTTAAAGTGAATGTGGTGTCTGAATGTAATCAGTATTCATTAGTTATGGCTCAAAGGCGTAATTTAAGTTAAAGTCAAAAGTGGCGAATAATTGGTAGATTCGAGGAAGATCAAAAACAAATGGAGATCGCTCAATATTTGAATATCCCTCAAAGTGTCATATAATGAGCTTCGACCGCTTTTTAAGCACTCGATCCGTTGATAGACAGCCTGGTCAAGGGAGACCAAGAGCAGAAACTGCACCGAAGACCGTTTTTTGTCATTGTGGCTCGAGGAAACCGCGAGCGACTGCAAGAGATTTAGTTTCAGACCTTCAGACTGCCACAAGAACTCGAACTAGGCGTTCTATTGCTGCACGAAGGCTTAACGAGGACGGACTGTATGCGAGAAAACCAAAAGTTTGTGTCCTACTCACTCCATCTTCCCAAAGGGACCGTTTAAACTGTTCCCCTCGTCAAGTTCAATGGAGACAAGAAGACTGGGCTCAAGTATTGGGGCTCAAATATGTGCAATGATGGAACTGCAGCTATCCCCATTGGAATACATCTCACTTGTTTATATATGTATTTCCCTTCAAACAGATAATTCTCGCAAGCAACAAATTGAAATTAATCAGTGAAAAGTTCAGCACTGATTATTATGTAGGAGTCAATATTTCAACCTAATGTTTAAATAATAATTTAAAAAAAAAGAATTTTAACAAACAGTTAAAGAATTTTAATTTAAGAATAAGATTTAAATATTAGTAAAAGCAAGCCCTACTTAGGTTACAAAATGTCATTAATATACTTGATAACATGTTTAATTTGAAAATTACATCATTTTCGTTTCCACAGCTCCAATGTATTTTGTTTGCTAACCGAAGTTGTTGTAGTCCACAATCGATGCACTTATTGCTGTAAATCATCCAGCTTTCGTTCAATCACCGGCCACAAGCAATAGATTTAATCCAGCTAGTGGTCAAAGTTGTCTCCTAGTACAGTTCCATACATTCAATGCACTTATACTCATTGACCTTATTTTTTCCCGTCAGTTTTTTATCCCACTTTTTCTGGAAGCTTCAGCTGTTTTTGTTTTCTGTTCTTGTAGCAGCATACTTCTTAAATCTTTTTCATGTATATTTTGTGGATTAGTAACATCAATTGCACTCTGTTTTCTTTTGATTTCGATGGCATTAAACTACTTGGAATGGGTGAAAGCTTTTCCAAAACATTGTAGGTGTTATTAAAAAAAATTATTTTAGTTAACAAAATTAATTTATTAGCAAATTGTTCATAAATTAAAAGAAATATATAAATATTTAATTTATTAACAAATATATTATTAATTTATTAACAAATATAATTACATAAAATTAATTTAATAACAACTGTACTATTAATTTATAATTAAAATTTTTGTCTGCAAAAGTATTTTTTTGCAAATTAATTTGTTGCCAAATTAGTTTCGATAATTATATGTTTTTCTGAAATTATTTCAAAATTGATTCATTCATATGTTTTACATGTAATTTGCAATTCACGCAAATTTACTAATAAGCTGCGTAATCTCTCCTAGCACTGGAACTTATGGGTAAATGCGTCATCTCTCGTAAGTAGCAGATGCTTTATCGAAGACGATTGGAACTATCAATGTGCACTTTCATGTAGACACTGCACTAATGCTGCTGTACAACTACCTGGAGTCGCTGCGCGCGCACCCTACTCCTTCCCGTCGAATCTCTTTGTGCACGATCTCTCTTACCGCGCGATCTCTCCTGGTTTTACCTTACTCTAAAATATATTTAAATTACAAAGATCCACTTGCAACAGATTTTACACGCAGTATACCATTACATGAAAAAAATAACATTTTGAGAAAAATGAAAATAAAACACTTGTCCCTTTAAATGTTATTCAAATGTTTGTTTAAATTTTTAAGCCCGCAATAATTAGTGTTAGCGAGTTAAAGGGTACAAATATATATATATATATATTTGTAATATTTTTAAGACACTTCGAAAAATTGATTTTTTGAAGATATCTAACATTCCAGTCTCCTTAAACATTGTTACTACATTACTATGGACATCAATAATTAGGACATTGCATTAATATTTATATATCATTCATGGTTCGTAAGGATGTTTATTTTTGAATACCGGTATTTTCTTTTAACTCATCAGATTTTGTTTAAGGTTTTAAATCACAGAATCTTACGAATAAATAAGATGCAAATTTCTTTTCAAATGTAGTAGTATTCAAATGTAAACAACCTTAATAACTCTGTCATTACACTATACTTACTTGGTGTTTTGGGACAATCTTTTGCTTTTACACATCGACCACCGTTTGTCGCTACAAATCCGTGTTGACAATGACATCCAGGTACGCACATGGGAAAGATATATCTCGGTGGTTTCCTGTAATTATAGCAGGTTATTGGACAGGGTGTTCCACATTTCAAATAACGTTGATTTTCCCCACATAAATCTGAAAATATTAGATACATTTGGACCAATAATATTTCATTACTAAATAAAATGTTAAAAAGACATTAATAACATAAGTGATTTACTAAATAAATAATTATATACAGTGAGACCTCCTGAAATACCGCCTCTATAATGAGGCCACCTCTCATGAAGACTGTTTATTTATGGTCTATAATTTTTGGCTATAGGCTCAATGTTAACTTTCGTCCATTAAACTACTACTATTTCCCGTCTCCGAAGACTTCAGAAGACGTTTAAACTTTTCAATCGAAGAGTAGGATTACTTTCCTTTGCATGGGGGAAACTCGAAATTCCACTTCTCTCCGGAAAATATGTTCAGCTAAGTCTACTTCTTTAAACTTGGCGAATCAAGGTCATATCCAACCTCCCCCCCCCCCAACCCCCATCACATAAATATGAGGAAGCTCTTGAATGTTACGAATAGTTATTTGAAGACTGGGAGAAACGTATTATAGAAAATCTCGAGAGAGGTAACACTTGAAAATTTTTATATTAAAAAATAAATTCCACAATCCTTTATAAAAATGAATGATACTACAATAGAGATTGTTTTAATCATTTTTACACCACATTCTGGTTCACACGATCAGCTTCCGCCAGTTAAAGCTTCTATTTCATGCCAATAAACACATGTTGAAATCCATAGATAGAAAGAAAGGTCGTTACCTATTAAAGATGATACTACAATAAATAATTTGTTTAAAAATATCAAAGAATGTTTAGACACAAAAATTGTTAAAATCAAAGCAAACTACAATTAATTCCTTCTTTAAAGCTGTATAGACATGAAATATAATAAACTGATTCAATAATAATTTTTGTAGTATGTATTTCATGAAACTTTGCTTTAGCCATCACCTCTATTCAGAGACCACCTCTCTGAAAGACAGATTTGTTATTGTATTTTTCGGTTAGCCGGCGCCAGTGTTATATATACATATTTATATACATACATATATGTAAATATACATATATATACCTATACACATAATGTATATATACACACACATATATGTAAATATGCATCTATATATACATACATTTATACACACATATATATGTAAATATACATGTATATATACATACATTTATATATACATATATATGTATATATAACACTGGCGCCCGGCTAACCGAAAAGTAGCTTATTGTCTAATAGGTGGTCCTCTTAGAGGGTTTTCACTGTATATATAAAGTCGGTTTATGGTGTCAGATGGTGCCATTCGAAGAATCTACGATAGTCTTTTTCCATTTTTTTCGGTCAAGGGTACATTCTTCTCCAGACCTCTATCCCACATTGCCTTTACAATATTGTCCATCCAGTTCTTTCGTGGTCTTCCCCGTTCCCTGTTTTTGTTTGTTTTATAATTAACTGCTAATTTATATGTGATGAAAGATCTGTCATGAAAGTAATTGGAATGCTGTAAAAAAATAAAAAATAATAATTTTCCAGCTCAAATGAAAGTCATATGTGGTACTAAAAAAATCTGTTTTACAAGAATTTAATTTATCTACATGCATTTTTTTTTTCAGGTAGAAATTTGTTTTACAAAAAATATTTAAAATAATTTAAAAAATTGTAATCTTCACAAAGTTTAACCAGAAAATGATACTCTAGTACGTTTTTGTGTAATTGCATCTACACATGAATGTCTGTAAATAGTACATTTAGTGCGATCCAATATTAAACTTTACATCCTAACGTGCTCTTCCAGGTGATCCTAAAATAAACGGAAGTAACTGTCGCACTACTGGTTTCATTTTTGCCTTTTATTACATGAAATTATTCTAATATATCATTTTAGACCTGGGGGGGGGGGAGGGTGTTGCACAAACCGCCACCTCATCGAGTTGAAGTTTGAAATTCCAGGATTAGATAAAAATCGATTAGCACATTAACATGCATTTGGTCTGCTAAGTCATACCTTGGTGGAAACAACCTGCATGTCCGATTTTCGTGGTTAATCGGTACATTTATCATTGTATTTTCCTGCACCAAAATGTATAAAAACATGGAGAACTTGGTGCAGGAAAACACAATGGTAAATTTAGCGAACAACGACTAAAATCGGATCTTCAGGTGATCTCCACCAATATATGACCACTTGCATTTTAATATCTAATCGAGCTTTGTCTATTTCTGGAATTTCACCCGTGACCAGTTGCATTTTAATATGCTAATCTAGTTTTGTCTATTCCTGGGATTTCACCTGTGACCAGTTGCATTTTAACATGTTAATCGTCTTTTGCCTATTTCTGTGATTTCCCCCGTGACCAGTTGCAATTGAATATGTTAATCGAGTTTTGTCTATTCCTGGAATTTCACCCATGACCAGTTGCATTTTTATATGCTAATCGAGTTTTGTCTAATCCTGGAATTTCACCCGTGACCAGTTGCATTTTAATATGCAAATCGAAATTTGTATATTCCTGGAATTTCACTTGTGACCAGTTGTATTTTAATATGCTAATAGAGTTTTAAATAATCCTGGAATTTCAGCCGTCAACTCGATTAGGTGATGGTCTGTGCAGACACCTCCCGTTTTTTTTTTTTTTTTTTTTTTTTTTCCATTAGTTATATATATGGATAACAGGTGACTATTTTTTTATTCCATCTCACTCCAGTTTTTTTTTTTTTTTTTAAGGGAAGACAAGACTGGGTGCAGTACTATGGAAAATATGCACGCTTTAAGACCCGTTTACTCGGAAACTACCCGACTAATGTTGGTAAAATTTGAAATCAATATTACGTGTATTATCTCCAAGAGTTTGGCAGATGTTTTTTACTCCGACTAAAACTTTTTATTTTAAAGCAATGTCAATTTTTTCTATTTTTTTCTGATGTTTTTTAAACCCGTTTGTTATAATATGACAGAAATCACCCACTCGCGGACTGTCAACATTTCGGTATAGGAACTGTTATATATGACCCATGGAACTACTAATAAAAAGGAACTGACATATCCTTAAAATAGTGAAGCTTCAACTGTAACCGTTTCCGCAGGGGATGACTACCGCCAGAAGAAACTTCCACCAGTAAATTTAAATAGAAATTTTCTCTTTATTTAAACTGCCTATTAATTCAAACTTTCAGTCATAAATAATGGCAGAAACAGTTATTCATTTTTACTGATGGAAGTTTACTTTGGCGGTAGTCAGGACATGCGTTTCCGGCATGTTGTGACAACTTAGACAACCTCCTGTTAGTGTCAATGAAAAATATTATAATACTTGGATAAACTGACGCCAGTAAAAATAAATAGAATTTTTTAAATATTTGAGAGAAAATATTTCTATAAATAAGGCTGTTAAAAGAGACGGAATTTTCTATTCAAATATACTGGTGAGAAGTTTTATCTGGAATATCAGAAATTGTTGAGCTGATTTAAAAAATAACAGCCGGCATCTTCTGACAACCTCCTCAGTTACTTCACTCGCTACTGGTAGAGAGTACACTATATGTCTCTTCCTCTTAATTCATAACTCCATTATATAAACTTAAATTTATGCTCTACCACCAAAAAAAAAAATTAAAATCGTCTCAGTACTTTATAAGATATAGGAATTTTTACATGAAAAGTACGATTTTTCAGGAGAGACAAAAACTTAGACACTTCTAGCTTGTGTGAAGTCCTTGCACATTTTTATCAAACACATGATTTAAAGTATATAAAAACACTTTAACAAAATTTAGTTTCATATAATAAATGAGGTAATGTTTTAACCCTTATCAGTTCTATTTCACTTCCCACGCAACTTCCGAACCAGCATCTCTTACACGAATTTTGTTCGTTTGGCACTTTTTTTATAAGAAAAACTGTGACTTGTACTCTGACATTTGCATACTAGAAAATTTATTTTAAAAACACAGTGGTGCGCAGTAGAATAATAATAATAATAATAAAAAAATAGAAATAAGTATAAAATGTCAGCGTAAAATTAATGTGAATGTATGTGGTGTCCGAGTCGGTATATTCTCTTGAATTTTTACAATTATTTCTAATTGTCAGTAGAAAATCGGGCATACGAATGGATTCAAGAAGGTTCAAAAACTTTTTAAGCCAATGAAACAAAAATCATTTTTTTCAAAAAATTTCACTTATGTCTCCCCTTAAGCAGACATTTATCACATGTATTTTCACAATATCTGCGCGTGACTACAAAATTTATTTTCCTAAAACAGTTGTGCGAATAGAATCTAAAAATGCTTGCCTGTGAATGAATGCCCTATTATTAATAACAACCTAAAAGCATTATACACTTTTATAAAATAAAATATTATTTTTTCCCCGGTTTCATTTCAAGATTTTCTTATATGTAGTTTTAAACGGTAGTCGTAGACGATCATTTCATACTGTCCAATCATAAACTATTGTTAAGAAATATGTCGCAATCCGTATAGACTAGCCATGATCTTAGCAGCACTTATTAAATTTTTTAAAAAATTAACGTAGAATCTAATTCATATTTTTGTAATTCGTCTTTCAAATGCATTGGTAAATATCAGAAAAAATACACATCACAATTTATGTAGAAAAAAGTGAATCGAGCTAATATTATGTAGTGAGATCGTTTTGCAAGTTTTAGTGATCTCTGTGAATGAAATCTGGTTCATGTATTTTTATTTCTGAAGTGGTATTTACATTTGCACTTCTATATGTTTGATAACTTTATATCCTGTAACGACAGTAACAAAGTACTTTTAAATTTAAAGCATTATGAATCACTTTATTTCATGGGAAAGGGTTAAAGGTATAACAAAACTGTGTATTAAAAGTTATTTTCAGATATTATTCCATGGGGGGGGGGGGGGGTGGTATGTCCTTAGATTTTCGAATCGACGATGCTTTAGGAATTGCATTTTTTTATTTTTCGCCAAGTTTACGGACTAACAGATTATTAGATACCAAGGTTTTACAAAGTATGATACGCGTACCATGACGGGTACGTAAAATTTCAGATACTGTAACACGAAAGTTATATGAAATATAACTCATGAATATTATGTAAATATAGTCCTAGTGATATAGTCATATGAAATATAGTTATGAATATTATGTTAAGCTATCATATGCATTGTGTGCAAGCGGTCCTTTCCGAACTACGAGTACATATAAATACTTTCGATCCCATTTCTCAGCGTTTCTTTGAATTAAACTGTGGAGTGAACTCCCGTAAACTTTGGAGTGGAACGTAGAAACCCAACAAATTAGCAATTCTGAAATTTTTGAATGTTTTGCAAAAGGTGGATGGATGGAGCAGCAGAAAGTCTGTGATATTGGTGAACTAATAATATTAAAAAACTCCGTATTGGAGATTCAACGCAAAAACGGTCAAAACTGCGACAAACAAACCATTTTTTTTTAAAACCATTGTGGCATATGTAAAAGGTACATAATTTCAAAATTAAAATTAAAGTAATTTATTCCTGTTTCTATTTTGCTATTGCTTTATTTTTATAAAGCACTTGCTATCATAATATGAGATATTGCATATATTTCCCTTAATCTTAAAATTGAAGTAGTCTCGATTATCCGAAAATTTCGATTTTCCGAAAGTTGGTCGTTCCCAATTACTTCGTATAATCGAGGTTCTAGTGTATTATTTGAGATAAGATAATTCGATTTTAAATGCATAAATTATTAACGATGGTACGCTATAGTAATAAATATTGTTTTAGTGGTACGCTATAATAATAAATATTGTTTTAGTGTTACGCCAGTGGCAAAGCCTGGGATGGAACTTCTGTTGGGTAGATCGGAAAACCATGTCGTGTTGGGAAAATGAATTCGTACCGAAAAATTCTGAACGGTAATTAGTACACATTACATATCGGAATGAATGTCTAATAATTAAATGATAGGATTTTCCGGTACGAATTGATTTTCCCAAAACGACACGACTTTCCGATCCACCCAATATAATGTGCAATTTAGCATAATGTTACATTTAGTTTTATTTTTTATTTCCTATAAAACACAAATGCTTAATAATTTCACTGATAGTTCAAAGCATCACAATTACTTAGAATTATTTCAGTAATCTACAACTAATATTTTACTTTTTTTTTTTAAATGTTTAATTTTGATGAAACCATTTTTCTTTTTTTTTTTTTCTTTTTTTTTTTTTTTTTTACTTGAAACCGCAGCGCGCACCACCGTAGCAAAACGATTGTTTATATAAATCCAGATATATGGTCTAGAATACAAAATAATATGATAATGATGTAGAACTTGTGTACTTTGAACGCATACTTCATTTCGAAATAACTTAAAATTAACTTTTCTTAATTTAAAGTTCAGTTATAAAAAATTAAATAATATTTTGCTGTTGTTGAAGAAAGGAAAATTTAAACAACCAACGCAAATATAATACTATATTTGATATATAACTTATACCTTGAATCAAAATGAATGTATATCCTGTGGTTCATACAAATTGCTTTATCAGTTTTGAGAAATGTTCGGTACAATGGATTTAAGTCAAAAAAAGGTTTTTTTTTTTTTTTAATCACTATCTCAAAAAATGTAAACAAAAAAATATTTAAAAAAAATGTAAAACATCACTTGGAGAATAGCGAAATAATTATGTTGCACAGAGCATTTACTAAGATTTTAATAATTTAAATTTTATGTTTTTGTGTTTTATAGGAAACAAAAAATAAAAATAAAGTGGCGTGATTCTAAATTGCTTCAATGAAAATGAAAGACTCCTTAAAGACTTCGTAAAAAATGCATTTCATAAACTAAATGTCCAAAGTCAGTAATATATCTGATAGTTAGTAGAGACCCTGTAAACAAATATAAGGATCTATTTAAATACGGAACTTACTTCAATCGACTGAAGTAGCATAACTTATAGTATCATTTAAAAGTATAACTGTAAGCATACATTAATTAATATTGTGTTAAGTCATTATGTTACTAAATGTGTTCCAAGTAATACGTACGTTTGCACATAGTGCTTCCAGCCATATTTTTGACGGTTATTAATGAAATCGAAAATGAACACCCACTAATATTTTGCTATTTAAAATACTTGGTATTTTGAGTAAATTGCGCGCTCAATAAATATTTAAACGCAGCAAAGAATTAAATTAAAGATAGATAATTACTTAAACATCAAAATATTAAAGCCTTTCAGCAGTGGTAGATTAGAAAAAAACTTTTTACAAAAACTCATTTGTATTTTGCATATGAAATTCGCATAGTATTCTTCAATTCAAAATCTTAACGTAATTTGGTATTTTTGAATGCAATACGAAAATAATAAAACATACGAAGAAATAAATTTTACACCAAACATTTAAGTTTAGTTAAAGCATGTGAAACTTCAATCACTTGGAAGGTTTGTAAATGATTAAATATTTAAAAAAATAGCTATCCGAAATTGAAACAGCAGAGTGGTGTTAATTGAAAATAAAAATAAATAATTGTTCAGATTCTTTTCTTTTTAAATCCAAGATGAAAGTGTTGTTTAATCAATGCAACCTTTCATTTTCATACCGTACTTGAACGTAATCACAGGTAACGATTAGTTGTAAGGTAATGTTGATAGAGAATATAGACTTTTTGAAGAAATCGGATTAGTCCAGGCTTGGTGGGATCTAATGTCAGTGGCATTTTCACGATTTGGTCATGAACGATATTTTATCTTAGACGCCGGATTGGGTTTGCCGAGATAGCAACTTTACAAACCGGCCCGAACTTGGACTTGAAATTTTCGGATCACGCAGATCTGTAAGGCGAATAGAAAAAGGGATTGAAGTATTGGCTATTTATATAGTTAAAGAAATTAATAAATAAATAAAAATACATACATCTTCCGAAGGCTACAGCAAAAATACTTGAAAGGATAGCAGCTTGCATTGTTATTTCCATAACGTATAAAGAGTCAAATGGATAAATTTAAATGATCACATACCTAAAACGTTAATTTACACAAAGAATACATTATATATGCACATATGATAAATAAGCACACATTATCATCCGCGCTTTCTTTACTTTAACGTATTTCAAGGGATAAAGTAAAATTTTACAAATTAAGACTCATGCTTATAGTAGACACTTATATATAGACAGATATATAGACACATGACCAAAAAAAAAATGTGTGGAAAAAATAATTTTCAAACTGAAGTACCAAAACATGTTTCAAAAGATTACTTAGTATTATTATTCACAATTTATTAAGATTTAGAAAATGTACAAATAAACAAATATGAAACGAATCACCTAGTTATGCGAGATACTATGTATCAATAAATTATCAAGGTTTGTAATTTATTGGACAGATTAATAAAAACTTAGACGAAGTAAATAATATGTAAGTACAATATTAAGAAATATCGCAACCGGAATGCTGCTTGTTCTGAAAAAGTGATATCTTGTGTAAAAAGGAACAAAATAGAGACAAATTTAAGAGAAACCAGAAAATATCAAAAATTAAATGCCTGAACTAAACTTCAATTTTCCCATTATGAATGGGGCATTCGAACAGCGTATGTTACAAGTTATGTTGGAAACATTACCGTCTACCTTATGCCAACCAGAACTCCATTGTCACTGTGCTTATGAAGGGATGCGATAAGTTTATACAAGAAAGAAAAGTGATAATAGATGCCAACTTATCCTAATTATTCTGCGTTTGATCCTAGTAATTTAATTGGCAAGTACCTTTTCAACAGAAAATTTTATCTTATCAATAATTTTAAACTGAAATCTAATGTGTACCTTGTAGAAAGAACACTTTCTTTTAATTTCTTTGTAGAAAGAAAAGACACATTTTCATATTTACACTTTTCGGTTTTATACACGTTTGTCTTGGGTCTGATTCCGAAATAATTAAGAGTTATTGGCAACTATGGTTTCAAGAACACTGCTCTACATCGCGGGGTGAGCTACTGTCTCAATGATGTAATCCTGTTATTTAAGTAGACATTCGGCCTTATTAAATTTTTTATAATAGAGTTTTTAACTTTAAAAATGTTTAACTTTGCGTAGACTATCATACCATTTTGCAAATCATGGGAGTTTTAAAAAATTTCAAACTCAAGCGACGGGTTTACCGTCGTTAAAAATCGTTGGAAACATTCATTGTCATTTGTAACCGATTCTTCATAAAGTTCAGTTTTCACAATGCTCCTTCACGCACATAAGTTGAGCCAAGCATGATTATCACATGCTATACAAATTTATGGCTAAAGCTTTTAGCTGTGGATACTTTCTCCACACACATTTTTAATCCAATATTGGTTACTCCCATGAGTTTTTGGTACCTAAGTATAAATGTCCTTTAACACTAGAACCGCCACGGCGGTCATTTTGACTGCTTCGAAACTTTCATTCAGTATCAACATTTTTCTATTTAGAACATAACTTTCAGTTTCCGTGACTTTCCTATAATCCAAATCGCTATGATATGCCAATGATAAATTTTTCAGTCAGCCACAATTCACGAAGTATTGCAGTTGTATACCTAGAACTGCCGAAAAGGTCAAAATGAACGCCATCATTTTTAATGCACATTTTATCTAGTAGATGTCGCAACAGTCTTGCTTTTGGAACGTTCTTTTATCCATTTATCAAATGTTGTTTAGTTCTAGAAAATTCTTCGTTCTGATCAGTTCATAGTAAGCAAAACTAAGGTAATATATTTCAATATATTTTCCTTTTTATTGAAAGCGGCTTTTTTGTGAGCTAATGTATTTATCTGTTATGTAAACTCTTACACGTAAAAACGCGGACACCTATTTCATTTTGCACCGAAAATGATATGAAGCCGTGGTCTAATAACAGAGGTATGTCTACGTATGTTGCAAGATTTGTATGATGAATGTTCCGCCTCTTCAGATGTTGATGATACTGAATCCGGAGATGATTTTTTTCCACAAGAAGTTAGTACTTCCTCTCAAGCTAAAGATGAGGATGCAAAATCTAAATATAGTACTCCTAATGTCCTTATTGCTAAAGATGGTACAACGTGAAATATTGTCAGAGCATTTCATCGCGGTAGATTTTCAAAATAGAATGTGCTTCGAATACCTGAGGGAGCAAGTTCTTATGCCAAACAGTTTATAACTGAAAAAAGTTCACCAAAAATTGGGAAATAATGAATAGTCTATATCATTAGATGAACTGGATGCATTTATTGCTGTATTATATGCGAGTGGAACATATGAGGCTAAAAATATTGAATTAGAACATTTGTGGGATAATTTATTCAGAATTCGTATTTTTCCTGAAACGATGTCTCAAAACAGATTTCATAAAATGATGAAATACATATGATTTGATATGAAGTCAAAGAGGAAACAACGCGTTGTACAAGACAAATTCGCATTAGTATCCGAAATATGGAATGCGTTTATTGAACTGTATTTCTAATTATAACCCAGGGGAAAATTTGACCATAGATGAGCAGTTTTTTCCTACAATACAAAATGCAAGTTCCTACAATATATGCCACAGAAGACAGGTAAATTTGGCATTAAATTTTGGTTATTAGCAGACGTGCATCCAAAATATTTGCTAAATGGATTTCCTTACTTCGGGAAAAAAGATGACGCACCGAGAATCAATATTTATCTGAATATGTTGCTCTGCATCTAATGAAACCATACTTCAACAAAAATTACAACATTACACATAACTTCTTTACTTCACTGCCTCTTTCGGAAAAGCTGAAGTCACTGAAAACAAGCATTTTTTGCACAGTCAATCGCGGACGAAAAGAAATTCCACAGATCATAATAACTGAAAAAAAAATCTTTGTAGAGCAGCCAAATTCTTGCCAGAGATGATTTTATGTTGACAGTTTATCAAGGAAGAAAAATAAGAATGTTTTAATTCTGAGTTCCTGACCTCTATCAGTTATATTTGAAACTGGCAATAAACACCTGCCAGAAACTAAAAAGTTCTATAATTCTACAAAATTTGGTCTTAATGTGCTCTACCAAATGGCACGGAAGTATTCTACAAAAGCTTGTTCTAGACGATGTCCTCTAAAAGTATTTTATAATGTTCTTTATATAGCATCAATTGGATACTATATAAAAAGGTAACCGGAAAAAATATTCCACGGCATGATTTTCTGCTCCAATTAATGTGCAAACTGTGAGAGTCATATGTTAATTCTATGAAAATATCTAATATTTTAATACCCGTATACATCCTCAGACGCTTGTGATCAAGTAGCTAAAAAGAGAAAGCAGTGTCAAAGTTCTTGTTGCAAAGGGAATAAAACTGTTGACAAGTGTGAAGTTTGCAAGAAACCGACTTCGGTAAACGCACCGCGTAAGTGGTGAAAAAGATTTTTTGTGAAAACTGTGTGAAAGACAATGTTTAGTTTATTGACATACATACACTACATTCTCAACATTTGGAGGAAAATGTTACTTTTATTTTACCCATAAAAAACGGCATGTTTTCGTTGGAAAAAACAAATGTAAAGACGTATATGTACTTATGAATTATGTATGCGTTAACTGCTTATTATTTCTTATTTAGTTATTTACAGTTGACCAGGAATTGTTCATAATTCCCATCAGAAATTGATTTGCCATTATTTCAAATTTAATAGAAATATTGTATTGTTCAGGGATTAATTATAAATTTTTGTTTTCATGAAGTTTATTCTTATTTTTAGCAATTTTGATTTCTCATGAAAAATATTTTTTTACTATAAAAATAATTTTAAAATACAAAATATAAATATCTTAATATAATATAATTATAACATAATAAAACTAAAAAGTATAATTAAAATTATGAATAATATATTATTAAATGGACAATGATGGTAATAATAGTAATAAATAAAACTAAGAGTAATAGATGGTAACCCCTTGAGGTGCTGTGAGATAAAATATATCCTACCTAATTTAAACAAGATACTCACCAGAAAATTTTACCTTTTTTTTTTTTTTTTTTTTTTTTTTTTTTTTTTTTTTTTTTTTTTTTTTTTTAACTTTGAAGGAAAATCGTTGAAACATTGCTTTTCCTTATTTAAAAATAAAAATTTTCGATTATTCCGGTGAGAATTCAATATTTAGGGACATTTTTGCTTGCCCCTCAAGGGGGTAAGTAAGCAAAATTTGAGCATGGTAATCCACATCGGTCAAAATGACCGCTTCGTGTTTTTTCCGGCAGATCTAGTGTTAAAACATCTTCTTAAACTCTATTATTTTCAACTGCAGTTAACCGCTCCGAGTCGCGTTCGCGATTACTGCCAATATGGCACGCGTTGCATGCTGAAACTTTTTTTTTTTCGCCATTCACAATATCATCGCGGTCCGTTCAAAAATCATATTTTCTTCCTTTTTAATTCTTGCCTGCGGTATGGATGCTGACCGCGGTCCGCTATTTGGTCACTATTGTTCTAGAGGGTCTATTGGATTTTAAAATGCTACCTCTATGACAAAAGAGTTGAAGATTCCTTTCCCAATAATAGATTTTAAGTATGTTCAACCATAAGAAAGGAATATCCGAAAAAATAAATTTCGTTTGTTTTATTTGAGTGCATGATACATTTTCTTGAGAACATGGTAATACTGAGATAGCACGAGGGTATTATCCTGCGCAGATCTGAACTATTTTTTTAAATTGAAAAACAATTGAAAAACATTTTCTCAATATGTTATGAATGAAACAGGGCCGCATGTAATCACCATATAATTTCTTAAATATTATATTTGATTTATAGTGGGGACACAAAATGAGATATATTTTACATGAAAGTGTAATTTGTTATAATGTGTTTTTTGAGGTTTATTTTCAGTATTTATTAGGTTGAGCAAAAATTTCTGGGAAATTTTTCACCTTATAGTTACCAAATTTGTATCGTATATAGGAGTACTAGTGGTATATTTATAGGAGTTCAGGAACTTTGGCTCCAAAATGCCTATTGAACAGTAGTATGATTTGCGTGTGTTGACCCGGCATTATTAGAGAAAAGGCCGATTCTGAAAGCTGTCGATGAGATTAATGAGGATGAAATTGTTGGTAACGGCGACAAACTTAGCCACCAAATCCGGAATCGGGCAGAAAGTCGTGGACTATGATGCTCTCTACTTTAAAGAATAATACTTGTTGCTTTTGTTGTTAATTGGCGCATAACAACGCAATTTTCACAAATTTCCCAGAACTTTTTGCTCAACCTAGTACTATCCGGGCCAGGTATATAAATCGCCTAAAATGGCCGTCATTTCGCCACTTTTATTTGTCGTCGCCAATTGCAAATCGTGTTCAAATGGTAATTTAATATAACATTTAATAAATCCATAATATTATTAAAAATAAGAAATAATACAAAAGCAACCTAAAATAACACAGAACAGTAATTTAGTATACATTTATTAAATACATAATATCAAATTGAAGAGTTTTAGCAATAAACGATAATAACGATGGTAGTTTTATTTCCTGTTATTTGTTATAGTCACCAGAATGAATATAATATAAATATTATGTAATGTAAATATATTGCATCAGTTATATATGTGCTATGTCTACCCTATCTATATTATAAAGGACAAACATATCTGTGCGTAACGCATACGTCATTTTGCGAATGGCAACACTTTGAAATTTGAAATAAAATTTTGCTTTTCTAATTTTCTCTACTGCAAATTTTTAAACTTCTAAACATCGCACATTTTAAATTTCTACACCGTCGTATAAGGAAAAAAATGCTCTTTTAAATGCAATTTGTTTGAAAGCTGTACCTCAATTTATTTTTGAGATATTAATTTTTTTGTAGTTTTTAATACCATTTTTCTTATCGTGGCAACAAAAGTACCCCATTTCTATTGAAAATCTTTGAAAGTAAACGGAAAATTGTCGAAAATAGGAGATACTGTATGTTTATGTTGCCATTTTCACATAAAACCCGAAAAAAAAAGTTGAAATTAAAATGTGGGCTATGTCAAGAATATTGTCTGTTATTCCGTGATAATGACGTCATATGCATACTTTTCCATAGACGAAGTTTAGATTCAAATGACGTCATATTATAAAAAAGCGTGTATTTTAATTCTTAAACCTGAATTATGTTTTTTAGAAGTGCGTCATTTTCACAGCCCAGCTGCTTTAAAATTCTTCACAGGTTAAAATGCTTCAATTTGAAAATAATGTAATCGAAATCACGCACTGATAAAACGCAATGTTTTACAAAAATTTAGAGTATCTTTATAAAAGAGAGGTGACATGCAAATAATAGCGATTTATATTACAGAAATTGATGATTCTCGCCTGGATGGATTTTCTTCGCCGAGTCAGACAAGCAACCAAATAATTCGTGGTTTAAAATAACATGTTCTTGAAGTTTTGCCCAAAATTCTCTTGAATAATAAAATTTTAATGCTATTTTTTAGGACATTCTACTATAATTATATCAAAATAACATAATTTGCTTAATTTAATTTTTTCTAATTTTATATAATCTATATTAAGAATACAAGTGTTTTTTAGTCATCTGCCCGGATCTTTCTACTGAACCAATTTTACTAATAATTTAAACTGAAAGCTCTTCATTTGTAGATGTGGCACTATTTGTTTGTTTATTTGTTTGTTTTATTTTTAAATATCTCACTTTTATATTTTAATTTTAAAAGCATTTTATGAAATTGCTTCAAAATGGTGAAAATTAGATACCTTTCATTATTGCAGACAAGAGGGAAATAATGAGGTATTTTTATCTTTATTCATGCTATTTTCTAATAAAAATTCAAAATTGTTGATAAAAATTGTTGTATAGAGTGTAGTGTCACAATATACCATTAGGAGCAGAATATTATATTAGCGGCATAATAACGCAAAGTAACATACTGCTTTTGAAAACACGTATTTTTCCTCATAAATTTTCTATATTGTTTTTCCTTCTGCATGTGTACTGATACTAAATTTCAGACACTAGGCGAAATGCTTATTTAAGTGAAAATGAAGTCATATTTAAAAGAAAACGATCATTTTCTTAGATAAAACTAAACATTTTGACACAAATGCGTCTAAAAACCATAAATAACGGAAATTTTTACTCTCCAGAATTGCAATTAGAATCTCAAGTAAAGAGTGCGTCTGTTCACATAAAAGATGTTGATGACAATCTTGACTTCAAGTTTTGAGTTAAAATGATTTTTAAATGATCAAACAAAGTACAATTTTTTTTTTTTAAATGATGAATGAGAAGTACGCATGCAAATTTTGTGAAGGTTAAAATTGCTGTGTTTCATTCAGGAATACCAATCATAAGAGCCTCAATTGATAACCACATCCTAATAACTGATCTTTATTATATTTTACTGATTAAGTATCTCTATTATAAAGAAGAAGCGTATCTGTGCGTAACGCTGACGTCATTTTGCGAATGGCAACACTTAACGATCAAATTTCTGTCTTGAAATTTTTGCTACTGCAATTTTTTAATCTTCTGACCATCGTACATTTTCAATTTTCGTCGCATAGGGAAAAAATTTACTTTCAAATGAAATTTTTTAAAAACTGTATCTTAATTGACCGTTGTATTATATTTTCTAAGATAATGTTTAAGCATGATTTGGTACTTTTCGGTTAGCCGGGCGCCAGTGTTATATATACATATATATGTATGCATAAATGTATGTATATATACATATATATATATATATATATATATATGTGGACAATATGTGTATTTGTATATAATATATATGCATATTTACATATATGTATGTATATAGATATGTATATATAACACTGGCGCCCGGCTAACCGAAAAGTACCCATGATTTTTTTTTTTAAGTTTATCTTATCACGTGCCGGTTTCAATACATAATAATAATAAACATTTTGCACATAAAGCAACAAACATTTTTCGAAAATAATAACATAACGAAATTAATACTTCCGTTATAAACAAATAAGAGAATAAAATAAAAAAACCACCAATCTAATATATTTGTGAAAGACAAATTAAAGAAATTAATGTTCCTTTTATAAACAAATAAAAGAATAATATTGAAAAAACACAAATCTAACATATTTGTAATCGTACAATTTAAATTTTTAGATCACCAAATAGGATTTTTTTTTTCAAATGGAATTTGTTAGCAAAGTTCATCTCAGTTTACTGATTGTCTATAGTTTTAAAAAGAATTTTAAAGCATGAAATATTTTTTAATTTATATATATCACGCGGAGCTCGATTACGAAAGATTAATCCATTTCCCCTTAAAAGAAAATAAAGAGTTCATAATTTTCTTAGGGCTAATATTCATTAAAAAAAACCCCTTCCCTATGAATAAATATATAAAATAACATAAATAAAACACAAATCTAACAGACCTGTATAAGCTCTGAAATTATCAGAATATAAAAGGATGCCATAAGTAGCAAAATCTTGGTCAAATAACTCTTACCATGCGGCTAATAAGAAAATATCGCTTTTGATAAATTTCAAAAATTTATTTGATTGTATAATTCGTATTTCCATATGAAAAATACTTTTTTTAATGTAGTGGGCAATCTAAAAAATTTATTGCATATAAAAAAATTATTAGTTTTCAATTAAAATAAAAATATATTCACCTATATTCTTTAACCCGGGAAGCCCGGGTACGATTCCCTAGTATATATAAAATCCTAATGAAATGAATTTTTGAAAAGATTTTATGAAACGAAAGTATGCCAGCGAAAATATGCTGGCTGGTTGTCGGCCCAGTTAGCTTAAACGGAAAAGCATTGGCCTTGTAAGCCAAGGATCTGGGTTCGATTCCCAGCCTGGGCATTTTTTCGCTCAGTTGGAAATATTCAAATTCGTATGAATATTTGCTTTGTTTAATTAGAGCATTTTCATGATTATTTAAGGAAAGGTAACTTCTTTTTAAAAAGTGGTACAAACGGAATAAAATGTATGTAAAAGCCACAGATCCCGAAAGGGTTAACAAATATTTTATGTAAACACAATTTTACTTTTTTTTTTCTTTTCCCTTTCTAATACATTGATATTACGTTGTTGCTGAAATAACAATTAAAATTTAATGTAAAAAAAATAAGTCGATAATTTTAGTAGTGAAAGTAGGCAACAATTATTAATTTGAATCTATTAATACGTTCCATTGTACACATTTAGTTTCATTTTGTTATTACATCGTTAATTATAGTCCATATATCAATATTTTTTCTAAATATTTTTATTTATAATTTCATTCTGTTCTTATTACAAGCGCGGCATTACTACCGCACAAGTACGGCGTCTCATCCTGGATGTACGGGTGACGCGCCACAGTGTAATGTTTTAGAAAAAAATCGTTAAAAATATTAATAATTTATTTTGAATTTTTTGTCGCGCTACACTCGTTGTATATTTAACATTGAATAGCACAGCATGATTTTTTTTTATTTATGTCCACCATGGGACTTAATACACAAATTCAAAAAAATGTGCGGCATAAATCCCGGAATTTACTCGATATGAGAGACTTCAATTAAAAAAAAAATTGTTTTATTTTGTGTGTGTTCCCATAACAACAAGATGAATTAAATTTCAATAAAAAAAATAACGAGTTTGTAGAAGTTTATGGAGGATACACACTTTTAATTTAAATAATGTATGTACCCGTGAAACTTAAAAGAGAAAAAAACTTAAAAATAAATAAATTATTGCATGAGAAATGCATTTAATAGTGTAAATTGCGTCCTATTATGATACATTTGAAACGGTTTTTATTCCAGAAAATTTTAATGTGACGTCACAAGGTATAAAAGTAGTGCGACTAGCAAATTTATTGGTATATTACATCACTTGATGCAGAATAAATACAGGTAAATGTATGCGCAAATTACTTTAAATTAAAATTCGATAAATACATATTACAAAATCCAAATATTCCTATTAATATAAAATTTATGCAATATAAAAATAATATAAAATATGCATGATGGTGTATCATAATACAAAAAAGAATTCATGAATAAGCTATACCTGTTTCGGATAATATCCAAAAGTCGATCAATACATACAATATAAGCGAAAACACAATGGTTTTCAATACGTTGTTTCTGAAAGCTATTTACAAGGAGATGGAGTTTTTTAGCATCAAACCGAAAGGAAGAATATTGTCCATTGCGTCTTTACAAAAGTCAGAAATATAGCAACATTTTTAACGTACCATTTTATACAAGCTGATTTTCAAATGTGTACTTGATCTTATCTAACACTACAGTCATCAGTTCTTACGACAATGACGTACACTGTAAAAAAAAATCTGTAAAGTTACTAAAGTTTTTCTAGGAAACTGGGATTCCAAGAAATTTTTATGTAACGGCAACAAGAAAAAATCCTGTAACAGACGCTGTTACAGGAATTTTTCTTGTTGCCGTTACATAAATATTTCTTGGAATCCCAGTTTCCTAGAAAAACTTTAGTAACTTTACAGATTTTTTTTTTTACAGTGTATGATGCCAGGGTAACACAAAAATGACTCATTCAGACGGAGAAGCACTGCAACTCGATTACAGAAGATAAGCACCGCTATGGTGATAATATCATTCAATCTTCCGTAACCTGGTAATATATTTCATACAGGGCACATTAATATATTTTCAGAGGCTGCGAAGTCTGAAGGGGGGTTGGCGGACGTAGCTCGCAGGGCGCTGAGCCCCTAGTCATATTATATAGTTATATATGCATAAATACTTTATCCACGTCATTTAATATGATACTTATATAATATTAACTACGCAGTGAAAATGAAGATAGAAAAAATAACTAGAAAACAGGAATTCTGCCTTTTCAGAATTTAGTGTAGCACCCGATGAAAAAAAACATGTATATATAAATAGTGCAAAACACATTTCAATTTTAAAACTTACAGCACACGCTTTTATTTTATGTAAAATGACGTCATTCGCATCCGCTTAAGAATTCCACATTTACGATTCATTCTTAAACATCTAAAGTATGCATAGGACGTCACTTTCGCGAAATAATACACAGATGAAGCAAAAAGATGCCGTCATTAAAGTAACTCGACAAAAAAAAAGCTGTCTAATGATTGCTGTTCATTTGATATATCAATGAATAGGCCGTCCATTTCTTTGTAACATTAATATAGATAATTAAAATTAAATATAGTTTATAATAGCTTCATATTTTAACAGAAATCATTCGTTTATATCTTTTCAAAATAGCACGTATTTTAATTACATTTTCTTTCGGTTGTTATGAAAAAATGACAACAAAAATATATAATTAATATTTTAGAACTATTTTTCCTTTACTTTCTACAGAAATGGAGTACTTCCGTTGCCAATATTAAGCAAATGGCTAAAAAAACTACAAAAGAATTAATATTTCAAAAATAAATGGAGATTCAGTTTTCAAACAAATTTGATTTAAAAGTACTTTTTTCCAATAGGACGGTATAAAAACTGAAACTGTGTGAGTATTCAAGTATTTGTGTGAGTAAAAAAAATGCTATAGAGTATTTAATCGTACTGGTCCGTTTTACGGCTGGCGTCTGTAAGGTAACGTTATTTTTTGGATACGACACAAAATAATTTGGGAGAAAAAAATAGCATACCGTACGGGGGGATAACATGGGTTGCTGTAATTTAATTTTCGCAACCATTGCTGGCGTAGTGAGTATGACTTGGCCCTGATAATAGGTGAGTATTTTAATTTCTTATAGGATGGTTGGATGATGGATAATTTTTTGAAACAAATTTTCTCTTGTAAATTTGATAAAATTTTAGTGTACTAAACTTACCTTTGATGAATATATTAGAAAAGCGGAATAAATTGTGTGAATTTAGTATTTATAGACAACTTGTCGGTGTGTCACTAAAATACATCTGTTTTCAATTTCCTCAAAAAGAGAATGGGTAATAAATAGACTAGACTATGTCACTAGAGCATCTGGCTGAATAGGCTGTACCAGTAACTATCTTGTGATCTCAGGGAAATAGTAATTTATTTTTATAATAACAATACAGTCTAATGACTCACAGTTTTAGAAGGACAAATCTGTTAAGAACTTTTGATTGCTTCTAGAGTTTTAAATTTACTATTCTGTAAAATTAGCTTTATGATTTCCAATTTGGTGCACTGGCCAAAAATATTGGTATAATAATGAAACTTCAATAGATATCTTTCATATGCATTTAAAACTTTCAAAAATTCTAACTCTTGTGAAAGATTCAGTTTTGTTTTTACCCGACTGAAGAGAAGGGTTATGTGTTTCACGCGTATCTGGGTATGTGGATTTCTTTATACACTCGAAACATCCCAACGGCTGGATGGATTTTAATAAATGAGATCTCTATCGATTCGTCTTAACGGCCCGATGGTTATAGGCTAGGTTTTGTTTTATAAATTCAAAATGGCGGTCTTAAAATACAAAATGGCGGTAGAGACGAAAAAATATTACGCACCCTATTGAGTGGCATATCACCGGATAGGCCTTTCAAAATGAAGACGATGTTTCATTGACTATTTTACAGTCAGAAGCTTTGTTAAGGGGTCTTGTACCTTTTAAACGCGTCGAAAATTAACGAAAAAATTCAAAGTTTGAATTAGTCTATCTTCAAAACCTTTTTATGTATAAACATGAAATTTTGGATATTGATTAAACTGATTGTGTTTTGTAATATGGTACCATTAGAAATTTATTAGCCCTTTGCAGAATTTGTGTATTGTTGAAATCAAAATAGCTCTTTCTTTTACTCCAGAAGTCATTGCGCGCATGATATCTTGAGAAAGTATGAATGGATTGTCATGAAATTTGGTAAAGATACTAAGCATATATGTGTGTTTAAAATGAACTACTTTTAAATATTTACAATGGTAATATTTTTAGTTATGACTATTTTTATTCATTAAAAATATAAAATTTTTATTTGTTTTTACAAAAATATATTTTTTATATAGTTAGTGAAATAATTTTGGGCTAAGAGTAGTTCATTTTAAACACACATAAATCTTTAGTATCTTTACCAAATTCCATGAAAATCAATACATACTTTCTTCAGATATCATGCGCGCAATGATTTATGGAGTAAAAATAAGAGCTATTTTGATTTCAACAATTCATAAATTCTGTAAAAGGCTAATAAATTTCTAATGACAGCATATTAGAAAGCATAATCTGTTTAATCAATATCCAAAATTTCATGTTTATACATAAAAAGGTTTTGAAGATAGACTAATTCAAACTTTGAATTTTTTCGTTAAATTTCGTCATGTTTAAAAGGTAAAAGACCCCTTAAAATATTATACAACTTGGAAGTTGTGTATATAGGATCTCAAGCTTTACTGCAACTCTAACCATCATAGACATCTACAGACCTCATCAAAACAGTGTTTATAGATAGGAACTAACAATTAAACATAACTTAAAAGTCATCAATACAAGTAAATAAAAAAATAGATAAGTTATATAAACAAGTGATTCTTCTTTCCTCTTGAGTGGCGCTTAAAATGCCTTGATCAAGAAGAGGGCTCTCTCGGTCATAAAATACCTTGATCAAGAAGAAGGCTCTCTTGATTATTGAAAATTAATTAATTTAATTTAATTAATGAAATAATATTTTAAACAAAACTAGGAATTAACATCAAGTGTCATCCACTACAAGTTTAAAAAAATTCATTTGAGCTTGATTGGATGAATAATAAGTATTATATTAACGATTGAAAATTTGAACAAGATATATATACAGTGTGTCCACGTATAACCTGACCGACCTTTATTTTCGCAACCGTTGGTCCTAGATGCATACTTCCAATTACAAAAATGGTTTAAATAAGGTAAAGAATTAGTTTTCAAGCGATTTGGGTTAAGAAAAACATTTATTAAAAATTACGAAATTTAAATTTTTATACGGTCCCCCGGTCCTATAAGTGATATTTAGTAAAAATTTACTATGACACTAACAAGTGAGACAGAAAAGGTCCCATTCATCTAACATCAAAACTGACCGAGTTATAAAACTTTGAAATGCATGACTTATACCATTTTTTTTTTTGCATATCAAAACAGTTGATTTCGACCATGCTTTCAGGGGTCGTATATTAAGAACTTAAGCTTATTTCAAGGTATCTGCGGTTTGAAAGGAATCGTACAACTATTACGATTGAGTTAACTTTATTAATTAAGTTTCAGATTAGTTAAAATAATTGTAGTTTAACATATGTTGTATTTTGTAAGGATTTAAGGCTACAATTTCTTTTAATAAAAATTATGTTATTTTCATAAGGTTTTATTTAACTTGCAACGATCGTCTTTTCAGTTTAAAATTTGTACTCGAACTTTAACTGACTTTCAAATGTCTGATCGAAGTTAAAATTTTACATACTGTCTTAAATCCGATTACAATGTAAAATTATTATGATTTTCGGCGCTTACCCTCATATACATACTTATATCAGAGGATAACACAAAAAAATTCGGATAGATTACCGGCAAAAAGTTTAAAAAATGGTTTTAGATTAGATAACACAAACCTACTAAGGTTGTGTTTTTTAACTTTTATAATTACGTTTTATGTATTTTTTAAGGCTAAAAAAAAATTACCTTCACTTTTAACCACCATGTCAGGATTTTTCGCAAATCGTAAATTTCAAAGTTAAAAAATAGCGAAAAATCTGATACTATAAAATAGATAAGACTTTTTTATTTAGTTTCATTTTATTTAATTGAATAATTTATTCAATTTTGGGGCTTATACTGGGTTTCTTACAGCTAAACAGCTTAGGGGTCCGATGAGGTTGGGATGGTAGGGGGGATCAATTTTAACTTTGAGCATTTTAACTTTGAAATTTGCGAAAACTCCTGACGTGATGATTTAAAATGAAGATCATTTTCGGATTCAGAGCAAAAAAATACATGTGAATCAATTTTCAAAAACTAAAAAACATGGCACAACCGAAAATTTGAAAGACGGTGTAATGTAACAGCATTTTAAAATATGTATACTTTTTGTAAAGAATTGAGGCTGTTGTTTTTCATCCTTTTATTTAACAAAAATTCTATTATTTTTATCCTCTTATATGTTCAGTACAAATTGTATATTTTGCAGTAATATGTCAGAATGATTAAAGATTTCAAATTTATATTGCAATGATAATTTTATTCTCAACCATTTCTTTAATATATCTGACGAAATTATATCCCTACTAAATTTGTGAATGATCCCTAATTTGCAGCAAAAAATATGCTCCAACTTTAAACAGCTATTATTCGGGCAATTTTAATCGTAGAATAACGGAACTTTTTTTGTCTTACTTGTCAGTATAATAGGAAAATTTTGCTAAATATAACTTATAGGACCAGGGGACCGTATAAAAATTTAGATTCTGCAATTCTTCACTAAATTATTTTTTTTTTCGGTTCAAACTTTTTTTATCTTAACTCTGCACCTAATTTTGACCACTTTTGTAATTGGAAGTATGCATCTAGGACCAACGGTTGCAAAAATAAAGGTCGGTCAGGTTATACGTGGACACACTGTATAGCGAGAGTGTGAGCTCAAGAATAAAAGTAAGCTCTAAGAGTAAGAATTAAAAAAAAAAAATAGTTTCACATTGATGAGAAATAATTAATTAGTTCGCTTTTTACGCAGTCGGGTTTTTAGATTTTTTTTTTTAATTTAATTGTTTATTATAACAGATAATTTTATTTTAACACAGTATGTTTAAGTATAAAATAAATAATAATTTTAGTAAGTGAGATTCATCTTACGGTTGACTTCTGCATTTGTTAAACTACACCCAGTGCTCCATTTCATAGAAAGAATTGCATCTATTTATGAATAGAAACATTTATAAACATGATTAACTATTAAAAAGTAAAAATCAAAAGGAAAAGTTTGCTTACTTTTACAGATTTTTGCACAAGATGCTCTAACACGTAATTTTAAATATATCAAATATTAAAACAATCACTAAAGTGTGACATTTAAATTTTTATGGGGCACATGACACAACATAAATGAATTTCTTATTTTTTATCTTTTCTTTAGACTAAAAATATCAGTACCATAGTTGCCAATCTCCCGATTTTTTTAGATTCCAGTATTTGTGACTAGAAATACTTGTTTTATACACTCGCACAATTTGTACAATTAAATAAAGTAGGGATGCGCAATCTGTGGCCCGCGATGGGTTAACAAGTGGCGCGCGAATTTAGTTAATTTATAATTGGCAAAAACTGCAATTTTTGACCATAGGTTACAGGAAAAACAAATGCAAATTTCGTCGGTCAGTTAAAATTCGCGAATTTCATTAATCGCCCTGCCGATACTATTTGAATCGATATAGGAAATTCCCGAGTTACTAATTTCGTCAGTCGCTAGTCGAAAAATACCTTGAGTTTCATCGATTGGGTGCGGAAAAAAGAGCGTGTTTCGTCAGTTTATCGGGAGAGAAAGTCGTGAATTTCACCAATTTGCCGCGAGAGAATTGCAAATTTTGTCAGTCATTTAACATATGTGAATTTCGCCGATCGAACGCGGAAAAAGCGCGAGTTTTGTCTATCGGGTGCGGAAAAATCGCAAGTTTCGAAGATGACGTGCCGAAAAATCGTGAGTTTTTTCAATCGGGCGAGGAAAATTGCGAATTTCGTTGATCGGGAACGGAAAAATTGCGATTTTCGTTGGTCGGCTGTGAAAAAATCGTGAGTTTCAACAGTTTATCGCGAATAAAAGTCGCGAATTTTGAGAATTTGCCAATGGTTTCAGTCAGTTAGGAATAGCGAATTCGTTGATTGGACCCAGAAAAATCACGAATTATTCGCATAGCTGCCAACTTTTACGCTTTCTTCTTACCACTAAAATTTTATAGCAAATATTGTCTTATTTAATCATCGAAATCTCACGATTAATCGAGGCGAAAATCTCTGTTAAATTTTAGTGGTAGCTAAAAGGCGTAAAAGTTGGCAGATATGGAATTTCGTCAACCGGGCACAAAAAAATAGTGCGAGTTCTGTCGATCGGCCGCTGATAAATCTCGAATTTTGTCGATCGAGCGCAAAAAAAAACGTGAATTTTTTCTATCGAGCTCGGAAAAATTATGAAATTTGTCGATCGGGTGCAAAACAAATCGCAAATTTCGTTAATCGGGCAGAGGTAAAATCGTAAATTTTGTCGATGGGTTACGGTAAAATCGCAAATTTCGGTAGTTTATCACGAGAAAAAAATGTGAATTTTGACAATTTGCCACGAGAAAAATTGAAAATTTCGTCAGGCAGTTAACAATCGCGAATTTCGTTGACTGGGCACGGAAAAATCGCGAATTCCGTTGATAAGGTGTGGGAAAATCACGAATTTTTTCGATCAGGCGAGGGAAAATCTAAAATTTTGTTGATCGGCTGCAGAAAAACTGAGAGTTTCGTCAATTTAAATTCGTTCATAGAGTTCACATTTTTTTTTCGGGACTAGCCACTTGCATTCATATGTTTGTTTTTTAGCACTTTTAATAAAGCAAAATTTAATCCCCCCGAATAAAGTCAAGGAATATTTTCACTCCTTGAAAATAATCTTTGCTATATCTATATTATATATACAAACATAGAGTGTTGATATATCCATGCCGACTGAATAGGTTATGGTTTGTTGACTGAGTAGGGGAACCTAAAGGGTTAAAACTACCACTACTCTGAAACCATGTTTTTATAGGCCACACATCTCCCCACCTTCCCGAAATAGAATTATCTCTGTGTTATTGATGTGGCCCTCGACAACTCAGGCAGTTTTGTAAATGGCCCTTCTCTTAAAAAGTTTGTGCACCCCTAAAATAAAGCGTATATTTTTGTAAGAATTTACTGGTGTTCAAAAAATCGGGAGGTTGGCAACTATACAGCACGTTAACATTATATATATATGTGTATGTGTGTCTGTGCGTGTAAGTATGTATGTGTATGTATGTTAGTAAATAGATATAGATAGTAGTATAGATATTGATGTAGATATAGATAGATAGGTAAATATAGATGTAATAGATACAGATTGATAAATTCTATATTAATGATCTTGTAATTCATTAAAAATAGCACTTTTTATCTTTGTTAAAAGTATTTGTATATCTTTATATTTCGTTACTAAATGTCCATCCCAAAATGTTAATTAATGCCACACGTATCAATCTACAATTATTTTTCATTTACTTTATAACAATATAATATATCAGAACGTACGTTTTAATAAGTAACCATATAGTAAAATATCATTATTAAACACGACCTGCAGTTGCCGAATTATAGATTATTAAAAATTCATTCACAAAGAGTTTCTTGAAAAAAATTCTTATATAAAGTGGTATGATTCTCCAAAAAGTTTATCTTAAATATTTTCGTTTCAAGTTAGCAATTATTAAGCCATACAATATGGATTTTGGAAACATTGGACTAGTTAATAATTTATTTATATGTGTGCAGAAATTATAAATTTCACTAAAAGTTTAGATAAAGTATCAGTTATAGAGTTGAAACACTTATCTGTACAATTAATGCATCAAAATAATTTTTGGAATAAGTCTTTGAAAAAATATTTAAAAAATTTCTCATTATAAGTTCTTTTAACCCTTTCGGGACGGGAGCCTTTTACGAAATTTTTAATCTTTTGTCACCGTTTTTAAAAAACAGAAATTTGTGTCTTGTTGAATCAACAAAATGAGATGATTAAATAAGGCAAATTTTACAGTAAAATTTTACTGGTGACGAAAACAAAGAATTTTGAGCACTTCATGCGGCATGTATACGTGTCGCTCGTTTCCAAGGGGTTAAAATAATGAGAGTACATCAACGATAACCAAAACTTATTTCGTACAAGAATCTAATCGACAAAACAATAATAATCTTTCATACAATAATCTATTATCTATATTATAAAGGACAAACATATCTGTGCGTAACGCATAGGTCATTTTGCGAATGGCAACACTTTGAAATTTGAAATAAAATTTTGGTTTTGCAATTTTCTCTACTGCAAATTTTTAAACTTCTAAACATCGCACATTTTAAATTTCTACACCGTCGTATAAGGAAAAAAATGCTCTTTTAAATGCAATTTGTTTGAAAGCTGTACCTCAATTTATTTTTGAGATATTAATTTTTTTGTAGTTTTTAATACCATTTTTCTTATCGTGGCAACAAAAGTACCCCATTTCTATTGAAAATCTTTGAAAGTAAACGGAAAATTGTCGAAAATAGGAGATACTGTATGTTTATGTTGCCATTTTCACATAAAACCCGAAAAAAAAAGTTGAAATTAAAATGTGGGCTATGTCAAGAATATTGTCTGTTATTCCGTGATAATGACGTCATATGCATACTTTTCCATAGACGAAGTTTAGATTCAAATGACGTCATATTATAAAAAAGCGTGTATTTTAATTCTTAAACCTGAATTATGTTTTTTAGAAGTGCGTCATTTTCACAGCCCAGCTGCTTTAAAATTCTTCACAGGTTAAAATGCTTCAATTTGAAAATAATGTAATCGAAATCACGCACTGATAAAACGCAATGTTTTACAAAAATTTAGAGTATCTTTATAAAAGAGAGGTGACATGCAAATAATAGCGATTTATATTACAGAAATTGATGATTCTCGCCTGGATGGATTTTCTTCGCCGAGTCAGACAAGCAACCAAATAATTCGTGGTTTAAAATAACATGTTCTTGAAGTTTTGCCCAAAATTCTCTTGAATAATAAAATTTTAATGCTATTTTTTAGGACATTCTACTATAATTATATCAAAATAACATAATTTGCTTAATTTAATTTTTTCTAATTTTATATAATCTATATTAAGAATACAAGTGTTTTTTAGTCATCTGCCCGGATCTTTCTACTGAACCAATTTTACTAATAATTTAAACTGAAAGCTCTTCATTTGTAGATGTGGCACTATTTATTTGTTTATTTGTTTGTTTTATTTTTAAATATCTCACTTTTATATTTTAATTTTAAAAGCATTTTATGAAATTGCTTCAAAATGGTGAAAATTAGATACCTTTCATTATTGCAGACAAGAGGGAAATAATGACGTATTTTTATCTTTATTTATGCTATTTTCTAATAAAAATTCAAAATTGTTGATAAAAATTGTTGTATAGAGTGTAGTGTCACAATATACCATTAGGAGCAGAATATTATATTAGCGGCATAATAACGCAAAGTAACATACTGCTTTTGAAAACACGTATTTTTCCTCATAAATTTTCTATATTGTTTTTCCTTCTGCATGTGTACTGATACTAAATTTCAGACACTAGGCGAAATGCTTATTTAAGTGAAAATGAAGTCATATTTAAAAGAAAACGATCATTTTCTTAGATAAAACTAAACATTTTGACACAAATGCGTCTAAAAACCATAAATAACGGAAATTTTTACTCTCCAGAATTGCAATTAGAATCTCAAGTAAAGAGTGCGTCTGTTCACATAAAAGATGTTGATGACAATCTTGACTTCAAGTTTTGAGTTAAAATGATTTTTAAATGATCAAACAAAGTACAATTTTTTTTTTTTAAATGATGAATGAGAAGTACGCATGCAAATTTTGTGAAGGTTAAAATTGCTGTGTTTCATTCAGGAATACCAATCATAAGAGCCTCAATTGATAACCACATCCTAATAACTGATCTTTATTATATTTTACTGATTAAGTATCTATATTATAAAGAAGAAGCGTATCTGTGCGTAACGCTGACGTCATTTTGCGAATGGCAACACTTAACGATCAAATTTCTGTCTTGAAATTTTTGCTACTGCAATTTTTTAATCTTCTGACCATCGTACATTTTCAATTTTCGTCGCATAGGGAAAAAATTTACTTTCAAATGAAATTTTTTAAAAACTGTATCTTAATTGACCGTTGTATTATATTTTCTAAGATAATGTTTAAGCATGATTTGGTACTTTTCGGTTAGCCGGGCGCCAGTGTTATATATACATATATATGTATGCATAAATGTATGTATATATACATATATATATATATATATATATATGTGGACAATATGTGTATTTGTATATAATATATATGCATATTTACATATATGTATGTATATAGATATGTATATATAACACTGGCGCCCGGCTAACCGAAAAGTACCCATGATTTTTTTTTTAAGTTTATCTTATCACGTGCCGGTTTCAATACATAATAATAATAAACATTTTGCATATAAAGCAACAAACATTTTTCGAAAATAATAACATAACGAAATTAATACTTCCTTTATAAACAAATAAGAGAATAACATAAAAAAACCACCAATCTAATATATTTGTGAAAGACAAATTAAAGAAATTAATGCTCCTTTTATAAACAAATAAAAGAATAATATTGAAAAAACACAAATCTAACATATTTGTAATCGTACAATTTAAATTTTTAGATCACCAAATAGGATTTTTTTTTTCAAATGGAATTTGTTAGCAAAGTTCATCTCAGTTTACTGATTGTCTATAGTTTTAAAAAGAATTTTAAAGCATGAAATATTTTTTAATTTATATATATCACGCGGAGCTCGATTACGAAAGATTAATCCATTTCCCCTTAAAAGAAAATAAAGAGTTCATAATTTTCTTAGGGCTAATATTCATTAAAAAAAACCCCTTCCCTATGAATAAATATATAAAATAACATAAATAAAACACAAATTTAACAGACCTGTATAAGCTCTGAAATTATCAGAATATAAAAGGATGCCATAAGTAGCAAAATCTTGGTCAAATAACTCTTACCATGCGGCTAATAAGAAAATATCGCTTTTGATAAATTTCAAAAATTTATTTGATTGTATAATTCGTATTTCCATATGAAAAATACTTTTTTTAATGTAGTGGGCAATCTAAAAAATTTATTGCATATAAAAAAATTATTAGTTTTCAATTAAAATAAAAATATATTCACCTATATTCTTTAACCCGGGAAGCCCGGGTACGATTCCCTAGTATATATAAAATCCTAATGAAATGAATTTTTGAAAAGATTTTATGAAACGAAAGTATGCCAGCGAAAATATGCTGGCTGGTTGTCGGCCCAGTTAGCTTAAACGGAAAAGCATTGGCCTTGTAAGCCAAGGATCTGGGTTCGATTCCCAGCCTGGGCATTTTTTCGCTCAGTTGGAAATATTCAAATTCGTATGAATATTTGCTTTGTTTAATTAGAGCATTTTCATGATTATTTAAGGAAAGGTAACTTCTTTTTAAAAAGTTGTACAAACGGAATAAAATGTATGTAAAAGCCACAGATCCCGAAAGGGTTAACAAATATTTTATGTAAACACAATTTTACTTTTTTTTTCTTTTCCCTTTCTAATACATTGATATTACGTTGTTGCTGAAATAACAATTAAAATTTAATGTAAAAAAAATAAGTCGATAATTTTAGTAGTGAAAGTAGGCAACAATTATTAATTTGAATCTATTAATACGTTCCATTGTACACATTTAGTTTCATTTTGTTATTACATCGTTAATTATAGTCCAGATATCAATATTTTTTCTAAATATTTTTATTTATAATTTCATTCTGTTCTTATTACAAGCGCGGCATTACTACCGCACAAGTGCGGCGTCTCATCCTGGATGTACGGGTGACGCGCCGCAGTGTAATGTTTTAGAAAAAAATCGTTAAAAATATTAATAATTTATTTTGAATTTTTTGTCGCGCTACACTCGTTGTATATTTAACATTGAATAGCACAGCATGATTTTTTTTTATTTATGTCCACCATGGGACTTAATACACAAATTCAAAAAAATGTGCGGCATAAATCCCGGAATTTACTCGATATGAGAGACTTCAATTAAAAAAAAAAATTGTTTTATTTTGTGTGTGTTCCCATAACAACAAGATGAATTAAATTTCAATAAAAAAAATAACGAGTTTGTAGAAGTTTATGGAGGATACACACTTTTAATTTAAATAATGTATGTACCCGTGAAACTTAAAAGAGAAAAAAACTTAAAAATAAATAAATTATTGCATGAGAAATGCATTTAATAGTGTAAATTGCGTCCTATTATGATACATTTGAAACGGTTTTTATTCCAGAAAATTTTAATGTGACGTCACAAGGTATAAAAGTAGTGCGACTAGCAAATTTATTGGTATATTACATCACTTGATGCAGAATAAATACAGGTAAATGTATGCGCAAATTACTTTAAATTAAAATTCGATAAATACATATTACAAAATCCAAATATTCCTATTAATATAAAATTTATGCAATATAAAAATAATATAAAATATGCATGATGGTGTATCATAATACAAAAAAGAATTCATGAATAAGCTATACCTGTTTCGGATAATATCCAAAAGTCGATCAATACATACAATATAAGCGAAAACACAATGGTTTTCAATACGGCGTTTCTGAAAGCTATTTACAAGGAGATGGAGTTTTTTAGCATCAAACTGAAAGGAAGAATATTGTCCATTGCGTCTTTACAAAAGTCAGAAATATAGCAACATTTTTAACGTACCATTTTATACAAGCTGATTTTCAAATGTGTACTTGATCTTATCTAACACTACAGTCATCAGTTCTTACGACAATGACGTACACTGTAAAAAAAAATCTGTAAAGTTACTAAAGTTTTTCTAGGAAACTGGGATTCCAAGAAATTTTTATGTAACGGCAACAAGAAAAAATCCTGTAACAGACGCTGTTACAGGAATTTTTCTTGTTGCCGTTACATAAATATTTCTTGGAATCCCAGTTTCCTAGAAAAACTTTAGTAACTTTACAGATTTTTTTTTTTTACAGTGTATGATGCCAGGGTAACACAAAAATGACTCATTCAGACGGAGAAGCACTGCAACTCGATTACAGAAGATAAGCACCGCTATGGTGATAATATCATTCAATCTTCCGTAACCTGGTAATATATTTCATACAGGGCACATTAATATATTTTCAGAGGCTGCGAAGTCTGAAGGGGGGTTGGCGGACGTAGCTCGCAGGGCGCTGAGCCCCTAGTCATATTATATAGTTATATATGCATAAATACTTTATCCACGTCATTTAATATGATACTTATATAATATTAACTACGCAGTGAAAATGAAGATAGAAAAAATAACTAGAAAACAGGAATTCTGCCTTTTCAGAATTTAGTGTAGCACCCGATGAAAAAAAACATGTATATATAAATAGTGCAAAACACATTTCAATTTTAAAACTTACAGCACACGCTTTTATTTTATGTAAAATGACGTCATTCGCATCCGCTTAAGAATTCCACATTTACGATTCATTCTTAAACATCTAAAGTATGCATAGGACGTCACTTTCGCGAAATAATACACAGATGAAGCAAAAAGATGCCGTCATTAAAGTAACTCGACAAAAAAAAAGCTGTCTAATGATTGCTGTTCATTTGATATATCAATGAATAGGCCGTCCATTTCTTTGTAACATTAATATAGATAATTAAAATTAAATATAGTTTATAATAGCTTCATATTTTAACAGAAATCATTCGTTTATATCTTTTCAAAATAGCACGTATTTTAATTACATTTTCTTTCGGTTGTTATGAAAAAATGACAACAAAAATATATAATTAATATTTTAGAACTATTTTTCCTTTACTTTCTACAGAAATGGAGTACTTCCGTTGCCAATATTAAGCAAATGGCTAAAAAAACTACAAAAGAATTAATATTTCAAAAATAAATGGAGATTCAGTTTTCAAACAAATTTGATTTAAAAGTACTTTTTTCCAATAGGACGGTATAAAAACTGAAACTGTGTGAGTATTCAAGTATTTGTGTGAGTAAAAAAAATGCTATAGAGTATTTAATCGTACTGGTCCGTTTTACGGCTGGCGTCTGTAAGGTAACGTTATTTTTTGGATACGACACAAAATAATTTGGGAGAAAAAAATAGCATACCGTACGGGGGGATAACATGGGTTGCTGTAATTTAATTTTCGCAACCATTGCTGGCGTAGTGAGTATGACTTGGCCCTGATAATAGGTGAGTATTTTAATTTCTTATAGGATGGTTGGATGATGGATAATTTTTTGAAACAAATTTTCTCTTGTAAATTTGATAAAATTTTAGTGTACTAAACTTACCTTTGATGAATATATTAGAAAAGCGGAATAAATTGTGTGAATTTAGTATTTATAGACAACTTGTCGGTGTGTCACTAAAATACATCTGTTTTCAATTTCCTCAAAAAGAGAATGGGTAATAAATAGACTAGACTATGTCACTAGAGCATCTGGCTGAATAGGCTGTACCAGTAACTATCTTGTGATCTCAGGGAAATAGTAATTTATTTTTATAATAACAATACAGTCTAATGACTCACAGTTTTAGAAGGACAAATCTGTTAAGAACTTTTGATTGCTTCTAGAGTTTTAAATTTACTATTCTGTAAAATTAGCTTTATGATTTCCAATTTGGTGCACTGGCCAAAAATATTGGTATAATAATGAAACTTCAATAGATATCTTTCATATGCATTTAAAACTTTCAAAAATTCTAACTCTTGTGAAAGATTCAGTTTTGTTTTTACCCGACTGAAGAGAAGGGTTATGTGTTTCACGCGTATCTGGGTATGTGGATTTCTTTATACACTCGAAACATCCCAACGGCTGGATGGATTTTAATAAATGAGATCTCTATCGATTCGTCTTAACGGCCCGATGGTTATAGGCTAGGTTTTGTTTTATAAATTCAAAATGGCGGTCTTAAAATACAAAATGGCGGTAGAGACGAAAAAATATTACGCACCCTATTGAGTGGCATATCACCGGATAGGCCTTTCAAAATGAAGACGATGTTTCATTGACTATTTTACAGTCAGAAGCTTTCTTAAGGGGTCTTGTACCTTTTAAACGCGTCGAAAATTAACGAAAAAATTCAAAGTTTGAATTAGTCTATCTTCAAAACCTTTTTATGTATAAACATGAAATTTTGGATATTGATTAAACTGATTGTGTTTTGTAATATGGTACCATTAGAAATTTATTAGCCCTTTGCAGAATTTGTGTATTGTTGAAATCAAAATAGCTCTTTCTTTTACTCCAGAAGTCATTGCGCGCATGATATCTTGAGAAATTATGAATGGATTGTCATGAAATTTGGTAAAGATACTAAGCATATATGTGTGTTTAAAATGAACTACTTTTAAATATTTACAATGGTAATATTTTTAGTTATGACTATTTTTATTCATTAAAAATATAAAATTTTTATTTGTTTTTACAAAAATATATTTTTTATATAGTTAGTGAAATAATTTTGGGCTAAGAGTAGTTCATTTTAAACACACATAAATCTTTAGTATCTTTACCAAATTCCATGAAAATCAATACATAATTTCTTGAGATATCATGCGCGCAATGATTTATGGAGTAAAAATAAGAGCTATTTTGATTTCAACAATTCATAAATTCTGTAAGAGGCTAATAAATTTCTAATGACAGCATATTAGAAAGCATAATCTGTTTAATCAATATCCAAAATTTCATGTTTATACATAAAAAGGTTTTGAAGATAGACTAATTCAAACTTTGAATTTTTTCGTTAAATTTCGTCATGTTTAAAAGGTAAAAGACCCCTTAAAATATTATACAACTTGGAAGTTGTGTATATAGGATCTCAAGCTTTACTGCAACTCTAACCATCATAGACATCTACAGACCTCATCAAAACAGTGTTTATAGATAGGAACTAACAATTAAACATAACTTAAAAGTCATCAATACAAGTAAATAAAAAAATAGATAAGTTATATAAACAAGTGATTCTTCTTTCCTCTTGAGTGGCGCTTAAAATGCCTTGATCAAGAAGAGGGCTCTCTCGGTCATAAAATACCTTGATCAAGAAGAAGGCTCTCTTGATTATTGAAAATTAATTAATTTAATTTAATTAATGAAATAATATTTTAAACAAAACTAGGAATTAACATCAAGTGTCATCCACTACAAGTTTAAAAAAATTCATTTGAGCTTGATTGGATGAATAATAAGTATTATATTAACGATTGAAAATTTAACAAGATATATATACAGTGTGTCCACGTATAACCTGACCGACCTTTATTTTCGCAACCGTTGGTCCTAGATGCATACTTCCAATTACAAAAATGGTTTAAATAAGGTAAAGAATTAGTTTTCAAGCGATTTGGGTTAAGAAAAACATTTATTAAAAATTACGAAATTTAAATTTTTATACGGTCCCCCGGTCCTATAAGTGATATTTAGTAAAAATTTACTATGACACTAACAAGTGAGACAGAAAAGGTCCCATTCATCTAACATCAAAACTGACCGAGTTATAAAACTTTGAAATGCATGACTTATACCATTTTTTTTTTTTGCATATCAAAACAGTTGATTTCGACCATGCTTTCAGGGGTCGTATATTAAGAACTTAAGCTTATTTCAAGGTATCTGCGGTTTGAAAGGAATCGTACAACTATTACGATTGAGTTAACTTTATTAATTAAGTTTCAGATTAGTTAAAATAATTGTAGTTTAACATATGTTGTATTTTGTAAGGATTTAAGGCTACAATTTCTTTTAATAAAAATTATGTTATTTTCATAAGGTTTTATTTAACTTGCAACGATCGTCTTTTCAGTTTAAAATTTGTACTCGAACTTTAACTGACTTTCAAATGTCTGATCGAAGTTAAAATTTTACATACTGTCTTAAATCCGATTACAATGTAAAATTATTATGATTTTCGGCGCTTACCCTCATATACATACTTATATCAGAGGATAACACAAAAAAATTCGGATAGATTACCGGCAAAAAGTTTAAAAAATGGTTTTAGATTAGATAACACAAACCTACTAAGGTTGTGTTTTTTAACTTTTATAATTACGTTTTATGTATTTTTTAAGGCTAAAAAAAAATTACCTTCACTTTTAACCACCATGTCAGGATTTTTCGCAAATCGTAAATTTCAAAGTTAAAAAATAGCGAAAAATCTGATACTATAAAATAGATAATACTTTTTTATTTAGTTTCATTTTATTTAATTGAATAATTTATTCAATTTTGGGGCTTATACTGGGTTTCTTACAGCTAAACAGCTTAGGGGTCCGATGAGGTTGGGATGGTAGGGGGGATCAATTTTAACTTTGAGCATTTTAACTTTGAAATTTGCGAAAACTCCTGACGTGATGATTTAAAATGAAGATCATTTTCGGATTCAGAGCAAAAAAATACATGTGAATCAATTTTCAAAAACTAAAAAACATGGCACAACCGAAAATTTGAAAGACGGTGTAATGTAACAGCATTTTAAAATATGTATACTTTTTGTAAAGAATTGAGGCTGTTGTTTTTCATCCTTTTATTTAACAAAAATTCTATTATTTTTATCCTCTTATATGTTCAGTACAAATTGTATATTTTGCAGTAATATGTCAGAATGATTAAAGATTTCAAATTTATATTGCAATGATAATTTTATTCTCAACCATTTCTTTAATATATCTGACGAAATTATATCCCTACTAAATTTGTGAATGATCCCTAATTTGCAGCAAAAAATATGCTCCAACTTTAAACAGCTATTATTCGGGCAATTTTAATCGTAGAATAACGGAACTTTTTTTGTCTTACTTGTCAGTATAATAGGAAAATTTTGCTAAATATAACTTATAGGACCAGGGGACCGTATAAAAATTTAGATTCTGCAATTCTTCACTAAATTATTTTTTTTTTCGGTTCAAACTTTTTTTATCTTAACTCTGCACCTAATTTTGACCACTTTTGTAATTGGAAGTATGCATCTAGGACCAACGGTTGCAAAAATAAAGGTCGGTCAGGTTATACGTGGACACACTGTATAGCGAGAGTGTGAGCTCAAGAATAAAAGTAAGCTCTAAGAGTAAGAATTAAAAAAAAAATAGTTTCACATTGATGAGAAATAATTAATTAGTTCGCTTTTTACGCAGTCGGGTTTTTAGATTTTTTTTTTAATTTAATTGTTTATTATAACAGATAATTTTATTTTAACACAGTATGTTTAAGTATAAAATAAATAATAATTTTAGTAAGTGAGATTCATCTTACGGTTGACTTCTGCATTTGTTAAACTACACCCAGTGCTCCATTTCATAGAAAGAATTGCATCTATTTATGAATAGAAACATTTATAAACATGATTAACTATTAAAAAGTAAAAATCAAAAGGAAAAGTTTGCTTACTTTTACAGATTTTTGCACAAGATGCTCTAACACGTAATTTTAAATATATCAAATATTAAAACAATCACTAAAGTGTGACATTTAAATTTTTATGGGGCACATGACACAACATAAATGAATTTCTTATTTTTTATCTTTTCTTTAGACTAAAAATATCAGTACCATAGTTGCCAATCTCCCGATTTTTTTAGATTCCAGTATTTGTGACTAGAAATACTTGTTTTATACACTCGCACAATTTGTACAATTAAATAAAGTAGGGATGCGCAATCTGTGGCCCGCGATGGGTTAACAAGTGGCGCGCGAATTTAGTTAATTTATAATTGGCAAAAACTGCAATTTTTGACCATAGGTTACAGGAAAAACAAATGCAAATTTCGTCGGTCAGTTAAAATTCGCGAATTTCATTAATCGCCCTGCCGATACTATTTGAATCGATATAGGAAATTCCCGAGTTACTAATTTCGTCAGTCGCTAGTCGAAAAATACCTTGAGTTTCATCGATTGGGTGCGGAAAAAAGAGCGTGTTTCGTCAGTTTATCGGGAGAGAAAGTCGTGAATTTCACCAATTTGCCGCGAGAGAATTGCAAATTTTGTCAGTCATTTAACATATGTGAATTTCGCCGATCGAACGCGGAAAAAGCGCGAGTTTTGTCTATCGGGTGCGGAAAAATCGCAAGTTTCGAAGATGACGTGCCGAAAAATCGTGAGTTTTTTCAATCGGGCGAGGAAAATTGCGAATTTCGTTGATCGGGAACGGAAAAATTGCGATTTTCGTTGGTCGGCTGTGAAAAAATCGTGAGTTTCAACAGTTTATCGCGAATAAAAGTCGCGAATTTTGAGAATTTGCCAATGGTTTCAGTCAGTTAGGAATAGCGAATTCGTTGATTGGACCCAGAAAAATCACGAATTATTCGCATAGCTGCCAACTTTTACGCTTTCTTCTTACCACTAAAATTTTATAGCAAATATTGTCTTATTTAATCATCGAAATCTCACGATTAATCGAGGCGAAAATCTCTGTTAAATTTTAGTGGTAGCTAAAAGGCGTAAAAGTTGGCAGATATGGAATTTCGTCAACCGGGCACAAAAAAAAAGTGCGAGTTCTGTCGATCGGCCGCTGATAAATCTCGAATTTTGTCGATCGAGCGCAAAAAAAAACGTGAATTTTTTCTATCGAGCTCGGAAAAATTATGAAATTTGTCGATCGGGTGCAAAACAAATCGCAAATTTCGTTAATCGGGCAGAGGTAAAATCGTAAATTTTGTCGATGGGTTACGGTAAAATCGCAAATTTCGGTAGTTTATCACGAGAAAAAAATGTGAATTTTGACAATTTGCCACGAGAAAAATTGAAAATTTCGTCAGGCAGTTAACAATCGCGAATTTCGTTGACTGGGCACGGAAAAATCGCGAATTCCGTTGATAAGGTGTGGGAAAATCACGAATTTTTTCGATCAGGCGAGGGAAAATCTAAAATTTTGTTGATCGGCTGCAGAAAAACTGAGAGTTTCGTCAATTTAAATTCGTTCATAGAGTTCACATTTTTTTTTCGGGACTAGCCACTTGCATTCATATGTTTGTTTTTTAGCACTTTTAATAAAGCAAAATTTAATCCCCCCGAATAAAGTCAAGGAATATTTTCACTCCTTGAAAATAATCTTTGCTATATCTATATTATATATACAAACATAGAGTGTTGATATATCCATGCCGACTGAATAGGTTATGGTTTGTTGACTGAGTAGGGGAACCTAAAGGGTTAAAACTACCACTACTCTGAAACCATGTTTTTATAGGCCACACATCTCCCCACCTTCCCGAAATAGAATTATCTCTGTGTTATTGATGTGGCCCTCGACAACTCAGGCAGTTTTGTAAATGGCCCTTCTCTTAAAAAGTTTGTGCACCCCTAAAATAAAGCGTATATTTTTGTAAGAATTTACTGGTGTTCAAAAAATCGGGAGGTTGGCAACTATACAGCACGTTAACATTATATATATATGTGTATGTGTGTCTGTGCGTGTAAGTATGTATGTGTATGTATGTTAGTAAATAGATATAGATAGTAGTATAGATATTGATGTAGATATAGATAGATAGGTAAATATAGATGTAATAGATACAGATTGATAAATTCTATATTAATGATCTTGTAATTCATTTAAAATAGCACTTTTTATCTTTGTTAAAAGTATTTGTATATCTTTATATTTCGTTACTAAATGTCCATCCCAAAATGTTAATTAATGCCACACGTATCAATCTACAATTATTTTTCATTTACTTTATAACAATATAATATATCAGAACGTACGTTTTAATAAGTAACCATATAGTAAAATATCATTATTAAACACGACCTGCAGTTGCCGAATTATAGATTATTAAAAATTCATTCACAAAGAGTTTCTTGAAAAAAATTCTTATATAAAGTGGTATGATTCTCCAAAAAGTTTATCTTAAATATTTTCGTTTCAAGTTAGCAATTATTAAGCCATACAATATGGATTTTGGAAACATTGGACTAGTTAATAATTTATTTATATGTGTGCAGAAATTATAAATTTCACTAAAAGTTTAGATAAAGTATCAGTTATAGAGTTGAAACACTTATCTGTACAATTAATGCATCAAAATAATTTTTGGAATAAGTCTTTGAAAAAATATTTAAAAAATTTCTCATTATAAGTTCTTTTAACCCTTTCGGGACGGGAGCCTTTTACGAAATTTTTAATCTTTTGTCACCGTTTTTAAAAAACAGAAATTTGTGTCTTGTTGAATCGACAAAATGAGATGATTAAATAAGGCAAATTTTACAGTAAAATTTTACTGGTGACGAAAACAAAGAATTTTGAGCACTTCATGCGGCATGTATACGTGTCGCTCGTTTCCAAGGGGTTAAAATAATGAGAGTACATCAACGATAACCAAAACTTATTTCGTACAAGAATCTAATCGACAAAACAATAATAATCTTTCATACAATAATCTATTATCGATATTATAAAGGACAAACATATCTGTGCGTAACGCATAGGTCATTTTGCGAATGGCAACACTTTGAAATTTGAAATAAAATTTTGGTTTTGCAATTTTCTCTACTGCAAATTTTTAAACTTCTAAACATCGCACATTTTAAATTTCTACACCGTCGTATAAGGAAAAAAATGCTCTTTTAAATGCAATTTGTTTGAAAGCTGTACCTCAATTTATTTTTGAGATATTAATTTTTTTGTAGTTTTTAATACCATTTTTCTTATCGTGGCAACAAAAGTACCCCATTTCTATTGAAAATCTTTGAAAGTAAACGGAAAATTGTCGAAAATAGGAGATACTGTATGTTTATGTTGCCATTTTCACATAAAACCCGAAAAAAAAAGTTGAAATTAAAATGTGGGCTATGTCAAGAATATTGTCTGTTATTCCGTGATAATGACGTCATATGCATACTTTTCCATAGACGAAGTTTAGATTCAAATGACGTCATATTATAAAAAAGCGTGTATTTTAATTCTTAAACCTGAATTATGTTTTTTAGAAGTGCGTCATTTTCACAGCCCAGCTGCTTTAAAATTCTTCACAGGTTAAAATGCTTCAATTTGAAAATAATGTAATCGAAATCACGCACTGATAAAACGCAATGTTTTACAAAAATTTAGAGTATCTTTATAAAAGAGAGGTGACATGCAAATAATAGCGATTTATATTACAGAAATTGATGATTCTCGCCTGGATGGATTTTCTTCGCCGAGTCAGACAAGCAACCAAATAATTCGTGGTTTAAAATAACATGTTCTTGAAGTTTTGCCCAAAATTCTCTTGAATAATAAAATTTTAATGCTATTTTTTAGGACATTCTACTATAATTATATCAAAATAACATAATTTGCTTAATTTAATTTTTTCTAATTTTATATAATCTATATTAAGAATACAAGTGTTTTTTAGTCATCTGCCCGGATCTTTCTACTGAACCAATTTTACTAATAATTTAAACTGAAAGCTCTTCATTTGTAGATGTGGCACTATTTGTTTGTTTATTTGTTTGTTTTATTTTTAAATATCTCACTTTTATATTTTAATTTTAAAAGCATTTTATGAAATTGCTTCAAAATGGTGAAAATTAGATACCTTTCATTATTGCAGACAAGAGGGAAATAATGACGTATTTTTATCTTTATTCATGCTATTTTCTAATAAAAATTCAAAATTGTTGATAAAAATTGTTGTATAGAGTGTAGTGTCACAATATACCATTAGGAGCAGAATATTATATTAGCGGCATAATAACGCAAAGTAACATACTGCTTTTGAAAACACGTATTTTTCCTCATAAATTTTCTATATTGTTTTTCCTTCTGCATGTGTACTGATACTAAATTTCAGACACTAGGCGAAATGCTTATTTAAGTGAAAATGAAGTCATATTTAAAAGAAAACGATCATTTTCTTAGATAAAACTAAACATTTTGACACAAATGCGTCTAAAAACCATAAATAACGGAAATTTTTACTCTCCAGAATTGCAATTAGAATCTCAAGTAAAGAGTGCGTCTGTTCACATAAAAGATGTTGATGACAATCTTGACTTCAAGTTTTGAGTTAAAATGATTTTTAAATGATCAAACAAAGTACAATTTTTTTTTTAAAATGATGAATGAGAAGTACGCATGCAAATTTTGTGAAGGTTAAAATTGCTGTGTTTCATTCAGGAATACCAATCATAAGAGCCTCAATTGATAACCACATCCTAATAACTGATCTTTATTATATTTTACTGATTAAGTATCTATATTATAAAGAAGAAGCGTATCTGTGCGTAACGCTGACGTCATTTTGCGAATGGCAACACTTAACGATCAAATTTCTGTCTTGAAATTTTTGCTACTGCAATTTTTTAATCTTCTGACCATCGTACATTTTCAATTTTCGTCGCATAGGGAAAAAATTTACTTTCAAATGAAATTTTTTAAAAACTGTATCTTAATTGACCGTTGTATTATATTTTCTAAGATAATGTTTAAGCATGATTTGGTACTTTTCGGTTAGCCGGGCGCCAGTGTTATATATACATATATATGTATGCATAAATGTATGTATATATACATATATATATATACATATATATATATATATATGTGGACAATATGTGTATTTGTATATAATATATATGCATATTTACATATATGTATGTATATAGATATGTATATATAACACTGGCGCCCGGCTAACCGAAAAGTACCCATGATTTTTTTTTTAAGTTTATCTTATCACGTGCCGGTTTCAATACATAATAATAATAAACATTTTGCACATAAAGCAACAAACATTTTTCGAAAATAATAACATAACGAAATTAATACTTCCTTTATGAACAAATAAGAGAATAACATAAAAAAACCACCAATCTAATATATTTGTGAAAGACAAATTAAAGAAATTAATGCTCCTTTTATAAACAAATAAAAGAATAATATTGAAAAAACACAAATCTAACATATTTGTAATCGTACAATTTAAATTTTTAGATCACCAAATAGGATTTTTTTTTTCAAATGGAATTTGTTAGCAAAGTTCATCTCAGTTTACTGATTGTCTATAGTTTTAAAAAGAATTTTAAAGCATGAAATATTTTTTAATTTATATATATCACGCGGAGCTCGATTACGAAAGATTAATCCATTTCCCCTTAAAAGAAAATAAAGAGTTCATAATTTTCTTAGGGCTAATATTCATTAAAAAAAACCCCTTCCCTATGAATAAATATATAAAATAACATAAATAAAACACAAATTTAACAGACCTGTATAAGCTCTGAAATTATCAGAATATAAAAGGATGCCATAAGTAGCAAAATCTTGGTCAAATAACTCTTACCATGCGGCTAATAAGAAAATATCGCTTTTGATAAATTTCAAAAATTTATTTGATTGTATAATTCGTATTTCCATATGAAAAATACTTTTTTTAATGTAGTGGGCAATCTAAAAAATTTATTGCATATAAAAAAATTATTAGTTTTCAATTAAAATAAAAATATATTCACCTATATTCTTTAACCCGGGAAGCCCGGGTACGATTCCCTAGTATATATAAAATCCTAATGAAATGAATTTTTGAAAAGATTTTATGAAACGAAAGTATGCCAGCGAAAATATGCTGGCTGGTTGTCGGCCCAGTTAGCTTAAACGGAAAAGCATTGGCCTTGTAAGCCAAGGATCTGGGTTCGATTCCCAGCCTGGGCATTTTTTCGCTCAGTTGGAAATATTCAAATTCGTATGAATATTTGCTTTGTTTAATTAGAGCATTTTCATGATTATTTAAGGAAAGGTAACTTCTTTTTAAAAAGTGGTACAAACGGAATAAAATGTATGTAAAAGCCACAGATCCCGAAAGGGTTAACAAATATTTTATGTAAACACAATTTTACTTTTTTTTTTCTTTTCCCTTTCTAATACATTGATATTACGTTGTTGCTGAAATAACAATTAAAATTTAATGTAAAAAAAATAAGTCGATAATTTTAGTAGTGAAAGTAGGCAACAATTATTAATTTGAATCTATTAATACGTTCCATTGTACACATTTAGTTTCATTTTGTTATTACATCGTTAATTATAGTCCAGATATCAATATTTTTTCTAAATATTTTTATTTATAATTTCATTCTGTTCTTATTACAAGCGCGGCATTGCTACCGCACAAGTGCGGCGTCTCATCCTGGATGTACGGGTGACGCGCCGCAGTGTAATGTTTTAGAAAAAAATCGTTAAAAATATTAATAATTTATTTTGAATTTTTTGTCGCGCTACACTCGTTGTATATTTAACATTGAATAGCACAGCATGATTTTTTTTTATTTATGTCCACCATGGGACTTAATACACAAATTCAAAAAAATGTGCGGCATAAATCCCGGAATTTACTCGATATGAGAGACTTCAATTAAAAAAAAAAATTGTTTTATTTTGTGTGTGTTCCCATAACAACAAGATGAATTAAATTTCAATAAAAAAAATAACGAGCTTGTAGAAGTTTATGGAGGATACACACTTTTAATTTAAATAATGTATGTACCCGTGAAACTTAAAAGAGAAAAAAACTTAAAAATAAATAAATTATTGCATGAGAAATGCATTTAATAGTGTAAATTGCGTCCTATTATGATACATTTGAAACGGTTTTTATTCCAGAAAATTTTAATGTGACGTCACAAGGTATAAAAGTAGTGCGACTAGCAAATTTATTGGTATATTACATCACTTGATGCAGAATAAATACAGGTAAATGTATGCGCAAATTACTTTAAATTAAAATTCGATAAATACATATTACAAAATCCAAATATTCCTATTAATATAAAATTTATGCAATATAAAAATAATATAAAATATGCATGATGGTGTATCATAATACAAAAAAGAATTCATGAATAAGCTATACCTGTTTCGGATAATATCCAAAAGTCGATCAATACATACAATATAAGCGAAAACACAATGGTTTTCAATACGGTGTTTCTGAAAGCTATTTACAAGGAGATGGAGTTTTTTAGCATCAAACCGAAAGGAAGAATATTGTCCATTGCGTCTTTACAAAAGTCAGAAATATAGCAACATTTTTAACGTACCATTTTATACAAGCTGATTTTCAAATGTGTACTTGATCTTATCTAACACTACAGTCATCAGTTCTTACGACAATGACGTACACTGTAAAAAAAAATCTGTAAAGTTACTAAAGTTTTTCTAGGAAACTGGGATTCCAAGAAATTTTTATGTAACGGCAACAAGAAAAAATCCTGTAACAGACGCTGTTACAGGAATTTTTCTTGTTGCCGTTACATAAATATTTCTTGGAATCCCAGTTTCCTAGAAAAACTTTAGTAACTTTACAGATTTTTTTTTTTTACAGTGTATGATGCCAGGGTAACACAAAAATGACTCATTCAGACGGAGAAGCACTGCAACTCGATTACAGAAGATAAGCACCGCTATGGTGATAATATCATTCAATCTTCCGTAACCTGGTAATATATTTCATACAGGGCACATTAATATATTTTCAGAGGCTGCGAAGTCTGAAGGGGGGTTGGCGGACGTAGCTCGCAGGGCGCTGAGCCCCTAGTCATATTATATAGTTATATATGCATAAATACTTTATCCACGTCATTTAATATGATACTTATATAATATTAACTACGCAGTGAAAATGAAGATAGAAAAAATAACTAGAAAACAGGAATTCTGCCTTTTCAGAATTTAGTGTAGCACCCGATGAAAAAAAACATGTATATATAAATAGTGCAAAACACATTTCAATTTTAAAACTTACAGCACACGCTTTTATTTTTTGTAAAATGACGTCATTCGCATCCGCTTAAGAATTCCACATTTACGATTCATTCTTAAACATCTAAAGTATGCATAGGACGTCACTTTCGCGAAATAATACACAGATGAAGCAAAAAGATGCCGTCATTAAAGTAACTCGACAAAAAAAAAGCTGTCTAATGATTGCTGTTCATTTGATATATCAATGAATAGGCCGTCCATTTCTTTGTAACATTAATATAGATAATTAAAATTAAATATAGTTTATAATAGCTTCATATTTTAACAGAAATCATTCGTTTATATCTTTTCAAAATAGCACGTATTTTAATTACATTTTCTTTCGGTTGTTATGAAAAAATGACAACAAAAATATATAATTAATATTTTAGAACTATTTTTCCTTTACTTTCTACAGAAATGGAGTACTTCCGTTGCCAATATTAAGCAAATGGCTAAAAAAACTACAAAAGAATTAATATTTCAAAAATAAATGGAGATTCAGTTTTCAAACAAATTTGATTTAAAAGTACTTTTTTCCAATAGGACGGTATAAAAACTGAAACTGTGTGAGTATTCAAGTATTTGTGTGAGTAAAAAAAATGCTATAGAGTATTTAATCGTACTGGTCCGTTTTACGGCTGGCGTCTGTAAGGTAACGTTATTTTTTGGAGACGACACAAAATAATTTGGGAGAAAAAAATAGCATACCGTACGGGGGGATAACATGGGTTGCTGTAATTTAATTTTCGCAACCATTGCTGGCGTAGTGAGTATGACTTGGCCCTGATAATAGGTGAGTATTTTAATTTCTTATAGGATGGTTGGATGATGGATAATTTTTTGAAACAAATTTTCTCTTGTAAATTTGATAAAATTTTAGTGTACTAAACTTACCTTTGATGAATATATTAGAAAAGCGGAATAAATTGTGTGAATTTAGTATTTATAGACAACTTGTCGGTGTGTCACTAAAATACATCTGTTTTCAATTTCCTCAAAAAGAGAATGGGTAATAAATAGACTAGACTATGTCACTAGAGCATCTGGCTGAATAGGCTGTACCAGTAACTATCTTGTGATCTCAGGGAAATAGTAATTTATTTTTATAATAACAATACAGTCTAATGACTCACAGTTTTAGAAGGACAAATCTGTTAAGAACTTTTGATTGCTTCTAGAGTTTTAAATTTACTATTCTGTAAAATTAGCTTTATGATTTCCAATTTGGTGCACTGGCCAAAAATATTGGTATAATAATGAAACTTCAATAGATATCTTTCATATGCATTTAAAACTTTCAAAAATTCTAACTCTTGTGAAAGATTCAGTTTTGTTTTTACCCGACTGAAGAGAAGGGTTATGTGTTTCACGCGTATCTGGGTATGTGGATTTCTTTATACACTCGAAACATCCCAACGGCTGGATGGATTTTAATAAATGAGATCTCTATCGATTCGTCTTAACGGCCCGATGGTTATAGGCTAGGTTTTGTTTTATAAATTCAAAATGGCGGTCTTAAAATACAAAATGGCGGTAGAGACGAAAAAATATTACGCACCCTATTGAGTGGCATATCACCGGATAGGCCTTTCAAAATGAAGACGATGTTTCATTGACTATTTTACAGTCAGAAGCTTTCTTAAGGGGTCTTGTACCTTTTAAACGCGTCGAAAATTAACGAAAAAATTCAAAGTTTGAATTAGTCTATCTTCAAAACCTTTTTATGTATAAACATGAAATTTTGGATATTGATTAAACTGATTGTGTTTTGTAATATGGTACCATTAGAAATTTATTAGCCCTTTGCAGAATTTGTGTATTGTTGAAATCAAAATAGCTCTTTCTTTTACTCCAGAAGTCATTGCGCGCATGATATCTTGAGAAAGTATGAATGGATTGTCATGAAATTTGGTAAAGATACTAAGCATATATGTGTGTTTAAAATTAACTACTTTTAAATATTTACAATGGTAATATTTTTAGTTATGACTATTTTTATTCATTAAAAATATAAAATTTTTATTTGTTTTTACAAAAATATATTTTTTATATAGTTAGTGAAATAATTTTGGGCTAAGAGTAGTTCATTTTAAACACACATAAATCTTTAGTATCTTTACCAAATTCCATGAAAATCAATACATACTTTCTTGAGATATCATGCGCGCAATGATTTATGGAGTAAAAATAAGAGCTATTTTGATTTCAACAATTCATAAATTCTGTAAAAGGCTAATAAATTTCTAATGACAGCATATTAGAAAGCATAATCTGTTTAATCAATATCCAAAATTTCATGTTTATACATAAAAAGGTTTTGAAGATAGACTAATTCAAACTTTGAATTTTTTCGTTAAATTTCGTCATGTTTAAAAGGTAAAAGACCGCTTAAAATATTATACAACTTGGAAGTTGTGTATATAGGATCTCAAGCTTTACTGCAACTCTAACCATCATAGACATCTACAGACCTCATCAAAACAGTGTTTATAGATAGGAACTAACAATTAAACATAACTTAAAAGTCATCAATACAAGTAAATAAAAAAATAGATAAGTTATATAAACAAGTGATTCTTCTTTCCTCTTGAGTGGCGCTTAAAATGCCTTGATCAAGAAGAGGGCTCTCTCGGTCATAAAATACCTTGATCAAGAAGAAGGCTCTCTTGATTATTGAAAATTAATTAATTTAATTTAATTAATGAAATAATATTTTAAACAAAACTAGGAATTAACATCAAGTGTCATCCACTACAAGTTTAAAAAAATTCATTTGAGCTTGATTGGATGAATAATAAGTATTATATTAACGATTGAAAATTTGAACAAGATATATATACAGTGTGTCCACGTATAACCTGACCGACCTTTATTTTCGCAACCGTTGGTCCTAGATGCATACTTCCAATTACAAAAATGGTTTAAATAAGGTAAAGAATTAGTTTTCAAGCGATTTGGGTTAAGAAAAACATTTATTAAAAATTACGAAATTTAAATTTTTATACGGTCCCCCGGTCCTATAAGTGATATTTAGTAAAAATTTACTATGACACTAACAAGTGAGACAGAAAAGGTCCCATTCATCTAACATCAAAACTGACCGAGTTATAAAACTTTGAAATGCATGACTTATACCATTTTTTTTTTGCATATCAAAACAGTTGATTTCGACCATGCTTTCAGGGGTCGTATATTAAGAACTTAAGCTTATTTCAAGGTATCTGCGGTTTGAAAGGAATCGTACAACTATTACGATTGAGTTAACTTTATTAATTAAGTTTCAGATTAGTTAAAATAATTGTAGTTTAACATATGTTGTATTTTGTAAGGATTTAAGGCTACAATTTCTTTTAATAAAAATTATGTTATTTTCATAAGGTTTTATTTAACTTGCAACGATCGTCTTTTCAGTTTAAAATTTGTACTCGAACTTTAACTGACTTTCAAATGTCTGATCGAAGTTAAAATTTTACATACTGTCTTAAATCCGATTACAATGTAAAATTATTATGATTTTCGGCGCTTACCCTCATATACATACTTATATCAGAGGATAACACAAAAAAATTCGGATAGATTACCGGCAAAAAGTTTAAAAAATGGTTTTAGATTAGATAACACAAACCTACTAAGGTTGTGTTTTTTAACTTTTATAATTACGTTTTATGTATTTTTTAAGGCTAAAAAAAAATTACCTTCACTTTTAACCACCATGTCAGGATTTTTCGCAAATCGTAAATTTCAAAGTTAAAAAATAGCGAAAAATCTGATACTATAAAATAGATAAGACTTTTTTATTTAGTTTCATTTTATTTAATTGAATAATTTATTCAATTTTGGGGCTTATACTGGGTTTCTTACAGCTAAACAGCTTAGGGGTCCGATGAGGTTGGGATGGTAGGGGGGATCAATTTTAACTTTGAGCATTTTAACTTTGAAATTTGCGAAAACTCCTGACGTGATGATTTAAAATGAAGATCATTTTCGGATTCAGAGCAAAAAAATACATGTGAATCAATTTTCAAAAACTAAAAAACATGGCACAACCGAAAATTTGAAAGACGGTGTAATGTAACAGCATTTTAAAATATGTATACTTTTTGTAAAGAATTGAGGCTGTTGTTTTTCATCCTTTTATTTAACAAAAATTCTATTATTTTTATCCTCTTATATGTTCAGTACAAATTGTATATTTTGCAGTAATATGTCAGAATGATTAAAGATTTCAAATTTATATTGCAATGATAATTTTATTCTCAACCATTTCTTTAATATATCTGACGAAATTATATCCCTACTAAATTTGTGAATGATCCCTAATTTGCAGCAAAAAATATGCTCCAACTTTAAACAGCTATTATTCGGGCAATTTTAATCGTAGAATAACGGAACTTTTTTTGTCTTACTTGTCAGTATAATAGGAAAATTTTGCTAAATATAACTTATAGGACCAGGGGACCGTATAAAAATTTAGATTCTGCAATTCTTCACTAAATTATTTTTTTTTTCGGTTCAAACTTTTTTTATCTTAACTCTGCACCTAATTTTGACCACTTTTGTAATTGGAAGTATGCATCTAGGACCAACGGTTGCAAAAATAAAGGTCGGTCAGGTTATACGTGGACACACTGTATAGCGAGAGTGTGAGCTCAAGAATAAAAGTAAGCTCTAAGAGTAAGAATTAAAAAAAAAAATAGTTTCACATTGATGAGAAATAATTAATTAGTTCGCTTTTTACGCAGTCGGGTTTTTAGATTTTTTTTTTTTAATTTAATTGTTTATTATAACAGATAATTTTATTTTAACACAGTATGTTTAAGTATAAAATAAATAATAATTTTAGTAAGTGAGATTCATCTTACGGTTGACTTCTGCATTTGTTAAACTACACCCAGTGCTCCATTTCATAGAAAGAATTGCATCTATTTATGAATAGAAACATTTATAAACATGATTAACTATTAAAAAGTAAAAATCAAAAGGAAAAGTTTGCTTACTTTTACAGATTTTTGCACAAGATGCTCTAACACGTAATTTTAAATATATCAAATATTAAAACAATCACTAAAGTGTGACATTTAAATTTTTATGGGGCACATGACACAACATAAATGAATTTCTTATTTTTTATCTTTTCTTTAGACTAAAAATATCAGTACCATAGTTGCCAATCTCCCGATTTTTTTAGATTCCAGTATTTGTGACTAGAAATACTTGTTTTATACACTCGCACAATTTGTACAATTAAATAAAGTAGGGATGCGCAATCTGTGGCCCGCGATGGGTTAACAAGTGGCGCGCGAATTTAGTTAATTTATAATTGGCAAAAACTGCAATTTTTGACCATAGGTTACAGGAAAAACAAATGCAAATTTCGTCGGTCAGTTAAAATTCGCGAATTTCATTAATCGCCCTGCCGATACTATTTGAATCGATATAGGAAATTCCCGAGTTACTAATTTCGTCAGTCGCTAGTCGAAAAATACCTTGAGTTTCATCGATTGGGTGCGGAAAAAAGAGCGTGTTTCGTCAGTTTATCGGGAGAGAAAGTCGTGAATTTCACCAATTTGCCGCGAGAGAATTGCAAATTTTGTCAGTCATTTAACATATGTGAATTTCGCCGATCGAACGCGGAAAAAGCGCGAGTTTTGTCTATCGGGTGCGGAAAAATCGCAAGTTTCGAAGATGACGTGCCGAAAAATCGTGAGTTTTTTCAATCGGGCGAGGAAAATTGCGAATTTCGTTGATCGGGAACGGAAAAATTGCGATTTTCGTTGGTCGGCTGTGAAAAAATCGTGAGTTTCAACAGTTTATCGCGAATAAAAGTCGCGAATTTTGAGAATTTGCCAATGGTTTCAGTCAGTTAGGAATAGCGAATTCGTTGATTGGACCCAGAAAAATCACGAATTATTCGCATAGCTGCCAACTTTTACGCTTTCTTCTTACCACTAAAATTTTATAGCAAATATTGTCTTATTTAATCATCGAAATCTCACGATTAATCGAGGCGAAAATCTCTGTTAAATTTTAGTGGTAGCTAAAAGGCGTAAAAGTTGGCAGATATGGAATTTCGTCAACCGGGCACAAAAAAAAAGTGCGAGTTCTGTCGATCGGCCGCTGATAAATCTCGAATTTTGTCGATCGAGCGCAAAAAAAACGTGAATTTTTTCTATCGAGCTCGGAAAAATTATGAAATTTGTCGATCGGGTGTAAAACAAATCGCAAATTTCGTTAATCGGGCAGAGGTAAAATCGTAAATTTTGTCGATGGGTTACGGTAAAATCGCAAATTTCGGTAGTTTATCACGAGAAAAAAATGTGAATTTTGACAATTTGCCACGAGAAAAATTGAAAATTTCGTCAGGCAGTTAACAATCGCGAATTTCGTTGACTGGGCACGGAAAAATCGCGAATTCCGTTGATAAGGTGTGGGAAAATCACGAATTTTTTCGATCAGGCGAGGGAAAATCTAAAATTTTGTTGATCGGCTGCAGAAAAACTGAGAGTTTCGTCAATTTAAATTCGTTCATAGAGTTCACATTTTTTTTTCGGGACTAGCCACTTGCATTCATATGTTTGTTTTTTAGCACTTTTAATAAAGCAAAATTTAATCCCCCCGAATAAAGTCAAGGAATATTTTCACTCCTTGAAAATAATCTTTGCTATATCTATATTATATATACAAACATAGAGTGTTGATATATCCATGCCGACTGAATAGGTTATGGTTTGTTGACTGAGTAGGGGAACCTAAAGGGTTAAAACTACCACTACTCTGAAACCATGTTTTTATAGGCTACACATCTCCCCACCTTCCCGAAATAGAATTATCTCTGTGTTATTGATGTGGCCCTCGACAACTCAGGCAGTTTTGTAAATGGCCCTTCTCTTAAAAAGTTTGTGCACCCCTAAAATAAAGCGTATATTTTTGTAAGAATTTACTGGTGTTCAAAAAATCGGGAGGTTGGCAACTATACAGCACGTTAACATTATATATATGTGTGTATGTGTGTCTGTGCGTGTAAGTATGTATGTGTATGTATGTTAGTAAATAGATATAGATAGTAGTATAGATATTGATGTAGATATAGATAGATAGGTAAATATAGATGTAATAGATACAGATTGATAAATTCTATATTAATGATCTTGTAATTCATTTAAAATAGCACTTTTTATCTTTGTTAAAAGTATTTGTATATCTTTATATTTCGTTACTAAATGTCCATCCCAAAATGTTAATTAATGCCACACGTATCAATCTACAATTATTTTTCATTTACTTTATAACAATATAATATATCAGAACGTACGTTTTAATAAGTAACCATATAGTAAAATATCATTATTAAACACGACCTGCAGTTGCCGAATTATAGATTATTAAAAATTCATTCACAAAGAGTTTCTTGAAAAAAATTCTTATATAAAGTGGTATGATTCTCCAAAAAGTTTATCTTAAATATTTTCGTTTCAAGTTAGCAATTATTAAGCCATACAATATGGATTTTGGAAACATTGGACTAGTTAATAATTTATTTATATGTGTGCAGAAATTATAAATTTCACTAAAAGTTTAGATAAAGTATCAGTTATAGAGTTGAAACACTTATCTGTACAATTAATGCATCAAAATAATTTTTGGAATAAGTCTTTGAAAAAATATTTAAAAAATTTCTCATTATAAGTTCTTTTAACCCTTTCGGGACGGGAGCCTTTTACGAAATTTTTAATCTTTTGTCACCGTTTTTAAAAAACAGAAATTTGTGTCTTGTTGAATCGACAAAATGAGATGATTAAATAAGGCAAATTTTACAGTAAAATTTTACTGGTGACGAAAACAAAGAATTTTGAGCACTTCATGCGGCATGTATACGTGTCGCTCGTTTCCAAGGGGTTAAAATAATGAGAGTACATCAACGATAACCAAAACTTATTTCGTACAAGAATCTAATCGACAAAACAATAATAATCTTTCATACAATAATCTATTATCGATATTATAAAGGACAAACATATCTGTGCGTAACGCATAAGTCATTTTGCGAATGGCAACACTTTGAAATTTGAAATAAAATTTTGGTTTTGCAATTTTCTCTACTGCAAATTTTTAAACTTCTAAACATCGCACATTTTAAATTTCTACACCGTCGTATAAGGAAAAAAATGCTCTTTTAAATGCAATTTGTTTGAAAGCTGTACCTCAATTTATTTTTGAGATATTAATTTTTTTGTAGTTTTTAATACCATTTTTCTTATCGTGGCAACAAAAGTACCCCATTTCTATTGAAAATCTTTGAAAGTAAACGGAAAATTGTCGAAAATAGGAGATACTGTATGTTTATGTTGCCATTTTCACATAAAACCCGAAAAAAAAAGTTGAAATTAAAATGTGGGCTATGTCAAGAATATTGTCTGTTATTACGTGATAATGACGTCATATGCATACTTTTCCATAGACGAAGTTTAGATTCAAATGACGTCATATTATAAAAAAGCGTGTATTTTAATTCTTAAACCTGAATTATGTTTTTTAGAAGTGCGTCATTTTCACAGCCCAGCTGCTTTAAAATTCTTCACAGGTTAAAATGCTTCAATTTGAAAATAATGTAATCGAAATCACGCACTGATAAAACGCAATGTTTTACAAAAATTTAGAGTATCTTTATAAAAGAGAGGTGACATGCAAATAATAGCGATTTATATTACAGAAATTGATGATTCTCGCCTGGATGGATTTTCTTCGCCGAGTCAGACAAGCAACCAAATAATTCGTGGTTTAAAATAACATGTTCTTGAAGTTTTGCCCAAAATTCTCTTGAATAACAAAATTTTAATGCTATTTTTTAGGACATTCTACTATAATTATATCAAAATAACATAATTTGCTTAATTTAATTTTTTCTAATTTTATATAATCTATATTAAGAATACAAGTGTTTTTTAGTCATCTACCCGGATCTTTCTACTGAACCAATTTTACTAATAATTTAAACTGAAAACTCTTCATTTGTAGATGTGGCACTATTTGTTTGTTTATTTGTTTGTTTTATTTTTAAATATCTCACTTTTATATTTTAATTTTAAAAGCATTTTATGAAATTGCTTCAAAATGGTGAAAATTAGATACCTTTCATTATTGCAGACAAGAGGGAAATAATGACGTATTTTTATCTTTATTCATGCTATTTTCTAATAAAAATTCAAAATTGTTGATAAAAATTGTTGTATAGAGTGTAGTGTCACAATATACCATTAGGAGCAGAATATTATATTAGCGGCATAATAACGCAAAGTAACATACTGCTTTTGAAAACACGTATTTTTCCTCATAAATTTTCTATATTGTTTTTCCTTCTGCATGTGTACTGATACTAAATTTCAGACACTAGGCGAAATGCTTATTTAAGTGAAAATGAAGTCATATTTAAAAGAAAACGATCATTTTCTTAGATAAAACTAAACATTTTGACACAAATGCGTCTAAAAACCATAAATAACGGAAATTTTTACTCTCCAGAATTGCAATTAGAATCTCAAGTAAAGAGTGCGTCTGTTCACATAAAAGATGTTGATGACAATCTTGACTTCAAGTTTTGAGTTAAAATGATTTTTAAATGATCAAACAAAGTACAATTTTTTTTTTAAAATGATGAATGAGAAGTACGCATGCAAATTTTGTGAAGGTTAAAATTGCTGTGTTTCATTCAGGAATACCAATCATAAGAGCCTCAATTGATAACCACATCCTAATAACTGATCTTTATTATATTTTACTGATTAAGTATCTATATTATAAAGAAGAAGCGTATCTGTGCGTAACGCTGACGTCATTTTGCGAATGGCAACACTTAACGATCAAATTTCTGTCTTGAAATTTCTGCTACTGCAATTTTTTAATCTTCTGACCATCGTACATTTTCAATTTTCGTCGCATAGGGAAAAAATTTACTTTCAAATGAAATTTTTTAAAAACTGTATCTTAATTGACCGTTGTATTATATTTTCTAAGATAATGTTTAAGCATGATTTGGTACTTTTCGGTTAGCCGGGCGCCAGTGTTATATATACATATATATGTATGCATAAATGTATGTATATATACATATATATATATATATATATATATATATATATATGTGGACAATATGTGTATTTGTATATAATATATATGCATATTTACATATATGTATGTATATAGATATGTATATATAACACTGGCGCCCGGCTAACCGAAAAGTACCCATGATTTTTTTTTTAAGTTTATCTTATCACGTGCCGGTTTCAATACATAATAATAATAAACATTTTGCACATAAAGCAACAAACATTTTTCGAAAATAATAACATAACGAAATTAATACTTCCTTTATAAACAAATAAGAGAATAACATAAAAAAACCACCAATCTAATATATTTGTGAAAGACAAATTAAAGAAATTAATGCTCCTTTTATAAACAAATAAAAGAATAATATTGAAAAAACACAAATCTAACATATTTGTAATCGTACAATTTAAATTTTTAGATCACCAAATAGGATTTTTTTTTTCAAATGGAATTTGTTAGCAAAGTTCATCTCAGTTTACTGATTGTCTATAGTTTTAAAAAGAATTTTAAAGCATGAAATATTTTTTAATTTATATACATCACGCGGAGCTCGATTACGAAAGATTAATCCATTTCCCCTTAAAAGGAAATAAAGAGTTCATAATTTTCTTAGGGCTAATATTCATTAAAAAAAACCCCTTCCCTATGAATAAATATATAAAATAACATAAATAAAACACAAATTTAACAGACCTGTATAAGCTCTGAAATTATCAGAATATAAAAGGATGCCATAAGTAGCAAAATCTTGGTCAAATAACTCTTACCATGCGGCTAATAAGAAAATATCGCTTTTGATAAATTTCAAAAATTTATTTGATTGTATAATTCGTATTTCCATATGAAAAATACTTTTTTTAATGTAGTGGGCAATCTAAAAAATTTATTGCATATAAAAAAATTATTAGTTTTCAATTAAAATAAAAATATATTCACCTATATTCTTTAACCCGGGAAGCCCGGGTACGATTCCCTAGTATATATAAAATCCTAATGAAATGAATTTTTGAAAAGATTTTATGAAACGAAAGTATGCCAGCGAAAATATGCTGGCTGGTTGTCGGCCCAGTTAGCTTAAACGGAAAAGCATTGGCCTTGTAAGCCAAGGATCTGGGTTCGATTCCCAGCCTGGGCATTTTTTCGCTCAGTTGGAAATATTCAAATTCGTATGAATATTTGCTTTGTTTAATTAGAGCATTTTCATGATTATTTAAGGAAAGGTAACTTCTTTTTAAAAAGTGGTACAAACGGAATAAAATGTATGTAAAAGCCACAGATCCCGAAAGGGTTAACAAATATTTTATGTAAACACAATTTTACTTTTTTTTTTCTTTTCCCTTTCTAATACATTGATATTACGTTGTTGCTGAAATAACAATTAAAATTTAATGTAAAAAAAATAAGTCGATAATTTTAGTAGTGAAAGTAGGCAACAATTATTAATTTGAATCTATTAATACGTTCCATTGTACACATTTAGTTTCATTTTGTTATTACATCGTTAATTATAGTCCAGATATCAATATTTTTTCTAAATATTTTTATTTATAATTTCATTCTGTTCTTATTACAAGCGCGGCATTGCTACCGCACAAGTGCGGCGTCTCATCCTGGATGTACGGGTGACGCGCCGCAGTGTAATGTTTTAGAAAAAAATCGTTAAAAATATTAATAATTTATTTTGAATTTTTTGTCGCGCTACACTCGTTGTATATTTAACATTGAATAGCACAGCATGATTTTTTTTTATTTATGTCCACCATGGGACTTAATACACAAATTCAA